>QJSC01011266.1:1242181-1329253 GCA_003697955.1 Calidris pygmaea
ATTATATTAAAACACTGAGACCCAGATCCTGGCCCCATTCAAATTTTTCTTTGGATGTCAGTGGAACTAAGACCAAACCATAAAGATTAAAAAAAACCACAACAAACCCCAAGATTTTTACCTTATAGTTTAAATAAAGTAATTCTAAACATAACGTTTATATTTTTAAATATATTTTATATAAATGTAATTTTACAAATACCTAAAAAGAATAGCTTAAACGTTTTATACAATAAATTCATATAATGGGTTAGAAAAATGATGTGAACTGTACCTGTTATCGCTCAGGTTTAACACCCTCAGCTTCTGCATCTGCCCGATTTCATCAGGGAGAAATTCCAGCTTGTTAGAGCGCAGAGACATCACGGTTACGTTTTTACAGCTTCCAATCTATAGGAATGAAAATACCAAAGAAGTTAGGATACCTACTTCAATAAAATCTATTATCATTAACCTTTTATGTCAGGAGGTAGCCAAATTGTGTTTTTACTCTAACTAATAAAAAGCAGAAAATACAGAATCTGAAGTCAGAAAATAATGCCCTCCCTTTGCCAGTAAAATCCAGGTAATGCCTGGGGTTACTTGCTCTCCTGAGTGATGCTCCCACCTTTACACAAATTTATTAATAATGCCCTCCCTTTGCCAGTAAAATCCAGGTAATGCCTGGGGTTACTTGCTCTCCTGAGTGATGCTCCCACCTTTACACAAATTTATTAATTTACTGGTTTTACTATTTTAGTATTGAGTATGTAAGAAAGACTTTTGTCTTCCACATCGTGCAGAAACAATTGGTTTAGCAGATATTTTGTCTGAGTAGGGGTGAAAACTTGGGTCTACCATAAAACATTTCCATTTGTAATTTAAAAACAGAATCGGGTTCTCACTTCTCTGGGCAGTTCAGGAAGGAAATTCTCATCCACAGCCAAGGTCCTCAGGTTATGAAGGTACCCGATGGTGGAAGGCAAGGACTCCAACTCATTACAGCTGCAGTCAAATTCTTCTAATAAAGACAAACTGAAATCGTAAATACACTTGTTAGATGCTATACAAGGGCTAGATAACAAAAATTAACACTCTAAAACCCTGTGGAAATTTTAAAGCATCACACTAGGACAGACATAATGCCCTGAAGAGGGAACCTTTATTGCAGATTTCCCTAGGAGAGGTCTACAATAACACAATTTTAGGAACTATTAGGGATGCAGTTAATCAGTCTTGCCCAGTATGGCAGTTTAAGGAAGCCCACTTAGTTTCCCCACATTATCAGTCTTACTTTTTGTAGGGAGGAAGGTTTCCAAGCACATCAGACAGACAGTGATCAGGGCAATTCAGACAAAGCTGAAGAATCGAACCAATAAGTTTATAATCTGAACACACGAAGACAGACAAGACAACAGGTAAAGAAATCCCGCTGGGGAGGGCAAAGGGAAGGGCAACCAAAATTGCCTCGGGGTACGTTCCCACTGGTGATCCCACTGATTCCCACAATCCACAACTTGACCTTTTCTAATGCAAGTAACACAAATGGGAATATATAGAATCATAGAATGGTTTGGGTGGGAAGGGACCTTAAAGCCCCCCAGTGCCACCCCTGCCCTGGGCAGGGACACCTCCCACCACACCAGGTTGCTCCAAGCCCCCTCCAACCTGCCCTTGAACCCCTCCAGGGATGGGGCAGCCACAGCTTCTCGGGCCAACCTGGGCCAGGCTCTCACCACCCTCCCACCAAACAAGTTCTTCCCCACATCTCAGCTCCATCTCCCCTCTTTCCGTGTCCAACCCTTCCCCCTCCTCCTAGGGCTCCCCTCCCTCATCCAGAGTCCCTCCCCAGCTTTCCTCTACAGGTTATATATAGAGATATATAAAAATATATACATATTACATATATATTATACACATACATACACAGATAAAAATATTCTGAAGAAATATCTACTGTATCTCTAAAAAATTAGGCTGGGTATAGATGTTCTTGAGACGAGTGCTGTCCTGCACTGCTTGTTCAGCTCCCGGAATGCAAGTTTTGTGTCACCCATTACAAATGCCATCGCTCCCGGCTTCTGCTGCCCCTCTTTTCCCTCCACATGTACTACCTTTTTCTCTCCAGTGCTTTAATTAATAGCGAGGTTAAATGGCAAGCAATTATTTCTTCCTCAACGTTTGTCATCTCCCTGTCCACTGATGAAGGGACCGGGTACACAGAAGATTGTCTGGTCTTTTTTCCCCGAATATTTTGGTAGATCTGAAGAAAAGTTTACCTCCGCTACAAACCTTGCTCCTTAGTATTTACGTGAGTCATAGCTGGACCCTCACTGAACGTCTAACTTACCTTTATTTCAGTTTCTTAATTAAAAAAAAGGTCTTTCAGCCTTCAAATTTTATGAGACATGAAACCAGAAATAGCTCCTCCTACCATGGAATTCTCAGAACTTTCCTGTAATTGCCATATTTCAGTAGCGTGAAAAGCCAAAGTGAGTCATCCAGTGATTAGTGAAAGAGAGGCATGGAACACATCCAAAAGCTCTGCCGGGTCTGGTTAGAGCTTTTCTTTAACAAAAGCTTTGTATCCACCACAATTTATTTCAAACCAGAGACAAAACAATTTCAGTGAAGGCAAAATTCAGTCGTGTTTACCTCCTTCGTACAGAACATGGGCTTGACAGAGCAAGTCCAAGCCCAAGCTTGTCAAATAGCAAGAAAGATGCAAACATTTCGTCTTTTAACTGATGATAACACAACCAGTAAAAGGTTGAAAACAGATAAGCTAATTGAGAACTGCTGTGTTTCCAATGGCCATCAGAAAATCCGATGCTCTGAACTGTAAGGGTGGAAGCTTCCCTGACACTGAAGAATGACTTTACCAGACAACAGAATTCTATTTGAAAGGTACCGTCTGGCAGGGACATTCTCAGCTGCTTTCCTTCCTGATGACATCATCAGCAGACAAATGAAGACGGCCACAATAAAACCAACAAAAGTCAGTGTGAAACTGTATTTTATCTCTATAACTACCATGGTTAAAAAAATATCCACTTCGGAAAGTGATTTTTCATTCATCATGGAGTGTGCATTAAAGTAAGTTGACAACAACAGCTGTAATTCCAACAATGCTCATTTAGCTATAATATCATTAACCTTACTGTCTTCTTGGGCTAAATTAGGATCGTTCTTGATAGGTTTAAAGCAGGGCAGACAAAAATCAGATATGTTCAGTTTTGGTACCCACTGAAATGAGGCAGCTCACTACACGTCCTAGGGTAGACGAGGAGAGAGAGATTCATGGAGAACAAAGACTGCCGTGAATAAAAGAGTAGGTCCAACCCATCTCAGCCCCGTCTCACACATCCTCAGAGTTAGCTACACCCACAATTTGTCCAACGTCAGGCAAAAGGAACTTCGCAGATCCAGGACCACAAGTTTACACCTCTCTTTGCATCACCCAGTAGCACCAGGCATGGTACAGACTAGACACAGGCAGAAAACACCCCTCTAACACAAGGCTCTTGAGCGACTGCACCACGACCTACAGACGGGGCACAACCTCCCTCCTGACACTTTCCTGGGAGCACGGGCATTTGCTCAGGTCCTACAGACAAAATCTCCAGTCCCTGGATCCAGTTTGGTACTTATCGTGAGCCCATTGATTTTGCGAGGAACGTTTCATGAAGCTGAATCTACCGCGTCGAGCAAACCGCCGGGTCAAACTCCAAATGCCTCTCGCAGGCTTGTCCTTTGAATGAGGCTGCCAAAAAACGAGGCTGGCGGTTCCACCGTGAGCAACATCGACTCAGACGGCGTTGAAGGGCTCTGTGTCTCATCGTGAAATCGGTCCCTGGCGGGGGAGTTCCCTCCTCCGCACGGCTAATCTTTGTGCGACAATAACAGACGCCGCAGTGGGTACTACACCTACCACTCAGGAGAAAGAGACCCAGTAGGAAACTCTCCAAATGGATGAGTCAGAGAGAGGAAGTTCACTGTGATGTGGGAGACACTGTCCTCATTAAATGAAAGTACTTCGTTTAAAAAGCACAACCAATCACTCCAAAAATAATGGAATAATATTAGGTGATTAACCTACTGCTCTGTGTATACACCGTTTAGAGCAGCAGCATCTTTAACAACGTAATTAAGGCTCCACGACAAACAGTACTGAGCAGATATTAGGCTAAAAAAAAGGAGGGGTTCCCCTTCAATTTGAACAATTCAATAAATAAGAATGCACCTTCATGACAGGCCTTAACAAATGACCCCCAAAACTGTTAAAGATAACTTTGACATTATATCGATCTTTTTTGCAGCGTGTCCAGTACCACTTTGAGCCTCACGGGCTTTCACTACCTGTCAGACTTTATTGCTACACGATGTTTTTAAGATTTCTCTGATTCGTATAACCAACTTCTAATACTCTCCAAGAATATCTCATAAATCTAAAGATATGCAGGAAGCACAGCACGGTAAGCCAAACCTGTGCTTTCAGATGGTACAGTTGCAATAGTTCACAAATTGGGGTATTTTTTTTTCCCTGACTGGCATATCAGCATCTGTATTATTATTGAAAATTAGTACTATAAAATGGATGCAGGAGTGTGTTTGGTCACACCAGACACACAGTCACTATTGGGCTGAACTCCGCTTCTTCTGCATGAACTCTACCACTGCTGCAAGGAGCGTCATGAAAACTTTAGAGCTGTAGCTGCAGGAAGCAGACAGGGACCATGTATTCCGAATTTTTTCCCAAATATCAGTTTATATGGCATTTCAGAACTAAAATATGTAGAGGAAAATGACAAAAACATCAATATTAAAGACATATTCTTCTAGAAAGGAATATGTGCAGCGTGAAACAAGATGAAGAATCACCTACTTCCATACTTGGAGACGGGCTTGTGTCTGCCTTGAATTTTCCAATAAATTGCAGATTTCATTTAGCAATAGGCTGAAGACCCACAAGACAGAGCTTTGCACCAGTGATCACGTAACATCTGACAAAATGATGGCTAAAGGGCATCATTAGTGCTTTTCACAATGAGATTACCTGTATGATACTTTCCCATTTTGATGTATACACCTCTGAAATTGTCATGACTTTTTCATTTATGCTACTTCAATATTTTAAGGAATCTTCATACAGATGAGTTTTACAGCCATTTTCTTTCCAGCATCAAGTACTGGCTGTTGCTATGGAAACAGATGTATTCCCCCAAATACTCCTATTTCTTCTACTTTTGCTGCTCTAATCATCTAAATCAAGTGATTCATACAGAAAAATATCTTTGTTATTTTTCTTGCAAAAATGTGATACATTTCATCTTCTTATCACTTATGCCTGTGTAAGTCCCCAGAAGCAATAGTGTTGCTCCAAATGTAAATGTTATAAACTGGCTGTTAGGCACAAAATTTGAAATTATTTTATAATTCACTACATCTTTGTCCTATTTTTTATTTCAAAAAAATCCCACATTCCGCAAGCAGGAGGAAAACACATTTCACTTCATGTTGAAAACCATGAGAGTTATACTCACTTTCCAATTGCATTTGGCAGAATCGTAAGCTGATTGTCATCTACTTTTAAAGTCGTAAGCCTTTTCAACAGCCCTACAACACAGGTAAGGAACAAGTAATAGAAAATTAATCTTTTTCACTTTCTGTAATCTCCCATATCCTCAAACAAACAATGATTTCTAACACTGAATAACTTTGATCTGGGTTTTAGGAAACATCTGTATATAGGACACTACACAGACACATTCCTGTTCTATTGAAAAACTGTGTCATCAAAATGAAGCACTAATTAAATGTTAAGCTGAACTACAAGTGAAATATTAAGTGTATTTCTGGCGTTTTGAAAAAGACTGTTAAAAAAAAAAAAAAAGACTTGTACCTATCTGTGTAGGAAGAGCAGTATTTCTACTTATCTATTAATCCAAGTCCTTTAGCTTTAATTAAGAGGTGCTCAGGTCATAACAGGACATTCGGCAAATTATCCAAAGTAAATGCTACATTTGTAAAGCTTCATAATATGTAGGGATAGACAGAAACCCAGAATGAATCCCAAAGGCATTTGCATATGCGGTTAACTGGTATCATTAAAAGAATTGTTATATATCTAAGTGTAAGCAGATGCACAACTGGGTAACATTTACCAAGAAGGGAACGGAACTTCTGCTTCACTAGTGAGTAACAGCAGAAAAGAATAAAAAAGTAAAGACAGAAAAAATGGGAAAAATATTGCATTGAAGTGCTAGAAACAGAGCTTGAAAGAGATTTCCACCTTCTAATATTATTAATTTTTCAAAATTTATTAATATTTCAAAATCTGTTTTTCCCTTGAAAGAACTCTGGATATATCGAAATAGCGTTTTTCAAATGATTATTTGTAACTAATGCTGGGAACAATATAAATTAATCACTAATACAGAGAAAAACATTAAACTGAATATGATGTAATATGAAAGCTGAAGCAAATGAGAAGTGTAATTAAAAGGAATACTAGAAACATGACCCATTTCAATCGCAGAACATTTTTGTTGAAAACTTTTTCAGTATCAGCATGTTCCAAGCATCATCTAGGTTTCAACAAAATTTTAAGAGGAAGAAGTTCCACCAAAATGTATTTCAGCAACTGTCATCTGAAAATGCAGTATTAAAATGACTCTTTTTGCTCTACTTCTATTAAATCCCTTACCATTCAGTAAGAGGAATCCGGAAATGAGAACGGAATATATCTAATTGCAAGAATGCGTAATTCAAAACACAAACATTTATTCCTTTTGTACAGGAGCCAAATGCCCTCGACAACCCATCTGCATGTGTGTATCAGAAAACCACCAAGAGCAAAAATTCTAGAATTTATGGTGAGATGTAGAAGATCAAAATGGAAAACAGCTGCAAAAGACTTCTAGGAACATTCACGTGGCACAGTATTATTAGTTAGCAATACAGTTTGGAGGCTTGACTCTGTTGATTCAAAATTGGGATATTTAACAGTTCCATGTTCAAAGGGATGCACTGAGCAAAGTGAAAAAGATGATGATAATGATATAGTGGGCTCATCAGCTGGAAGCAACAGAAGAGAGGGAAGACCTCAAGTGTTTCCAAAGAAAATACAAAGAAATGAATTATCCAGCTGTATTGAGGGATATACCTACAACCACTTAGCTTCCAGAATTTCTGTATGTTCTAAATAATTCCAAAATTACTTTCATGCCATATAGGCAAAAAAGAAAATGAATAGTTTGGATTGCACCACTGGAAGTAAGAGCAGCAATTTCCTTCAAGAGTTTAACACAGGTAACATAATCACTGTTATACTTAATACCAAATTTAGATCACATCAATTCTATCTTTCTTTATTTTCTTAAAAATAGTGAAGCAGAATAATCAATACCTTCTAACCATGGATTTTTTTCCTGACTTTACAAAATGGTCTTTGTGCACTGTCAGCCACAGATGTTTCAAACTCCTTTGGAATTCAGTGGAAGTTCTAGTTCCTATTATAACGTCTATTATAATTATAATGTCTCATCATTAAAAAAAAAAAAAAAAAGATATAAATGAAATCCTGAACTATAAAAGTTCACAAGAAATGCTGAATTTTTCTCACCTATGGAGTCTGGCAGTTGCTGTAACATGTTGGATGACAACAGGAGATCTTCAAGTCCTTCACATCCTGAGATGTCCAAATCCACAGTTTCTATCCTGTTTTTTGACACATCCAGGTACACGAGCTGTTTTAACTTCCCTATAGACTTAATAGCACGTTACAAAGCGTTACTTGAGCAGATACACACCACATGCCAGGTTCTAAGTTTAATTAAAGACAAACAATAGTAATACAGGCTTATATTCAGTTATTTCAGCATCCTCGTTACGAGAGTTATTTCACTGAAGGGGTATCAGCCGTGGTCTAACAGCCCTCCCCTTCAGATAACAGCAGAAGGGACTGTACCAAACTAAACGACACATATCAAACTAATTAATTTGTTCCAGATTCATTAGAATCTGGAGAAAGTTTGAGTGCTCAGCCATACAGCTGTGTTGTTTCTTCATCTAGACACAGATCCAAGGGACATGTACTCACAATTCCCATCTACTTGTAACAGCACTCCTTAAGGTATTTCCTTTCTGTTTTCAACACTCAAAACTTAAAGCTAATTTTAACTGTTTAAAACCTCTTGTTTTGGAGAAGGCTTTCATAAAAACATCATGTAGGGTCTACTGGAATCAGGCTCAGGAAACATGAATTATTCACTGAAAATAATTATGCCCCTTGGGATGGGGTTCCACGATCTACTGAATTTCTCCCACTCCAAATCCCCTCTCCGGGGATGAGGACAGCTCAGCAGGACCGTGTTGGGAGCACATTTTAGAATTAACCCATTTCATTGTGAATAGAAAAGAATCACAGCTAAAGGGTTTCTGCCCACTCTCTCTTGTATATTTGATATTTCTTCTACTCTGTCACCGCAGCAACAATACTGCAATGTTTCTGTTCCTGACCTCCAGCTGGTCTCAGTATCAAAAAGTGGTTTCAATATCAACCTTTTTTTCCCCCCCCAACTGAAAAAGCACTCAAAAAGTGGATATTTGGACAGTGACTGAAAACGGTTGTTTTCTGTGCAAACATCCTGCTTAGCACAAAACAAAAGGTGAATGTAATTTAAAGACAAAAACCAGTCACTGCTCAATGCAAAAAAAAATTGAATTTTGATTAACAAATGTTGAAAGCTGAAAGAGGAAGTGCCTCTTCCTCCAACACCTCGGCAGGTTTGTGCAAGACCTAGTTCTAAAGTTTCCCTGCAGCAACGAAGAGTGTCGCTGTGTGAAGCAGAGGATCTGTCTCCTGCGTGGCAGAACGCTAACGACGGGGATCCCTTCCTCCAGCCACCATCAGTGCAGGAATTTTAGGGGGAAAATCTCAAATCATTGATGGCAATGAAAACTGAATATCCTCTAAATTTCAAAGCTCTACTGTGGCATATCAACAACTCAGAAACATCACTAATCCATAAACATAATCCTAATGTTTAGATTTTAAAATATTTCTTGTTCCGCTTCTAAAAGGAGTGCTTTCTAGAGGCATAGTTCCTCGTTCTCCTGCCTCAAAATTGCTGTTAGTATAGTTGAATCTGTACATACCACCTGTTATTTTTAAGTTCATTTAGATTATTTAATATTTCCTCTTCCTTTTTAAAACACGTTTATAAAACCGCAGCTTATTGCATGGTGACTGAAAAGACACTAGGGAAATTTCCCCTCACAATGAAAACTACACAATTAGACACTATTACCCCATTTAGACACTGTCACGTAATAAAAACAATTAAAATGTTTTCATATGAATGGCTATGGTGAGACTTTTATTTCTTGATAATAATGCATGACTATATAACTAGGAACGTGTACCCATTCAAGAAAATGCACATGCATTTATTTACTGCAAGATAAAGAGTTCACTATATCACAAAATAATTTGATTACATAAAATAAATGTTCATACCCCAGGTAGTATTTGCAAGGAATTATTGTCCATCCACAGCTCCTTTAGATTTTGTATTTGTTCAAGAACCTCAGGCTGAGGAAAAGAATATAGTATTATGGACAGTTAAATAAATCAGTATTTTTTTAAGTTAAATATAAATCAATGTTTTCTTTAAAACAAGTCTCATTCTTCACTTTCCTTCTTTTTTTTTTTCTTCTTTTTATACACATCAGACTTTCAGAGAGCCAATGACATGAAGAGCTCATTTCATTCCATTTAACCACTGTTGCTCTTTTTCAAAACTTGTAAAATTTAAGAACCCTTTGAAAAAGCAGTGGCTACAAAGCAGAACGCCTCACAAGTTCTTGTTCTAGACAGTCAATTGGGAGTGCACAGTTTATGACCATGGCAAACGAGCAGTGAGAATTGTGGAGCTTCAGAAACAGTTCACTGCAAAGAAAGACCAAATCTCATCTTGCAGCTCATGCTAAACGCTGCCTTTTGCATGATTTATACTCTTAAAAGTGGCTTAACAGAGGCATACGTACTGCTGAACACTTCCCTGGATCCATTGCCTTTATGCAGGATTTAATATCTACAATTGTCCTGTTCAGTAGTTAAAAAGAACGCTATGCAATGATCAAGCCTTAAAATTACAATATTAAGCTTTAATTGAAGATGTTCTATTCTTTTCAACACTGTAGGATAGTAGTGAGGGAAACTGAAAAAGGCGATTCCCCAAACCATTTCTTATTCATTAAGGCTGTGAAAATCAAGAACTATCAGGTCACAAACACCTCCATGTTTCAGCCTAAGCGGCATTTTTCTTCTCCATGAAACGCTACTTTCACAGGTAAAACAAGACGTTCAACTTGCCTTAGCTCTGTAAAGTTGTAGAGATTTTTTTTTCAAAGTCTGCCAGAAACTGATATTTAATATTTCATTTGATTCTGACTGAATCAGATTCCGGCATTTTAGAAGCCTGTAATGCTATTTCACTGGAATTGTTTCAACCAGCTAGAAACAGACAGATCTGTTGAGCACCACAGGACCTCAAGAGAGACCTCCAATTATCTCCAGTGGTCTGAGCTCCTTGCAATGTCATAATTCCCATATGAAATATGATTTTCCAGTTGCCCAGGGGACATGGCACGTTCTGGGAGAAGCTCCCGATACATCTCTGGGTAAGAAGGAACCTACTGATCGGGAGAGCTCAATCCCTCACTTTTCCATGTTGTCACATAATATGTTTCTATTAAAAAGTGATTAGTCAATATGTTGTGAGGATAATTTCTTTTCCCTTGGCTAAATTTATTGAAATTTTGTTTTCCTTCGACGGTTAAAACCACTTCTACTTTCCAGGCTAAACGAATTAACGGTCATTTTATACTATTTGTTCCTGTGATGATTAATGGTTCTTCATGCCTCCAGAGCGTTCACTGACTAAGGTTATTAGAGATAATCATCATTTCCCCTCTCAGCTTTAATTTTCTTTTAAATTCCCCTCATTAGACAGACATCCTTCTCAAAGGCAGCAGCCACCTCCTCTCTCGTACGTATCACCGTTTGATTTGAAATTTCCTGAGTACGGATTATGGCATTCCATAACCCAGGTGAGGTCTCACTAATGCTTCGATAAGTGCTATAGAATCAGAGTAGAGTGGAGATAGCAGGCCACCAGCCTCCCCCTCCTTCCAGGCACTGCGATTGCTGGTTATCGTTCCTCCTGTGCCATTTTTTGACACTTCAAAGATGGACAGATTTCAGATCCCTGACCCACACCTCATGGTGTGATATTCCAGTTTTCCCGGAGACCTGCGACACAGATTGCTCCCGTCCCTGATGACATCAAATCACTCGAATATGGCTTTTATTTGGGAAGTGACAATTTCTAATTTAGGAGCACATACCTACCTCATGATCCGTGAAATCTTGTTTCCGGAAAATGAATGAACAGAATTATTTCATTTTTGCAACTACTTCTATTGGTAACCCCGTGCCTATCGCTCCCATGTCTGCAGGGAGCACGGTCTCCCAGCACAAATAGTCCAGGGACGGACTGTCAAAGAAACGAAGCTCTTCCACACCACCATGGTTCTCGGCAATATTTTTCTCAATAAGAAGGAACTCAAATCAAATTTTCAGAATCCACAAAAACAGGACTTTTCGATCCTTTTTTTCCAGGTGATCTTGATTTAAGCTAGAACCACTTTTCCTACGACACTTCTGCAGGTTCATGCTGTTCCCTCCCTCCCATTTTGCATCTGGCATTTGATTCTGGCTCCTGCATTTTTGGACCAGCTTCCTGAAAAATGAATCAACCTGGGGAGCCTGGTCCCAATAGCAGTGTGGGGCCCCTGGACTCCTGATTTACCATTCTTATGCTACAATGCAGAAACACAGAATGATGTTGGGAGTAATTTAAAACAAAGACTACAAACCCAAACCAACCCCAACAAAGACAAACTCTGAATTCAGAGCGTGCATATATACATTTCTTTTGATCAAAATTTCAAATACCACTTCTGAAATTTTTATTCTATTTATTTATGCAAAAAAAAATAATCTAGTTTTAACTAAAAATTGGAGTTAAAGCCATCTGTGTTCTCCTAGATAGCAGTATAAATTAGTAAACATTAACAGGGTTATAACCATAATGGTAGAAGATGGTGCACTGTCCATAAACCAGATGTAGGCTCTGCTACAGCCTTCTACTACTAGATGACATTTCAAAATTTGCTTAAAGTGAAAATATCTTAATTTTAATTAAATCTGCGGGAGACATCACCCTCAGAAAACTGTAAGCCCTGATTCCGCAGCACCATTTTTACAGGTTGTTCTGTGTCTCTGGAGGAAAGGGGGTCCAGCCCCCAGGGGTAACCATCCCCAGACAGGCTGTCGGGGGATAAAACCCACACAGGCATTTATTTTGCCCGTCAATGCAATCATGAGTGTCACAGAATTAATTTGTTGTCCAAAAAAATCACAGGCTCTCCCAAATAGCCCTATGAGTGACGGGTCTCAAAAACGATGAGGCAGCACTTTTTCTAAGTTTTGCTTCTCTTAACATATTTACAGCTCCTGCCGGAGGAACTCAGCAAGCTCTCCTTAAAACAGTTTAAACACCCTCATACTGTTTCTGAGAATTGTTGACTCCTGGAGATGTAGCAAAAACAAACCTAAAGGGAATGGCAACTTGACTATTCTCTATGCTGAGACCAGAGAAAATTCCTGAAAGCTATTAGATCTCAGGGAAATGAATTCTCATCTTAGAGGTGAGTTAGGGACAGAAACTGCTTCTGGAGTCCAAAATTGACTTCTGCTAATAGCAATTGCTAATGTTTGCAGGATATAATGACAGATATTAAGAAATTAACACGTCATCGACACAAAGTATTTATAGTGAGATGAACAATTCATCCCACATTGCAATATTCCAGCTGTAGCAACCAGCTCAGAGGGAGACCCATCTCTGACCTTGATGACGTAAATGAAGCATATTGTATTATCAGCAGTCACCTCATGAACCACCATCCATCTTCTGTTCTAAACGTGACCACAGCACGTGGCCACAATATAATAATGCTTTTTAAGTCAAATTTTAATCCCCCCTACACAGAGCACCCAAAACACACAGGCTTTCTATTTAAAAAATGGTGCATTTCTTACCAGCTCAGAGAATTCATTATTGCCCAGATCAAGTCTCTCCAGCTGGGTCAGTTTGTGCATTGACCTGTAACAGACGAGGAGATACCCAAGATGAAATTTTTACTTGCAAAATGTCAGTTCAAGTTTTGCTTAGATAAAAATAAAGCTCAAATTATACTGTTATTGCAAAAAGAAATACGTCAGACTGATGTACACTATAGACTCCACCTTCAAAACATGAGCTAAAGTCCTTGAACTGAAAAGCTAGCAATAATTACTTTAGTACAAAAACAAACATAAAATCTTGGCATAACTTTCCCCAGTTACTCAAGGAAAGTGACCCACGTTACATTTATAAGCAACTGAAAGCAATATAAATTGCGACATTTTTGATACAGATTTTTAAATTTGTTATCAGCTTCTTTATAAACCACTAGAAAGTGTTTTGGCTCCTAATAGCAGAGGTACCAAGCCCGGTTGTTATAAAAGAGAGAGTCAAACGAAAACGTATCATAAGAAAGTGAACCAAAAGTTAGTATCAACCATGCTTTAGGCAGTAAAGGGCTTTAAATGAGAAATAATCTGGATTTATGTCTGTGACTGGTCACTTCAGAATAGCAAAAGGTGACTGAAACAGTGAAATAATTCCCGGCTAATTCCTGTTTATACATATACAAAATGACAAATTTTGAAATGTGAAACTCTGAAACTCTTCACAGATGCAATGAACAGTAACCGAAGTTATAATCAACTTGGTAAAAACCTGTGCACTTCATACTGCATTCTGCCTTTGGCCAAAATTTTTACTTTAAAAGGTTTAGTCTGTACCACCGTAAATTCATCTTAAAAGGCAACTTTTAAACACCACTTTGTGTAATCTCTACAGTCGGATCCATAGTTTCAGAAACTCTAACATTTATATGGGGGCAGATTAATTTCAGTTCACTAGTACTATATCAAAGATAAAGCACACTGCCAAATGTGCCCAATGGAATTTTAGATGAGATTTTTCATTAGCTTGTGATATTTTTATCTCTTTCGTGTAATTACTTATATTTTTCTTATGAAAAGATTAATTATATTTTTTATGTGAGGTCATTTTATAAAGGTGGAACAGGAAAGGTGCAATTATGAGTAATGCTTAGTTAAATATTCATTGCTTAAATGATGTAATGTAATATAATTAATGTGCTAATAAAACTCACAGCCAAAAATGTCACATAAATCTTTATCCATATTGCATTTGGATCTACACTTCCATTCATAAGTAGCTGCAGGAGTTACAGGGAGAAGATCTGACTCTCAGCTACTGAAGTGGACCTCACGGTAGGTTCAGAATAAGGTGAATCGGTTTAAAATTATTTTTAAATACAGTAATGGAACATCATACTGGAAAAACTACAAATACGTGAACACCAGCACGGAGAGTATCTTAGAGAGATTACTGAATACTTGGTGAGATATTAACATCACTCACAATAGTTTTAAAACTTTCACATTCCATAAATCATAACTCACACTATACAATTCAGTTGTATTAATCATAATTCATGGCAATCCCACTCATGGTAACCCATGGTAATCACTGCCTAATATAACTTTCTCATGCTCTTGCATGTTTGCTTTTGCTGCCTTATTTAGAAGACACTTTTCCACACATTGGAAACACTTCAAATAACCAAGAAAATGCCTTGAGTTCACAGTTTCTGGCAAAACAAATGAGTTAACAGCCATAAATGATTTTAATGAAATCATGGTATTCCCTTTAAAACCCTGGCCAGCTTTCGGACAGACAGGAGACAGTGACTGCACAAAGATTTATCCAAACCTTCAATCCCAAACTTCCAATCACGCCTGAATTATTCCCACATCTGAAGAACTGTGTTCACAAATAACAAAAGTATCTCTAATAGGTAAAAATTCCCGAGAGAAAAGCATTTGTGTCAGGGACACAAGTAGACGTACATGATAAGCATAAAGAAAGAGGCAATGTAACACTGCTCCTGAACTAATGTGTGCTTTTTGTTGGCCATACTTCTACAAAGATAGGGCTGAGGCAGTTACAGCCGTTACAGGCTCTATTTCCTGGCGCAACAACATCCAGAGCTCTATCTTCAATTGAGCTCACGATAAATGGATACCATTGCTTTCTGAAGAAATAAAAAGCAAATAAAGGTAAATATGTTGCATTACTGGATTATCTACTGTATTCATTTCAAATAATATTTTCTCACACTTTTGTTGTACACAGCAACCTTTTACTTCAAAGTTGTTAAAACGTCACATTCAGGAGTCTCTTCCAGCTTTACTATTTTAAACCTCGCAACGTAACGTTAAAGTCATTAATGAATCCGTTTAGAAGTTCCATTGTAAAATTAATCCTTAGTGTTAATAGTTTACCTGTTGCAGAGTAGTTAAATCTTACCCAGGCCTAAAGCATTCCCCAATACAATCACAAACAGCTATTTACTTACATGTCACTGGATGGGTTACAAAAAAAAACCAGTCTTAGTTCACAGTGAATCTCAAGATAACATATAATTTTTAGAATAGAAAACACGTGTATGGTGTAAAGCAAAGGACCAAAAGTAGGAATTAATCTGTCATAAAGTATTGACTATATATATATATATGTATATATATATTCCAGGCTTAAAAATAACAGAGTATGTCTAAAAATTGATTTTGAGGGTACAAAACATTGTTGCACATGGACTGAAATAGAGACCATATGTGAAATATTGTACATTATATGTATACAAATGTCTGTTTCATCTTTAACTGTTAAAAATAATATCCATTTCAAATTTTAATTATACTGAGGGAGGTAGTAAGGATTTTACAGTCTCTAGCACCAAGCCACAGATGAGAGAACACAGCAGAGCCCACGGGACGATGCTGACGCAACGGAGCCTCTGAGTGCTCACTGACTGCAGGACTCTCGGTCAACCCTGGAAGTTCTGCTCATTTCTGACTTTTACACGCTCCCGTTATTAACACAGAGAGAAGCCGGGAGCACAAAACCCAGAGGGCACCCCTGCCCTGGCTGCCGGGCTGTGGGGAATCCTGCTGGGCAAAGGCAGGGCTGCTCACGGCGTTATTGGGTTCAGCATTGGGGAAAAACGGCCAACATACTCCTCTAGACCAAACCTTCCAGAGTAGGAGCCTCAGCCTCTGTGTGCCAGCATCGCCTGATTTCAGAATATACTTTGGGAGAACGACCTCAACACTACCTACTCGTGCCGATGCTCCTGATGTTGCCACTCCTGGTGCCCCAAAAATCCCCCGACTCCCCAATCCTCGGCAGTTTGGGCCACAGCGGGCCATGGGCAAGGGCACTCTCCATCTTCAGATGCTGAGATGAGAAAAATCAATTTCAATGCCCCAAAGCTGGAACTGCTGGCGCAGAAGGTGTCTAAACGCAACCCATGCGTCTGTGGCACTGAAGAGCTGTGACACCTAATTCTGTACCACGGGCATAAAACAAAAAGCAGCACAAAGACAAGAGTCCCACATACAGACACTGGAAATCGAGCTCTTTCATGAATCAGCCACCAGAAAAACATGAGGACACCTGATTTCGGGAAAAAATATCTGCGACACTGCCAACTTAAAATACTGCCTTTCACATTGGATCCTAAATTCCCACCAGGTTTGTTTATGGTGGAAATGGGTCGGATCTCTAAAATGAATCCCTTAATTATAATCACTCTACAACTGGAAAGGTTTCCTCAAGTGGTTGTAGAGAGGTGAAATCTTCATGGTTTTGGCCCTCATTCACACACAAACTCCTCTCCCAGCACAGCTTTCCCATCCTTGGGGAAGGGCATTCTGAATTTCCTCTCAGCTCTGCTTCCCCTTAACTGATTGCACCAATAAAGAGAGCACAGAGAAAATCTCATCGGCCACTGCAAAGCTCCTGCCCATATCAAAACTTGATAAATACACTTTTTATCCTTTTTTTTTTTTTTTAACACCTTTTTTATCTCTTTTTATTTTGCATCCACTTTCCGGATTTCTTTACCTACTTCCTCGTAACTGGCGTGCATGGCCAAAAATAAGGTTACTGTATATTTCTACTTTCTGGACTAAATTACATGAAAGTCCACCTTACCTGGTGCACAAATTTCCTTACCCTATGCCCCACGGCACATAATTAGCCATTTTTTGTAGATCCCTGTTTGTGGGTTCTTGCTCACCATGCTTTGGGAACATGCTGCATTCCTGGAGCTAAATAATCCCTGATGTCTACTACACATTCACAGCATGACCATGAAACCTCCCTTTTGGCTTATGAATCGCTGCTTGAACGATCCTTTGATACAGAAAATGGGAAATTACCACTTAACATTTGGAATTTTCAATTTCATGCTGTTTATCTCAGAAAAAACTGGAGGAATGCTATCCGGAAGATACAAGAAAATATGGATTAAATGGCCTTAACTTAACTGTTGGCCCTTTTTCAGCAAGTAATGAGTTAATGTGCGCTTCTCACTCTCGTATCTGTCGGAAATGCTGATTTTAATGGACAACTTGAACACACGAAATTCATGGCTGCAAAATTTCAAAGTGTATCTAGTTAAAAACATTCAAAATGCAAGTAACAGCAAACACACAGCTATTCTGTCAGTGAACTTCAGAGTTAATATTCCTTGAGGGAAGTGTGAGCTTCGGCACATGAGAGCCACAAGGTAAATACACCCTTAACAGCCACCAAACCTGGGGGCCAAATTCACATCTCGGAAACTACCCGTGGCTCTGGAGAGATCAATGATTTTCCTACAAGATATCTGCATTTGGACAAAGAATCACAATACATCAGTACCACAGGTGACAGGCAGAACGACAATAAAACCTGCCCCATGTCCTGGGACAACACCCCTGTCTCACAGTGACCCCTTGCAGTGACCGAAATCCGGAGCCACCGCAGCTCAGCAAGACCCACAATGTCATTCCCCACCACAAAGGGCACCTCGCTCTTTTGCTCAAAAGATTTGGTGTTTGGTAAATAATGTTATTTGGCAACTTATTTTCTGTTGATAGCATAATAATACGGTGGAAAGTAAACAACTGCTCTGTAAACACCGCAGTATTGATCAACTTGAACATATTCTTCAATTAACATAAAACGACGAGTTCTTGGGATCTGGGTCTCCACCATCTTGAAGACTGAGGAGAAACAGGCTCTAAGTTTCCCGCTACTAAAAGCTGGCTAAAAATAACCTATGTTTCACCAGGATATACAATATATTATTCAAATCTCTGAAGAATTCAGCACATGCTTTATACTCTTATGTGCTAGTTTTGCCTGGAACGAATGAACATCAATTAAAGCCAGCCCCAGTTTTAGCCTGCCAGACTGAAAATGCAGTTTTGGCCCCGTTTTCCCATTTACTTTGCTAGGGAGCTGGAAGACCTAACTTAAGATGCTGAATAATTAACAGGGATGAACCAAGTTCAAAAGGTGCTAATGAATATCTGATGACTAAAAGTTAACTGAATCAGCTAACCCAAAAAACAAGAGTAAAAGAATTTTACTCTCAACGAAGGTTTCTTATGTAGTAGTCCTTTTGATTCCTACTTCTACTGAAATATGCCCTAAAGACAGCATGAACATAGATCAAACCCAGGATTATTTCTAAAGGGAAAGCCAGAGAAACAAAATGGGGATGTGCTAAAAAAAGGCAAGGATGAATCTGAGATGGAAAATGTCAGGACTCAATAACTATCTACACATTAATTGAGGAAGAAGGATGGAAGCTGTCAGAGAAGGCAAAGGACACCTCAGAAAACAAAAAGCAGGAGGACAACCTCTGTTGTCGCAGATGAAATATCTGTCTATAGTCATAGTTACACCCCCTCAGAAGAACGTCTGACTTCTTCATAAGTGAAATCCAGCAGTTTTAACTGTCGAAGTGCAGTTTGTAAGATCTGGAAGATCTCTACTGACAGGGTCTCCAGTAGAGTTGCTCTCCCACACTCTGAATAAGGTGCAATGGTTTAAACTGAAAGAGGGGAGATGGAGATGAGATCTCAGGGAGAACTTTGCTGTGAGGGTGGTGAGAGCCTGGCCCAGGTTGCCCCGAGAAGCTGTGGCTGCCCCATCCCTGGAGGGGTTCAAGGCCAGGTTGGAGGGGGCTTGGAGCGACCTGGAGCAACAGGAGGTGTCCCTGCCCAAGGAAGATCTTTAGCTCGAAGATCTTTAAGGTCCTTTCAACCCAAACTGTTCTGTGATTCTAGGATTTGTTTCACAATCCACTGACAAGAAGCAAACTGCAACACGGAGCTTGTGACCTTCAGCTGAACCAGTCCACTGGAGACACTGGAATGGGAGAACCATGGAAAATCCACACGTGCTACAAAGATGGCTACAAGGCATAAATATTTCCATAAATACTGCAGGAACACAGGTCTCAGCAGGTCCCCTTCCTCTCGTGCAGAGGGATAAATGGCCATTCACAGCTCACAGCATCTGCAGGTAGAGTTTCTACTTTGATATGGCTCAGGATTATGGGTTATGAAGCCTTGGAATGGGCTGCCCAGGGAAATGGTTGAGGCACCACTCCTGGAGGTTTTCAAAAGACAGGTTGACATAGTGCTTAGAGACATAGTTTAGTGATGTGGGGGTTTTTTTTGTATGGTTTTCTTTTGTGTTTTTTTTTTTTTAATCGGAGTTAGGTTGATGGTTGGACTAGATGATCTTAAAGGTTCCTTCCAACCGAGATGATTCTATGATTCTAGGATGGCAACAGCTAAAAAATATCCTTACAGATGTTTCGCTCAGAACCATCCACCCTTAATCCAACGAGCTATGAAGTGACACTGTCCCCGGGTGGCCGAGCCGTTGGTGGGAGCTCAGGCAGGAGGGTGACTCAGAGGGGAGGGCAGGCAGACGCTGGAGATGTGTTACCTGCAAGCCATCACCGCACCAGAACCGCAGCCAAGAAACACGGGCTTACAGTAGTCTCCTGTTCCAGCGAAAGAAGGTGGTCTCCGATGGTCACAGCAGGTGAAAGCCCACCCTGTCCTCACTGCACTCCAGCAGTCATCTTCTCTCTACTTTACTCCTCTCGCAGTTTTTACTCTGTAGATTATTTTTTTTTTTCTTTTCCCAATCAAGTAAAATTAAAGGGATACCGACGTAAGGTGTTCTGAGTACAAGGAGCAATTTCCTTGCATCCCATGAACCAACCACACCTGAGAAAGCAGAGCACGGGGTCTGAGCACGACCAAATTAGGTCCCATTAACAACCGGCAGAGTGAACCCTTTGTGTGTTTAGCTCCCGGTTTTTCTGGGAGGAGCTCAGGGCTCTGGGATAATTAGGTAGAAAATGAGCGTAAGGTGGGCTGGAATGATTCTCCGTGGTTATAAATGTTCTCCCCTCCCACCGCTTTGTGCTGTGAAGCCTTCATCTGAAATTTAACCCTTCTAGTCAGATATAAGCTCTTCCGAAGAAATAAATCACTTCTGCATTAAATGGACATTTTAAAGAAACAAATAAATAAAAAAAATACTTGGTGTATGAAACAGGGCTCTAATTTCTGCTCTGTCCTCCCTTTTTGCCACATTGAAATGACACAGCGTGAACACCACCAGGTACAAACCGCTAATTTAAGTGATATCAGGATTGTCCTCGATGGCAGCAGCAGCCCTGGTGTAGGCACCACGATACCTGAGTTCTGCCTCTGCCTTCTCCCAGAGCATCCCTTACTGGAGATATGGCCAAAATAATGCCACTGCTGCCTTTAGACAAAAACAATTAAGGCAATCTTTAAGACAAGTTTGACCCACTATATGTGCTGGAAGAGCGTTCTTATAGTAAGAAAACAATATAATACATTTTTCTGCATCTTCTCTGAGCAGCAAATATATTTATTTTCAAAAAGCCTAAAGGGAGGATACATAGTAGTAGTTGCTTATTAAAATATTGGCAGTATTTTAATAATGTAGTGCCAAAGTAGCACGTCTTCTGGAATGTGATTTATTAAACTCAGCCAGAGTTACTATTTGAAGAAAACAGGTCATCATGGACGATAAAAATATTTGTAATGTCAAAATGTGGGAAACGGTTTACATCTTTATAATGAACTAGGAAGAAAGTGGAACAGCATTTCAAAAAACAGGAGGCTAAAGCTAAGCTTTTAAACCTATATTTAGATATCTCTGGACAGATTCTCAGCTGATACGGACTGTCTGTCCCACCGACTCCAACACACTTAAGGCAACCTGTGATTTTTGCAAATCTACTCCCTAAAATGGGATTTTGGAAGTGATAAGGATGTCAGGACTATAAATGTTATTTGAGCCAAAGGGACTAATGTTCTTAAGTCACAAGAACACTTTTTACAACTCCATTTTCAGGTGAAAGGAAATAATAATTATCACTTCTATTCAGGAAATTTCACATCTGAAGAAGGTAACGGATCATGGTGTTTTCAATGTCTGACTCTAGTTCTGAATCCTTTTTTGGCTCATTCCTGCTGAGATGAAACTCAAGGAAGACTCGAGGCTGTATCCGCAGTCTCCCAACATTGCAAAACCTGGGAAATGTTTACACTTCTCTCCAAAAGTCAGAGTAAATCCCTTTACCTGACAGTGTTTCAAACACTATTTTGATAAATCACCAAAGGCGCTTTTGAGTGATATATGCCAGTTTTTATGCAAAAATTATTTAAGAGGAATGTCAGCATTCAATACACACACTGTACTATATGAGAAGGGATTCATCTGGACTGGATGGCAGTGGAATTAATAAAAAGTTTGGTATTCCCAGGGCAGCATTTAATATTCTGGATTATACCAGCTATAGCATTGCTAAGTGATTGGCCAGGGAATAAAAGAAATAACTCATGATTCATAAAAATTTTGATTTAATCAGTCTGTAAAATAAATTAAATTAATTAATTAATTACCCAGAGCAGGGAAAAAAGGAACATGTATACTGCCCACCACCACTTTATAGAGCTTCTACTCTCTATGGCTCTATCTCTAAATTTTGGGGGAAAGAAAGAAATGGAAAGAAGAATGTTAGCGAAAATTAACAGTTTTTCACATTATATTTACAGAACAAATAAAAATACACTTGGAATCCAAAGGAAGAAAGAATTCCATTTTATGACATTTCATAAGAGTAAATTCTTCTAAGTGAAAAATAGGATTCTCCACCCATGCCCCCCCTTCAGTTTTTGTTGCAATATATATATATATATTCGCGAAGCTGCAACAGATACTTCAGTATACGCGCACAAAAAGATTGTTTTCATACCTTCAATCATTACCCAGAAGGAAAAACGCTTTGATATATTTTTCATGGAAAGCTTTAGATGAGACTGTCCTTCTGTGCTTTTGAATTATTGGAAGAAAACATATCCATTGCCCTTTATCAAGGAAGATATTCGAGCAGCAATAGTAAAACATTATACAAAACCAGGAAGGCTTATTTTTCAAAGAATTTTTGAGAACCACTCTTTTGTGGAACTAGAATGCACAGAAGTACTGTTGTAACATAAATAGTCGCAGTTCAAACCCAGAGATTCATTACAACTTGAGACATTTGCAGAAAAAAAAAGCCCAACAGAAGATTACCAACTTCCCATTATACTGCAATATAATGTAATTATACACCAGGTAAATCTAAACAATGACTTTTCAAGTAGACTCTGAATTTCGACATCAAACATACTCAGCAGCAATTTTCAGAAATAGAACTGTGTGGCTAAATGTATTGCCTGTATTTTCACACAGTTTTATTTTATTACAATCAAAACATAAAAACGTGCAGTCAAGACTATAAAACATTGGTTTACATTTTAAGACTGAAAACACATCAATACAAAATGGCTAATTTTAACAAAAGGAAAAAACCTCAACCCTATCATCATCATCCATAAAGTGCTTTTATTCCTGACTCAAACCAGGAGTAAAATTACAGGTATGCAATATTTTGGCAAAGCAGGAAGATTGCACTAGAACAATTGCAAACCGAGAGGACAGAGATAATTGGAAAATAAGTATTTCTCAGAAATGTACTGATTTAAAACAACAAAGCCCAACAGAACAATGCACGCAAACATCTTCAAAGGAATATCAAAGTGCTGATCAAGACAAAGAATCTTACGATGTAGTTAAATCATTTGTGATGAAAACTTACCCTTTCTGGTTGATTTCAGCCAGTTTACTTCAAAACCACCAAAATTTGCCTTATGCAGAGAGCAGGTTTGATGTTGGGTTGCACCGAAGATCTCGAACTGTCAGTACTGCAACATGTGCCATCAAAGTTTAATCTTTCCACAATTTTCTGGTGAAAACCAGAAGCCTGCCTGTCCCTGCAGGCATGCCCTGTCTGTGGGCCACCTCGGTGGGGTTGGAGGTCCCCTCTTCCAGTGGCCATGGGACTGGGACCAGCCCAGGCGCTGCTCCCACTGCCCACCTCCATGGCACAGAGAAGACCCACTCTTTCTGCAAAATGCAGAGTGGTGTTCTTTAATCTTAAAAGGAGGAGGGAGAAGGTACTGATGACTCGTGACACTTTGGAAACCTCTCATTCCTCCCTCTCACAACCAGTTTATCCCATTTGTATCTCTGCTGACCACACACAACTCTGCCCCTTGCCCAGGCAGAAGAAACAGTTCTCTTCCAAGCCGTCTACCTTGGCTGCATGTGTAGAGACAACCACTACCAGCTCTCCCCTCAAATTCTGTTTTCTTAGATTAAGCAACACATTATATTTAAGGCTGTCCCAAATAATACACTCAGCATTCATTACTTTTTCTACCCAATTAAGACCTTGTTTAGCTCTTCCTCATCCCCACGTCATTTGGAGTGTTTCCAAATGAGACCTCCCTCATTTTTTATATGATGTCACAAACTCTGCTTTGTCTCTCATGAGAATACTTTGACAAGGAAGATTTTGCATTGTCACGGCTCTATTAGATCGATGACTCACAGACATTTTACATCCTACTAATAAACTCGTCTTTATTTTCCAACATGATTTCTGACTGAAGAACCCCTAATTTATAACAAATTCCTATTAGTCCCTCGGTACAAGACCTTGCACACTGTACTATTAAATTTCAGCCAGTTTTTCATTGCTGTCGTCTTCAGAATTACACGGTTCTTCCAATTTTAGAGGCTGCACTTGAGAACTTGATCTACAGCTTTTATTCTTCACAAAGCAAATTAATTCTGAGCAATTCCTGAAGACCAAGAGAAAACCTGTTTTTCCTTCACATGAGCTGCTACAGATCCACCCCTTCGGTAACATCTCACAGAATCACAGAATGATATGGGGTTGGAAGGGATCTCTGGAGATCATCTCCTCCAAACCTCTGCCAGTGACGGGTCAGCTAGAGCAGGTCCCACAGGAACGTGTCCAGGTGGGTTTGAATGTCTCCAGAGATGGAGACTCCACCACCTCTCTGGGCAGTCTCTTCCAGGGCTCTGCCACCCTCAAAGTGAAGAAGTTCCTGCTCATGTTTAGGTGGAACTTCTTATATTCCAGTTTGTGTCCGTTCCCTCTTGTGCTGTCACTGGGCACCACTGAAAAAAGACCAGCCCCATCCTCCTGACACCCTCCCTTTAAGTATTTACAGGCGTTGATCAGATCCCCCCTCAGTCTTCTCTTCTCAAGACTAAAAGACTCCATTGTGCATTATTTCCTAATGGCACAGTGTTGCAGAAAAACAATAGCTGTAACACCTACTGTCAAGAAAACCAAAGAAGAGACTAGAAGCCACAGCTTCAGTTGGGAAACAATGAGTCATTGGGATGAGTACAACAAATACAAGTATTTTCTCATCAATTACCAGCACCTAGAGTTTCACAGACACTAATGACTCACCATTGACAAATGCCGCTTCTACAGGTTTTCAATTTTACAAATCTCTACTGAAAGAAATCCCCCAAAAATGTGTTTTCCTCAGCTCAAACAGCTCTAAGAGCAAAGATCATGCTAACTACTTTAATTTACTCAAAGATTTTTGAGAAGAATATAGACAGGTTGTCTGTATGCTTGGTGCAAGCGACAGCACGGGTGTATTTTCCAGATTCTTTCCTGAGAGATGAAATATTCTTGATTGCTCTCAGGAATTCAATAGGATGTTAATGTTCAGAAACATTCAGCTCAGGAGTGGCAGGTCTGCTGACATTTGTTGCTGTGAAGAGCAATGAATATTTATGACAGAGCCTAAGCTCAGAAAATATAAAATTCAATGCAAATTAATGAGCTTCCATAGGAGCAGTAACCAGACCAGGCTTAAATACGACTGTTGGAGAAATGAAAAGATTTTGTTGTTACATTTGAAATGTGCTCAGAACGTTCCTTTCCCAACTAAGCTGTAAATTTAGCTACTGGATTTGGTTGAAGAATCGGTGATTTACTTCAATTAGTGTAATAACTCTGCACTGTCCCGGCATGACCACAGGTCCTCAGCCTTCCAGCAACCAACGGGACGAACCTCAGCGAGGGGAACCATCTCTGAGCTCTGCATGGGTGCCACGGCTCCTAGAATGCTTGGCCCAAAAAAGGAGGGAAAGCGGTAGTCTAGATTTGAGGCTGGGTTAAATTGTGGACGGAACAGAAAGTCAGTCTGCACTCTTCCTAGGGCAGGGCAAGGACAGCTCTGCTTCCTAAATATACTGGTGTCATTATGCTATAAGATATTTTAGGCTTTACTGATTCCTTCTTCTCTCCTATGAAGGTTCTTTCATCAGCCTGAATCTCCTGGTTCCTTTAAAGCCCAATGCAATGACCATCAATGGGTCTATGATGGGTCTTTAGTACTAATACACAAGCCAAGCTACACCCCTGGAAAACAGTCAAGATGGAATGAAAAATACAGTCTGCAGTAATGTGAAGTCTGCCTAATCTAACTGCCTTATCGCTTATGAGGGAAAAAAACCTCTGCCCTGGGGAGGCCCCATCTGGAGCACTGGGTTCAGTTCTGGGGTCCCCAGTTCAAGAAGGACAGGGAACTGCTGGAGAGGGTACAGCAGAGGGCTGCAAAGATGAAGAGGGGCCCGGAGCATCTCCCTTACGAGGAAAGGCTGAGGGACTTGGGTCTTTTTAGTCTGGAGAAGACTGAGGGGAGACTCAGAGAAGATTGGGCACAAACTTGAACATAAGAAGTTCCACCTAAACATGAGGAAGAACTTCTTCACTTTGAGGGTGGCAGAGCCCTGGAAGAGGCTGCCCAGGGATGTGGTGGAGTCTCCTTCTCTGGAGACATTCAAACCCACCTGGGCACGTTCCTGTGCAACCTGCTCTGGGTGGACCTGCTCTGGCAGGGGGTTGGAGGAGATGATCTCCAGAGGTCCCTTCCAACCCCATATCATGCTGTGATTCTGCGAAAACACCCCGTAAAAACAATGTCAGGATTTAACCAGCTGCCCTTTGGTAGAAGGGCAATAGCACCATATCCTTTCCGTTATCCTGGATTTACATCCTGTCTGAACACAGACTTATTTTGGTTTTCACTTATTTGGGGAGAATATCAGACGGTATTTAGAAGACCTACAGCCTAACAGGGCATTTATTACAACGAAAGCTCCAGAAACAGGGCAGCAGGTCTCGCGCGCGGCCGGAACCGAAGCCCCCCCAGCCCCAAGGCTGACGGCAGAACCCCGCGCCTGCCGCCGGCTTTGAGGGAGACTCATCGCGACATAAAAGGTGTTCCTACAGCGTGGGCAGCACAAACACGATGGCTCTATTTGTACCCCTGGCAACTTCCACTCAACTAGCTTGAAATTACTTTCCTGAAATTAACTAATGGTTGGGAAAAGTTTATCTTCTTTACCAATGTATGTTAACACAAAACCAGAAGCGCTTAGTGCCTGAAGTCTCACACGTTTGGCAAAACCCACTTACCAAACAGGGGGAAACCATAAATTGCTGCTGGGAGAAGATGAAGACGCTTAAAACAACGCAAAATCACCTGTCAAAAGGACTTGAGAAAATCCAAAGCCAGCGTGGCATAGAAGAAAACCTAGGAGACTTAGAAGACATCCTTTAAAAAGATGAAAACACCTCCAAATGAAGAAAATAGAACAGAATGGTTACCTACAAAAAGCCAGAAAATATCTTTAGAAATATTTTTTAAAAAGGCATAAAAAGTAATAAGAAATCTTTCCTCAGCCCCTGCAGGAGCAGGAAGCCTGCCAGAGTCTATGGAAAAGATATGAAAGGAATGCTCAGTGGAAAATAAGAGGTCAGAAAAGGAAAACTAAATTAATTTTCTGTATTTGTACAGTTTGGGGAGGCCCCTATGCTGCAATGCTCACCCACAGCTAAGAGCTCAGACAACAGGCAGGTATGGCACAAAAAACCTCTCTCATGGGGCTACAGCATGGGATGACCTGGAAATGTGTCACCAACGTCACCACGATTTGTAAATCAGGCCCAGATAAGCAGAGGAAACCACAGCCCAGTGACAGACAACTGGACCAGACAAATTACCAGGAACTCTTTCAAATAACAGAACGAGGGGATATGCAGACAAATATGACACACCAGGGAAATTCAGGACAGTTTTTGTGACGAGTAGGGATGACCCAAAATACTTCTGGAGTCCTTTGAAAGAGTCAAGAGTCAAGAAAGAGCCGGACAATAGTCTACGAAGAGGTATGTGCAAAGGTCCTTCATTGAAAGTTCTTAACCTAACCTGGTCTGTGGTCAGAGACGGTCTTCACATGGATAAAAAAATAACCAGGGATTGGAAAAAGTACCAATTTTAAAGGAGTGGAGGAGGAGGGGCCGGGGCACAGGCTGGTTAGTTTATAAATGACACAGCAAAGGGACATTAAAGAAAAGAGGTTTAGAGTCACCAAGTCACTCAGGTCCTGCTGGGTAAGAGCTGATCAGTGCCACAAACAGGACTAGGGCAAGATGGGTCCTTGGTGGGACCCGTGGGACTCATCAATCTCCCACCACCGCTCCCCAAGTGGCTCCTCCCTTGGCAGCCGCCTCGCTCCCCGCATCTCCCCATCCAAGCTGAGCTCCAGCATCATCCAGCAGGATGGAAAACTGGGAATTACATCCCTCCACTCTGAGAAATCACTGGAACACAGCATAATTAAACACTGAAGCACAAAACACCTCATTCAAAATCCACTGAAGCCAACGGGAATCTGTCCACTGATCTTAATTGTGTCGGTTTGGGTGCAAAACGAGTGAAAACATCCCTGGCAATGGGAACACCTCGCCTGGGGCTATAAATACAGAGCATTTGAATTACAGAATTACAGAACACTATGAAGCTACTGAGAGCCACAGTCTGTGAAACACCATCCAAGCTATTACACAGGATTATTACATGTTGCTACAGCCAGTGAAGATCAAGCACATTTTTATCCAAACAGAGTAATAAAAATTGTCTTAGTTGGTTCTTCAAGCCAAAAGACAACCCTGTCGTCTAGCTGGTGACATTGTTCAAACGTAAGAAACCAGGTCAGAATCTCACAAACGGCTTTGAAACATTTACCAGAAATTCACGAGAACAAAACAGATTTTTCTGGTTTTGTAGTACAAAGCAAAGCTTTGATAAAATATTAAAAATTATTTGCAATACTGGCCAGAGACAGCCAAATACTTCTAAATGCTCAAAAGATCCTGGAAGCCGGAATCAATAAATAATAATCTTTAATCAAACAGTGTAAGAGAGAAAACAAAGTACTGATTTTATAAAAGGGTGTTGTGAAGATCTGTAGGTTAGGCACACAAATATTTTCAGTATGTTAGAAATACTTGCAAGCCTTTGTAAGGTGTTTTCAGAGGAGAAAGTGCTGCTGACAGAAAATAGGACCGTCCTGCAGCATTTTCATTTGAAGAGCTCCATACGGCTCCCGCCCGGCGCGATGGAGCGAGACGGCGTTATTTCAGGTGCTCGGTCTCCCTGTCAGAAGGAATCAGCAGAGACTCCAAAGCACTTTCGGAACAACGCTTCACTAATTTCCTATCAGGAAAGCGTCCGGGAATACAGTGATATGCTTCCACACCTTTTAGACGCTGTAAAATTATGTCAACAAATTCAGCAAAGGGAAGTTCCCCTTTTTTGATGCAAGACACGTTAAAGAGGGAAACTTTGGAGATCTCTGCTCTGGTTACTATACTATACTTAGTATTTAATTAATTTATTATTTATTATCAGCCAAGTATACTTAGCATTTACTTAATCTGATATTTTTGTATATGATTTTAGAACATTTTGCATTCAGTTACCATGGATACATTTTACAACAGCCTTGACAGTTGAGTTAGTCTGAAATACAGCAAAATTAGAGCTTGGGTAAGCACAAAGCAAATTTAATTCCTGTTTATGTCAAAATGCTAATTATTTCCCTTAAGACTTCTTTATATGTATATTTTATGGTACAGAACAGATGAAATAATATGATCTACTTTTTGATAACATCTTTTAAGTTGCACAGAACATAGTAATAGTACTGAGCAGAAATTACTTAAAACAGCCTTACAGTGTATTTAACAGTATATTTCATCTATTTATACATATATTACAGTATATTTAATCTATTTAAAAGCAAAATAACAATACTAAAGTTATTTAGTTGTCTTCCTTTTCACGTTCATTCTTACTTTAGAACTACTGGAAAAACTACCAACACAACCCACTTATCTTATTCATGATCTATCCAATAAATAGTAGGACAAGGAAGAAAGCCTTTAAGTATACACCTGAAAGACCTGCATCACCTTTTTTGCAACTGGACTGTAAAATATATTCCCGTTTCTATTAGACTGTAAAATACATTCTCGTTTGTGTTTCTGCATTTGCTTTCTTAACTGCAGATGGTTCTATAGTAGACACAGCTTTCTCGTCACGATTTTCCTTCTCTTACTGGCTGAGAGAATAAGAGACCGTGGTATTTAACGTTCTCCCATTCCCCTGTGACTCCCAAAGGACACGGGTGCTGCCACATCCCCCTGTCTGCATCCCCCCACGGCCCCAACGCTCTCCCCCAGCACCTTCCCAGGCTCAGCCCTCGCCTGCCCGGGGCCAGGAAGCAGAGAGATGCTGCTTTAGACTTGCAATTACTGCCTTTACATAAAAAAAAGGTCAAATTGACCCTAACTGGGAACCAGAATGGAGATCCTCTAAATTAACACTGTAATATGTCTTAATTCCCATCTATCCACTACACTTTTGTTGCTTACAGAGAAAATGGCTCTAGAGGATAAAAGCAGCCCAGAAATGCACAGATCCCTCATTTTTGTTCCAGTTGATGCAAAAATGACCTTGTCAGTTTCCTTCCTCTTACTTTTTTTTTTTTTTCCATAGGACAGCTCTCCCTTTTATCTATCAGTTTTAAGGACAGCATTTGCATTAGCAAAACCTTTCCTTTCCAGTTTGTCTCGGCAGCATGCGGCCAAGCCTCCTGCCACGGCGCAGAGCAGAGAAGAAACGCGCCAGCAAATAACGTTTCCCTTGGTTACAGGAATCAAAGCTTCCCTACTTTCAGCATCACACACAGTGGGAAAAGTCACGCTCAGGCACTTTACCAAACAGCGCTACTGGAACCAGAGGCTGCTACGCCCAGGTACGAGCCTTCACAGAATCACAAAATGGTACGGGGTAGGAAGGGACCTCTGGAGATCATCTCCTCCAACCCCCTGCCAGAGCAGGTCCACCCAGAGCAGGTCCCACAGGAATGAGTCCAGGTGGGGTTTGAATGTCTCCAGAGAAGGAGACTCCACCACCTCCCTGGGCAGCCTCTTCCAGGGCTCTGCCACCCTCAAAGTGAAGAAGTTCCTGCTCATGTTTAGGTGGAACTTCTTATATTCAAGTTTGTGCCCATTTCCTCTTGTGCTGTCCCTGGGCACCACTGAAAGAAGACCGGCCCCATCCTCCTGACACCCTCCCTTTAAGTATTTATAAACATTTATAAGCAACCCCCTTAAGCATTTATAAGCAACCTTCCAAACACTTGCCAAAATTTGCCTGTTCAACACCACGTATCACAGAAAAAAGATATAATTATTTTTATTAATAACATTGACAGGCAATCCCAGCCTTGCTCCCACTGAATTCAGTATCAAGTCTGTCGTCATCTTCAGTGGGATCTGAATTAGACCAGAAATACAAAAACATTCCCTTTGACCAGAACGATTCTGGTCGTGAAATTCTGACTCTTCAGTCCCAGTGCACACACGTCCCTTTATTCCAACAGGCACCTTCTGCACGCAAAGACCACACAATTCCCTTCTCAGAGAGGCTGATGTTCAAGAGGCAGTCAGATACCGTGTGGGTACCACCGCAGGTAACAGCCCTTCAGGTGACAAAGACCTCAAAGGCTGCAAATCTGCAGACAAACACTTTGGTCACAGGTTGAAGCTCTTTTTCTCTGTGTGTCTTTCAAAACAGTAGATGTAACTCAGAGCAGAGGAAACAGTGGAAAACGCTTTCCTGGATAAACTTCCTGATACAAGGAATATTGCCTTTAACACAAAAAATAGCCTTCCTTAAAAAAAAAGAAAGCGCTGTGGATAAAAGCCCACAGGAAGCAGTGAAAATGTCACTATATCCCATTATGGGCAAAACGCCTGTGTAGGAGATTTTGATAAATGCGTCCCTGCTAAAAAGAGTGCCCTTTTTAAATGAGCTAAATAATATGCAATTCAGTATTAGCAACGTTTCATAAATACAGTCTATTGCCCCCACTGTAAGTCTCACTTGTAATGGGGACACAGAACCCCTGTTTCTACCAGTCCCCAGATCCATGGACATTTTTTCATTGGTCAGGATTCCTGTTACAGAAAACAATTACATCATGCTGGTCTGAATTCAAAACCATATTCCTTGCTTTACGCAGTGCAACTTGCTATATTTAGCAGGGGAAGGGTATAGATTTATTTTTCCTTTCTTTTCTGTTTCCTTTCCAAAATATCATTTAAATGTTGGTCAAATTATAGCAACAAATTATAGCAACTTACCTTTTTTTGGTAAACGGCACCAAGGAACACTATCAAATTGACATTTCCTCAATATTCTGATGATACAGGTTTCTGAACAGCATTGCAAACCATCAAATACATTTCACTTCTGTACAGAACACATGGGGAGATTGTTCTACTGAGGTTACACCAAGAACGTTTTCAATACATCAGATTACTCCTTGGAGAGAAAAATACTGTCACATAATCACTGACCAGGGGTCTCTCATCTGTTGTTTTCCAATTTTGTTTACATCTGCCATTTTAAAATGTCACGTTATAGATTTCGGATACTGAGTCACAGCCAGCTGAAGTACCAGTCTCCATCTTCCATTCCATGTTCGCTTTTTTGCTAAAAACCTTCAGTAGAATTCCTTTAACCCATGGGAAAAAAATAACTCTTAACAGAAATGACACCATTGCATTGCTAACAATACAAATATTTTGCACTTTTGGAAATTTCAGGTGAAAGAGACTTATGTAAATACTCAATCACTTACTTTGGTAGAGTTTTCAAGTGATTTTCTCTTAACTCCAAAATTCGCAATTTGACAAGTCTAGAAGGATGATAGAAAATAATTAGTTCATTCCATGAACTAGTGCAGGAATCGATAAGAATGATTTGAAACAACTTATTTCAACAAGGCACAACAGTAAGATGTCCAGTTCTTGTGGGGCTGAATATGATACAAAATGTATGCAGAACCAAACAGCTCCATGAAAGGACAGGCAGCTTCAGGTAAGGGCATATTTTTCCTTATCTGAACTCTTCTGAAAAACTTTGACATGTAACAGTTTTTCACAGTAATTTGAAAATATTCTTACTGATTATTTAAAACAAGGCAAGCATAGTTAAAATTAATTTCTCTCAAATATTTCCAAATCTATTAAAGGATAGAAAGCAACTTTTAGTTCACAACTTTCTTTTGCATTTCCTGAGCACTGAATTCTACAGCTCCATGGAGGCAGCCCAAGACTACACAACAGATCTCCACCGAACGTACTGCATTCTACCCAGAAGCAGGACGTGTGCTGAAGTGTTGGCAGGAATTAGAACCTCTATCCAACAGTAATTCACAATTCCATACCATTGTGCAAACTCTCACTGCAATATTATTTAAGCCACCGCAATAAACTGCATGAAGTAGGACAATGGGAAGGAAGGAAGGAGGACACATCAGATGAGATGAAGAACTTCATGTATTAGAGTTCCAGAATTTGTGGCAGTATAGTCTTATTATCCAGACTGCCTAGGAAGATAACTTGATAAACATGAAAGGATTTTGATTCATATCACCCTTTTGCTGGTTCTTCAATCCACAATTATAATCAATGTGGGGAGGAAAAAGAAGAGGGGCTTTGAGCAACCTGGTCTGGTGGGAGGTGTCCCTGCCCATGGCAGGGGGGTTGAAATGTGATGACCTTTAAGGTCGCTTCCAACTCTAACCATTCTATGATTCTACAGGATAGAAAACCGAAAAAATGAAAAAGGCCCTTTCCTCTTCATCTCAAATTGTACAACTCCACTCCCAGAAAATCTGGTGTCTGGAATCAACTATTTTTGGAGGCACATTCAAAGCACGAGCTGCCCGTGCCTGGGATTGCTCAAGGCCAGTGTGAAACCAAGCAGTTCTGCATAACGAATTTGTAATTGTACCATTTCTAAGCAGAGATGTCAGCCCAGAGGCACACCAGTCAAGCTTTGAGGCTGGTAACACAGTTTCTAGACGTGAAGAAAATTTATTGAGGAACTTTACAAGGTGAGTTGCAAGGATTTCATTGATGCTGCTTTTCACGTTACCCTGTCTCTACAGTCCAGGTCCTTTAGTGCCACAAGTGTAAACATGTGAGAAAAGTTTAAGAAAATACAACAAAGCTTTAAATAGCTCTCTGTCCAGCAAAACATCAGTTTTCTGTTTCATGGAGCCTCAGGCTTCCCAATATTATACTCTTCTAGAAAACTATGATGTTATCTTTTTCCTATCAAATAAAGCAGAAAACCTTTCAAGTCCCACAGCTGGGCTTAACCAGGACTAAAAAGAACAACTTTACATGAGCAACATGGAGAGACATTTACATGATGCTCATGTAGACTCTGCTCCTGTCTTTATTCACAAGAGTAAATGAGATATAACAGACTCAAGGGTAAAGGAGATATAACGGAATATTAGTGTACCAGAAGATATAAAAAGAGCACTAAAATTTGGAGAAGAGCAATGAGAGAGACAGAGTTAAAGAGCTACATAAAAAAAACCCAACAATGCCTGTATGCTAATGTGGGAAGCTTCAGAAACATGGCAAGGATTTGTAAATGTGAGATACCAAATAGATAATATAGAAGCAGAATAATAATAAAGGAATAACAGCCACAACTGGAATGAGCATCGTTTTGCTTAGACATTTGTAAAAGAAAAAAGAAAACGTTAGTGCTTTCTGCTAAAAGATTTAGAACAGGAGACATGTCTTTAAGTGACAAAGATTATTAGACAAAGTACCAGCAAGGCTTTAGGAAGAGCATAATGACTATAAACACCACATATCTGATAAAATTGCAGGGTATTTCATATATTTATTTTTCCTTGACATTTGAACATACTGTCTGATTCCCAGCTGTCTCAGGATTTACTCTGAGATTCCAAGCACTCATCAAATGCAAACAATGACAATTTTTCTTCCTCTTCCTTCAGCTAGGATTTTCTAAAAGGCATGCCAGCGTAAAGCCCAGCCTCAGCTCAGGGTCAGTGACAGGCCCATCAAGTAACTGCTGAGAAAGCAGCGCTTTCTATTTCTCAGTGCCAGAGCGTTTCCATGTCATTTCCAACACGTTATGCCACCTCAGTATTAATTTTGGAGGGCTGAGTTGATGTTCCCAGACGGGCAATAAAACACACATACAGGTAGCTGGACGGACGAGGAAAAAACTAATACTAGGTGAAAATTATATTTAAATATATATATACACACACATATATATGCCAGCATATATTTTCTCTGTAAATCCTTTGTCTTCTGAGCTCTTTGCCCAGCTGGACAGTCCGAGGGCAGGAAGGCTGACCATTCCCTCCCCACTGTAACACAGGTGGAATAAACCTGAGGTTTCTGCCGGAGCTGTGCAGTGTGAGGATCCACCGCCTTCTACTGCCCTCTTAAATGGCAAATTATGTTAACTTTGATTTCCCCCTCCCTCTGCTTTGTCCTTATCTAACACTTTTTGGCTCAGTTTCTGCTGCATTTATTTTTACTCTCGTTCTAATCCTTTCTGCTCTGCCGTCTTTTGAATCTTCTCTCTTCTTGCTTTCAGGTTTTTCCTTTGGTTACTCTGCTGTGCTCAGTCGTTTCTTCTTTTCTGACTTACAACACTTTTTCTTCCTGTTCATTTTTCAATAGGCATAGACCACATTGTTATTTTCTGCCCTTGCCACAATTTAATAACACATTTGATCAAGGACAAGGCTCTTCTTCAATTTCTATTTCCTCCCACCTTCTCCCTAAGCCACCAAACTGCATCGCTTCATCATCAAATTCTTGCTGACATACAGCATTCTCCCTAACAACAACCATTCATCAAAATAGGGCTGGAAAGGCCAAAGTCTCTTTGTTTTTTTCTTTTCTTTTCTTTTGCTTTGTTTTGCTTTTTAAAAAGAGTACAGCCTCAAAATGGTCCCTCAAAGCCAAAACCGGGTTCACAGGAAAGAGCGAGATGCTCTGATGACTAGCTCTTACCTTCCAAAGTTAGCTGGAAGAAACTCCAAAAAGGCATCATTTAGATAGAGCTGGGTCAAATTTAGAAGTTGTGTGAAGCCATCTGGCAGCCTAAAAAAAAAACAGTTAAAAGCTTAATGCTCACACCAAAGTTGCTATGGAAACAATAACAATGTATATTTAGAAAGAGAAAGCTTACTTTCTCTCTCACCTTCTTTTTCTACCCAAATTCTCAAGGATTTCTTACTTGTTACAGACAATATTTTCACCCATGTTCATCATTTCCACATTGCTATAACCACAGGAAAATCAAATGCCTGGCACATTCACGTTGTATCAGCCTTTTCTGCCTTCCCAGCAGAGGGTTTTAAGTCAAAGGTGTTTTCTTTTTTTCTTTCTTTCTATCCCTTTCTTCTTTTTTAAACTGAAATAGTAAAATTTCACCCTGTCATTTCCTTCCCTCCATTATATAAATCATGGTATTACAACACAGATTTTTTTTCTGGTTACTATTATTGCCAGTTTTTGGAAGGAATAAGGGTTGCTAAAGTCCCAACCCAGAGATTTACAGTATGTGAGGATGCAGCGTGGCTTATTCCCGGTACATAAAGGGACCGCTTGCCAACACCTTCTTTACCATATGGAAAGAGACCCCATTTTTTACATAGTACACAGACCTTTTCATAGATACATCAACACTGGATTTCAAACAATTAAAAAGAAATTTAGATTAATCCTGCAAATGAACTTGATACAATGTCTTTAAATTTCAGCTCTTTTTGTGTAAATTTTCTGCACCTGCAGTAGGCAAACACAAGCTACTGATACTCACTTAGAGACCGGATTGACACTGGCTTCAATAATTGTTAAACACTTACAACATTTAATATTTTCTGGGAAATCTTGAATTCCTAAAAAAACATATTGAAAGAATTATTATACACACATAAAAAAGACTGTTTAACTCTCTTTGTTCATACATGAGTTCATTTGGCATTTTCAGAACAGAGTTAATCTATAAGAGGAAGAATACATGTATTTCACTACTATAGTCTAGACGGTGATACTTAAGCACTAAATAAATATACCAGAACAGATAACATTCCTTGTACTAAAACTATTATGCTAATGCTTGATTTATATACTCTCCTAGAGTTAAATAGTGACATCATTTCTACTGATATTTGTGCTTTTCATTTCTTTCCGAACTGCTTATGTTCTTCTCCTTTGCCTCCCTCTCTTCTGGGGAGAACGCCCGCATAATCCTGAGTCTCTTAAGCCTACACCGATAAGAAATGTTTCAAAATCTTCAAGAGTGCCTAAGCCTCATTTCCAAAACAAAGACACTTAAGTTCAGACATGCAGAGGGTTTTAAGCATGTAAATATGTAAATGAGTAACTGGGAAACGCACATCAGTAAATTAGTCACTGAGTCTAGAAATCCTGCTAGTTGTTTACCTGCAGCTTTATAATCTCAAATCCATTCCACAAGAGCCCAGTAAGGACTAAGCCACTCTGGAAAGTGGAATGGTTCGTAAGTGCACTGAAAAATGGTCTCCCCACTCCTATTTCTAACGTTTACTGGTCACAAGTCATCATGGGACACTATGCTAAAGCAAACTCTATTCTTTGTATTTTTTTGGGGGGGGCAGACCAGTAAATGAGGTAGAAATCTACCCAGACTTCTTTCTCCAAAGTGCCAGACAGGAAAATAGCACATAATCTAGAACAAGAGCGAGTTTTCACAAGTCTGTTGATGGCTAGGAATTAAAATGTCATCATTGTTCACAGTCATGACAATTCTTTAAAAAAAAACTTATAGCTTTTGATCTCTTACCATTTTTACTGATATCAAGTTCTCTGAGATTAACTAAGCTGGCAATAGTGGTGGGCAGGCTGGAGAGGTCGTTGTCTGGTATACTCAGCTTGCGTAAAGCTTGACAGTTGAACAGTTGCTGCAACACGAAAAAGACACTTTACAGCGTTTCAGGGGACAGACCAGTTAGGGATCATTATTTACCCACAGAGGCAACAAATCCCACAAAATTACATTTGCTACATAAGAATTCAATCGTCAAAAAATATTTTGAAAAGCCCTTATTTGAGAGGATGTTTTTCCAGGCTGCTCAGTACCATAAACACAGCTTATCCGCAGCTGGCAAGGATAATCACAACAGTTGATCGGCAGCAGGAATGCTGAAATAGAGGATTCTGTCAAAAAATACATACTCATTGCAATCACCATTTTGTAGGTACATGATATTTCACGTGTGTCACATCAGTTGAGCTTTTTTGTGGCTCACGGTAAATTGTTTTATAATTCAATTTCATGATAGATTTTAAAATATTTTGACTGCATGCAGAAGAAATTTGCCATCTTCCAGGAACAAAATGCTTTGACGTTATCAAAATGATACGTTCCTTAACCTCCAAATTCAGGACTTGATTCTTAATTTTAATTCAAATTTTATAAAATTTCAGAATTTCCACTGCAAAACCAACCCTCCTTTAAAACTAAAGTAATCAGTAAATCACACTGAAAGCACCTATTTAACACGCTGCGTTGCTCAAGAAAGATCACTATTTCATCCAACATGTAAAAACGAATAAAACCACACTACAAAGAGAAAGCAGTCATGAAAAGTGACTTTTATGATTTTTTAGATCGTTTTGAAACTGCCATAACCTTCTCTCCAAGGTTTTTTCTCCAAGACAATCTACTCTCAGAAAACAGAGAGGGAATCCCACAGATGAGAAGTGCTGAGAAGAACCACCTCCGACCACAGTCACTGTCAGTTGGCACCAAAGATGGAAGGGTCCCTCCACGCCGGGGCCGGCGCCTCCCAGTTGAAGTTCTAGGAACAGCCAGAACATTTACTGTGCCTTTTACATTCCTTTGCAATGTGTCTGAGAGCACCTCCTTTTCCTCTTTTTTTAAGGAAAAGCAACATTTTGGACAGGACTGGAAGGGAAGGTAATTAATAGGCTCTACGGTCTCCTCTTGAAATTCCTCCTTAGAACAGCTGCAGACCATAGTGACCTTCAGCACAGGGAACCCGCGGCATTTTGGTTCATATACAAACTGCACCACACTATTGTTCCTGGAAAATTAAATTCCCTGTGCATGTTCCCAGTGATTCCCCTGGAGAATTCCTCTTTTGAAAGCCAAGGAAGTCTTGGAACGTAAAGTTCTGGCAATATCAGAACAGATACAAGGCTTTTGAACTGGGAAATGAAGAAGTGTAATAAAAAGTACTCCCTCTGGAGTAATTTCATCACACACTGTTGTATCAGAAACAATGCGAGAGTGTGAATACAGGTATGTAGGCCCAAAATTGCCCACTTTTTTTTTACCCACTGGATTTTCAAAAGGTTTCTTTCTCAGTTTCTAGTGCTTTATGGCCTTGCCACAATTTTTTTTCCGGATACTGACTGCCAGTGACTCCACCTTCACCAGAATCAATATTCTTTTTGATTAGCCACTGATTCATTTGACTCGTACAAATAGGGACATACTTGCATCAGCAGCTCATGATAATGAAGACAAAGGCATTTTGTCTTCATATTTGTGCAAATAAAATAAATTTTAATAAAAAAATAAAAAAATTTTATTTGCACATATTTGTGCAAATAAAATAAAAGACTTGGCTAGATTCAGGGGGAAATAGAGAATAAGAATTATATAACAATCCTATAAATACTTAAAAGAAAAATATTAGAAATTAGGAACCAGAAATCAGATTCTGACGAAGACAGCAGAAAAAAAAAGAAAGCAGAAAAAGCATTCTGATAATAGAAAATTTCAAAAGAATATTGTAACGTCAGAGGCACACAACATTTGCTAATTAACAGAAAAGTGACAAAACAAATTTCCTCTGGAATAGTGACAAAAGTTCAGAGACGTGCAGCAAAAAAATCTTTGAAGCAGAAAATTTGATCAAGAAATTATTTGGACTGCTTAATTTATGGTAAGGATTAATAAATGCTTAAGACAAAAAAATTATGAATGGTATAAAGAAAGTAAATTAACACTGCCATTAATCTTCTCTTATACAAGCTAAGACTGTTTAACAATGCATTTACTCAAACTTAAGACCATTTTAAAGGATTTCTTCAATATATAGTATTTGCTTCAAAATAGTATTTATAACAAAGAAAAATGAGAAAAAAAAAAAGGTGCAAAAAGAGAGTCCTCCACATTTAAATCTCTCCCAGGTATGTATTTATCTGCTGTTTTCTTTCACAAATAACAAATACAAAATAGATGATTCCACACCACCATGCCAAGGTTTCACAAGCATCCACATTTCCATCAGAACTGACACTAACAACTATTACCTTCAGCTCAATTTCATAATTTTGGACCCCTTACCCCAGTTTTTCCCTCTAGAATTATGGGATATTGCTCTTGTTCTATGCCCTGATATGTTTGTCTTCCATTATGCACCGCAATTTAGTCTGAATACCATGGCGATGTGTACTTTCAGGAGACACAAAACAAACATACCAAAAAATCCCTGGCTGAATTAGCCACTTCATATATTCTTCAGTAGCATAATTAAGACATACACAAGTTTAACAACATATCATTATTAGGAGAGAAGCAGTCCTGAAGGTATTCATTAGCAGTCAAATGGCCTCCACCACAACCCATTTCATATCTATGGAGACAGAAAGAATACCCAGTTCCCTGCTCCCCCTTCTAGCAGCACGAGAGAAAAAGCACTTCTCCTTGTCGTTTTTCCTGTGACACTTAAAGGACTGTAGCTACCCTGTCTTGCCATCTGTAAAGAATTTCTTCATGGACAGAGCAATCTTAAGCAATGAACCGTCTTATCCGAATAAAGGAGCTCCGCGTCATGGAAGAAGCACGTTTTCTACATTTGTAAATAGAATTTATATAAAGTCTCTATGCGGTGTAAGAAAGAAATATGTCGAGAGATGATGAAGAATGGATTACACTGGAACAATGTTTAATTAAAGACTTGTAAGCATCTTTCATTATTGTTGAGAAAAATTCAATTAAGGAATGGATTACATTACTTCATGCTTCATTATGTAGCTAGCACCTACAATTAATTGGTTTTTCCACTACCTTGCTTTCGTGTGTTTCCAGAACACTTAAGGTACAGTAACTTTTAATTCCTTATAGTAAACATTAATCAAAAGAAGAACAGGTTTAAAGATTCTATGACAGAAGTTTTATAGAGGAAGGACAACTTCAGTAATCTCACTGCAGGACCCCGTTTCTAGTTATAAAAGTATTAGTCAGCAGTGGCATTTCCCCCGCAAGGATAAACGGCTTATCCTGACAAAGAGCTTGCTTTTAAAAGCAGTGCTAGAGAGGATCCAAGTGCGACATCACCTACTCCATATGTTACTGTGCTCTTGGTTGAGGTACCAAATAGGTCAAGGTCTACGACCTCCTCTACAACTGCCTGAGAGGAGGGTGTAGAGAGGTGGGGGTTGACCTCTTCTCCCAAGGGAATAATGACAGGAGCAGAGGAAATGGTCTGAAGTTGCGGCAGGGGAGGCTTAGATTAGATATTGGGAAGAATGACTTTCCTGAGAGGGTGGTCAGGCACTGGAACAGCCTGCCCAGGGAGGCGGTGGAGTCACCATCCCTGGAGGGATTTAAGAAACGTGTAGACATGGCTCTTCAGGGCATGCTCTAGTGCCCGAGATTGTTGGGGTTTTTTTTTGTGTGTGTCTATGGTTGGACTCGATGATCTCAAACATCCCTTTTAACCATGAAGATTCTGTGATTCTGCGAAATGCCATTTTAAGAAGTACTTCTTTTGCACAACTGTTAATTCCCCCACTTAAGGCTTCCTTGGCTGCCCCCATTCCTGTGCTGTGACGCAAGGAGAGGTGGGTGGCCCCCACGCAGCCCCCCACTGCAGGAACAGTGGCTCAGCTCTTTGGGCTCTTCAGAATGGGCACAAAAAAGATTTGTAAAAATGTAATAGAGTCTCTACAGTCAATAGAGGACTCTCTAGAGTCTCCAGCTTGGGGAAGAGTCCCCTGGCCAAGAGCAAGCCCTCCTCCCGAGCTGTGGCATATGCTGAAGGCACATTTAAGAACAGGACTTTGATATCTGGATTATGGACAGAACATCGATTACCTTAGGTAGCTCCTCAATCTGATTGGCATCGAGGTAAAGCTCCTCTAACGTCCGTTCAAAGCTAAACACCTCCTTTGGCACCTGCTGTAGGCCACAGTGAGAGTAATCCAACACTGAGACGATTTCTTCTTCCCCACGAAAACACCGGCAGGGCACCAAGCGGCCGATAATTTTCCTTTTGGTTGTCATCTCCAAACAGCATACTGAAGGAAAAGGGGAAAAAAAAACACGTTTCTGAAACTATCAACATTTGGGGGAAACATTTTTTTTAGAATCATTATCGAGGTTGCAGATTGTTAAATACAGTTCTTCCTGTAGGGATATCTGTAGTCTGCATTCTGCATTTCTCATTCTGCCCTTTCCACAAAACATGCAGAAGTGAGGTTTGCCAGTGTGATGACAAGAAGCCATCTCAACACGTCACCTCTTCCCCTCCACTGGGACAGAAGCAAACGCGCCCAGACCATCCAGCCACAACTCCCGCTGTCTTCAGTGCCGAAAATCAGCATCCGTGTAAACCCTACGCGTGTGAACACGTTCATCACAGAAACCCCAAACCTTGTTGTACCCCATGTTTGGGTCCCTTGCCCATGGTGGGTCCCCGTTGTGATTTTTCACCTGATTTCTCTGAAATCAGCAGAACTCCTTAGCTTCCCACAGTTACTCCTGGAGTATATTCCCCGTCTTCTCAACCCTATGAATTACGGCTACGTAAACCTAATTTTTCAAAATTACAAACCTAATGCTTACAAAACTAGAACAAAAGTAACCCAAAAGCCGGCAGTTTGTCGACCTGTCGCTCCTGCTTCTCTTATATCACACCTCAGCCTGTGGAAAGCTCAGATAAGGGACTTGGCAGAAATGCCATTAATTTTTCTGCAGTAAAATAAACGCCTGGGAAATATCCCCCAGTCTGTTCCCCAGCAGCTTCTGCTCCGGGAGCCAAGCGCTGCAGATCCCCCCCCTGCACACGCTGCTCCACTCACCCGAGCACCAATTTACACAACTGGGTCTCACTACTTCTAAGTGGAATAAAAACATTTTTACTCTTGACTTGAGAGAACACTCGATAAGCAGATTTTATGCATGTCAAGCAGCCTCTAAATCTGGAATAGTTATTGGCATTCTTAGAAGTCACTTTAACATGATTATAGATAAATCGGGCTGTTCTCAAACATAGTACCACAAAGCCAAGAAGGGCTAAGCCTTCAACGCCCATTTTCTAAGCCACTTACAAGGTCTTGAGTTACATTTATGAAAAAAAAAAAAAAAAGTAAAGCAAAATAAAGCTCATAGGGATCTTTTTTCACAGAATGCCAGTGAAAAACTGTATATTCATGCAAAATATCAGTGGAGAAAATTAATTGCTTAAGCCATCATTTATCCAAAATGTAAGATAAAACAAATTATTTATTTGGTCAGAAAATGCCCCATTCATGGATCTCTGTGACTTTTTTATCACTTAATACATTGATATTTTGGAGGTAAATGAAATACTCAAATGTTTTATTGCCTTGTTTAAATTTTATTAGCACCTAAACTGCCTCCAGTAATCCCAATGAGATGCACACACGAATATTGTCAGAACAAATACTGTTATTTCATGTTCTGAAGAAGACCGAGAGGCTGAAACGAACCCCAGTGGAACCAGTGGGCAACTGGTTATTCCCTTGGTGGTGTCAACGACAGGCTTCCTGTTGCCTGATTTTGGCTTAAGGGTAAAGCTTAAACCACAGCAAAGGGTATAGTAATTTCGTAATTCAGCTTGACCAGATGCCAAGGATGCGGGTATAACACACAAGTTGTATGTTAATTACCATCAGCTGATGCAATGAAAACATCTGCACAATACAGCCTACATAAACTTCTAAAAGTATAAAAGTAGAACACATACAGGCGTAAAAAAAAAAAAGGCAATAGATTTACAAGCTAATGAAACACAAAATCCAAGAGTTTTATTGTGATTCAATGGGATAGACCACTGCAGGACCTGAACAGCCACACAGCTAGAATATAAAGATGCCACATGCCACCCAAATTTACTCTATGAACTTTGATTTTAAATGTTCTTCACTTTAATTCCTCGCACCAGGAATACTAGTTCCCCAGTCACATTTCATACACAACACTGTACCTGGACCTGGGTTCTGGATTGGCATTCAAAATTTCCACTGATAGAGAAATGTTTATTTTAACATTGCCCTTAATTTTCCTCAGGAAATAAGGCTACTGCCTTTGCAGCTTCAAATCTGTCGGTCAATCCCAAACCCATTTGAGAGGAAATGAATTTTATTATTTTCTCAGCTTCAAAAAATTTTGCATTTGTCACTTTATATTTGAGACAAGAAAAGTCCCAAAGCCCAGCTCCAAAGGCAATCCAGGAGGACAATGGCCCATCACACCACAAGCGCTCTCAGTTCTCCCTCGGATCAGGGTTTTCTTCTGATTGCTGTGTTACCTGCTCTCTCGAAATCTTTTTCACTGTATCTGCTCCCACCACCTCAGCACATCACGTGCAATCGATTCATCTGGTCTTGGAAAGCCTGTGTTTAGATGTAGAAAGCAACTTTGACCATCACTACTTGAAGTTAGTCCCCTTGCACCATGTTCTCCCTGACTTCTGGATCACCTGCAGCAACTGCTGCCTTCAGCAAACCTTCCCACTGGGAAGCAGCAAGGAAAGGAGGCAGAGGAACGACAAGAGGTCAAATCATAGAAGGGTTTGGGTTGGGAGGGACCTTAAAGATCATCTAGTTCCAACCCCCTGCCCTGGGCAGGGACACCTCCCACTAGAGCAGGTTCCATCGGCCGGGCTGCAGAAGGGCTATGGGGAAAGGATGGGAAGCAGCCACCCAACTGCTCTGCCTGGCCACCCAGCCATTCTGCCAACCCGCCCGGCCACCCAACTGCTCTGCCCGGCCACCATTGCCACCCCCTGAGCAGAGGCTAGAGAAGGGGTGCAGCAGGACCATCGACACCAACCTGCACCGCACCTTTAGTCCCAGAAATCTTCCCAACCAGCTCATTCGAGCGTACCAGATCAAAACAGACGAAAACTGTAAAAGCATCGGTCACAGAACACGTACTTCACCAGAAAAAATGAAATTAGCCATCAAGCTGCACAGTCTCTTTGTATTCAAGCACAGGAAGCAGCATTTGCAACTGCATACTTCAAACCTTGACACAATAAAAAAAAATGCCCTTGGAATATCAAATTATTTGTAGCTTTTCAAGCCATTTGAAGATAATGAACAATTGAACAGTGACATGTGCTTCAAAAACTACTCAGGAAAACATTCTTCCCATAGGCATTGCAAAGCACTTAGCTTTGCATTATTCTCCTCTCCTCTAAGCATACACATAAAACAAACCTCACCTTTCATTTGAATAGAAAGCCAGAACAATAACAGTATAATAGAACAGCTAGAAAGCGTGCAAATAGTGAAGTGATAGAACTGTACTAAAAATAGCAATTACAACAGCAAAAACCATGTTTTTTAAGTTTTTCTTTTGCTTATGTAAACAAAAGGTTTCCATTATTGCAGTTCATAAAAATACCTGTAACTTCTTACTCAACAGAAACTTCTTTTTTAATTGTTTTAAAATTTAGAATGAAAAAAATGCTGAGAATAATCAAAAGTGATTTAATTACTTTTCCTTCTTCAAAAGCTATGGTAAGACCTGACTGCCATGGTAAATGGGGTTGGTAGGATAAATTGGTTACCTGTTGGAACTATCCTCTTCAGGAGAAAAAAACCCAACCAAAACCAAACCTGAATGTGATCTGAGCAATCTATATTTAAAAACAGATCATTACTGGAATAAGAAAGGTACTTGAACATGAATTGTGGTATGAAGTAAGACCCCTACAGAAACTGCTGCTTATAGAATATTCGCTGGAAGAAAGGCCATGGGAAACTATGAACATAAATGTCTTTCGATAAGAAGTGGGTTTGCCTGTGTCCATAGTCTGCTCCATTATTTAACCTTGTAATTAAAAAGAAAACAAACAAAAATGCTGAAAAACATGTAAAAAAAATCCCCTGAGATTTATATTGTTCTTTGCAATCATTTCAGAAAGTAGCAGTACAGAATTAAAGGAGCTGTGGTACAATTGAAAGGAGCACAATTTCATGCCCTGTGGACTAATGGTAATTAAACCCTTTATTAATTTCAGCATTATTAATTCCTACCCTGGACTAATTCCAGCTTTGGTAATTACACTTTCCTTACCTACATTCTATTCCTTCATAATTTTCAGAAAGCTTTTCTTTTGTTCTGATGGTTCCTCCCTCTAAGAGGATTGCTACTCCAGATCCTTAGGAACGAAATTTAAGTCGAGTCAACAGAAAGGCATTCTCTGCACTTTGGGAGTCACCATACAACCCCCTGCAGTGCTACAGGATTGAGGAAGAGTGGCTGGAGCTGCCTGGCAGAAAAGGACCCGGGGGCGTTGGTCAGCTGTTGGCTGAACAGGAGCCAGCAGTGTGCCCAGGTGGCCAAGGAGGCCACCAGCATCCTGGCCCGTGTCAGGAACAGTGTGGCCAGCAGGACTGGGGCAGTGACCATCCCCCTGGATATCACCTTGAGGGCTGTGTCCAGTTTTGGGTCCCTCACCACAAAAAAGACCTTGAGGGGCTGGAGCGGGTCCAGAGAAGGGCAATGGAGCTGGTGAGGGGTCTGGAGCACAAGTCTTGTGAGGAGAGGCTGAGGGAGCTGGGGGTGTTCAGCCTGGAGAAAAGGAGGCTGAGGGGAGACCTTCTCGCTCTCTCCAACTCCCTGGAAGGAAGGGGTAGCCAGGGGGGGTCGGTCTCTTCTCCCAAGGAACAGGCCATGGGACAAGAGGAAACAGCCTCAAGTTGCACCACGGGAGGTTCAGATTGGAGATTAGGAACAATATTTACACTGAAAGGGTTATTAAGCCTTGGAATGGGCTGCCCAGGGAAGTGGTTGAGGCACCATCCGTAGAGGTTTTCAAAAGATGGGTTGACATAGTGCTGAGGGACATGGTTTAGTGATGGTTTTTATCAGTTAGGTTGATGGTTGGACTAGATGATCTTAGAAGTCCCTTCCAACCTACACAATTCTATGATTCTATACACATTGCTGCTTTGTAGAATTCTTTAATTGCTGTAAGTGATGTAGCAATTCTTCCTACTTCCTCATAGAAACACCAGTGCTTAGTAATTTCCCCCACTGAAACTAGCGATAGAAGTACATTTCTCCACAGCTGAGTAGTAGAGGTTGCTGCTCGCCATGTGTCACACGCGATCCAGTACAGACTATACACTCTAGAAGACTCACATCACAGTCCAAAAAATCAAGAAATCTCAGGTTGTCTGTTCAGCCTCCCATGTAAGAACACTACATTTTCAAAATCCATCAGACCACATGCGGAAATGCTGAGCAGCTTGAAAAGCTGTAAAGACCGTCCCACAAAGGCAGAGGGAACACCTGGATTTCGCTGAATGCAAAAGAACTAGGACGAAATGTATAAACGCCTTAACTAATAACTAATTCTACACAACTGCATTCATAACAAACTCTAATGTACCATTTTCCAGCAATTCAGAAAAACAAAATGAAACACGCATTTTTCCCCACCAAAGCTTAAAGATATTACGACCTGTTTTCTGAAGGTTTTTTTAAAAATACATTCTTTCTTGAATTAGATTAAAGATACTATGAAAGAAGCCTAAATATAAACTGCTATTTATCAGTTTCATGCAAGCATCTCATTATCATTACCTGCAGTTTATTGTCTTATAAAGAAAATCCTTAATCTAAGAGAAACAGTAGTTTTACAGAAATTAATTACAATAAAATCTAAACTCTTCTCAATTAATGGATCTTTTGTGCAGTAGAATCACTAATCCCTGTTCCTCAGTAATCAGAAGATGTTCTCCTTACCTATTTAAAAGAAAATTGCTGGATGGCTCACAAAACTCTGATTTAAAGATGGAACAAAATAGCTCCACAAACTTCAAAACTTCAAGTATCTTGAAAGAATTGGACAGACAGCAATTTTTTTTTTCAAAAGACAAGATAGAACAATTTATTTTTTCATCTCGGAAGCTTTTTCCTCTGCAATGGGCCTACACAACATCAGATATAGCCATTTTCCTTTTCCCGCTCACAAAGTAATTAAAAATTTGCTTTATAAAAAACCAAAGTAAAAATGCCGTATCTTTCTAAAAATATTTTTATCTAATCAGTTTAGTTTTATCCTAAAATGTGCAAAGTATTTCTGTCAACGTGCTTTACATTTCCATTAACAGTGCTAAAAAAACCCAGTAAGAACAAGTAGCACATGGCAATTGTTGGGCAAGCAATTTGAGAGAGTTGGAACATAAAAGCTAGTTTCAAATTGCCTTTGGAATCCACTCAATTTCCTGTTGATAGTGCATGTAAAATAAGAATTCCCAAATTCCGTATTTGAGAGATCTGACTGTAATTACAAAGTCAACTCTCTTGATCATCTTGGAACTGCAAAACTTCAAATGTATATATTTATACATATACTGGAAAAAAAAAAAAACCACAACAACAAAAACACACCAAAAAAGCAAGCACCAAAAACCCAGAGTAGAAAGCACTCATAAGACCATTAAAAAAACCTTTGTGGTTCATAAAGCTTTGGTTTATAGCGGGCTCAATGGCTTCTATCAAGCATGACAAGAATCACTCTGTTTCCATAAGGAAACCAGCTCCTAAAATGATGGATACGACTGAATTCTACACAGCTCATTCTTCAAAAGGATGCTATATAGCACTACAGTTTACAAAACAGCCTAGACTTTACAATGATAAAATCAAACGTCATTTTCAAAAAAGGTTGCCTGTAGAAGACGGAGATCTGTCCTGAAAAAGAAGTCACAGGTGTAATTTTTCCAGCATATTCTGGAACCTGAGTGAAAACAGCTGAGAAGTAACAGTTGACACTGACATTGTACATTTTTATTGCCTTGGACAGCCAGGATGGAGCATCTTCCCCCCTCCCGAAGCCTGCTCTCCCGCTGCAAGTTCCTACGGTAAAAACCTCCAGAATTCTCCCCTGCATAGCTGATAATATAAATCAGCTTTTCATTTCCAGCTCTCCGGTCTAGATTCATTACGGAGTTAATTTTTTTTTCTACCAAACAGGTTTTCGATGTAACACTTCATTTAAGTATTCTTCTCTCAGGGAGGTCTCAGTTCTCCGATGCTCTGCCACAGCCGATGGCCTGAGCCAAAATTCAAACAGGAAGGAAACCAAGAGGTATTAAGCACAGTAGGACCAGCCCGTGTTCTCTGACAAGGTATCAAACATAAAACCCTTCATGCTCTTGACATTTCATTCAGGGAAACGGCAAGAAATTGCAAAGTTTAAGTGGTCTGGTAGCACTAGGAAGTTCCCGAGAAATTCTGAAAATAAAGAACTTGGAAGTCTGAATGAGAGCATTACAGGGCTGAAATGAGTAATAATGGTGACATTTGCCAGAGGGCTCAGAAAATATTAATTATATTCAAAGCAGCAGACAATTCGCTTCACTGATTTCTTTGTCATACATCACAGATAAGTGATGATTTTTCTGTTCCTTTTTTCTTTCTCTTATTATCAGCATAGTCAACAACATTAATATGCTAATATGTTGGCTCTTTGCAGGGAGTTACACTATCGGGCTTAGAAATCACAAATATATCAATCACTAAAGCAATCACAGCATCCATCACCCACTTTTGGCTCTCCCAAAGGCCCTCCATCGTGCCAGAAGCACTGAAAGCAGAGCAGCTCCTTCTGAGCCCCAGGCAGGGATGCCCACAAGTCCCACCTGGGATCTCAGGAGCCAACACCTGATGAACTTCAACAGAGGCAAGAGCAGGGTGCTGCACCTGGGGAGAAATAACCCCTTGCACCAGGACAGGTTGGGGGTGACCTGCTGGAGAGCAGCTCTGAGGAGAAAGACCTAGAGTCCTGGTGGATGGTCCTGATGGAGTCCAGGATGACCATGAGCCAGGAATGTGCCCCAATCAGCCAGAAGGCCAATGGCATCCTGGGGGGCATCAGGAAGAGTACGACCAGCAGGCCAAGAGAGGTTATCCTCCCACTCTGCTCTGCCCTGGGGAGCTTTTCAATTAGAAACACAGCACTATTAATAATTTAGATTTTTTTTTTTTTTTAATGTAGCAAGATTCTATCTGCACATACGGGCTGTGCCTTCTTCCTCCAGCTTTTATTGTTTAAAGACACTGCTCACCTTTCCATTATATGCACCTTTGTAGGCATCATCTTAGCATTGCCTTGTATGAAGCTCTGGATGAGGTTTTACTCATTTATTCCATTGCTTAGTCAGATGTAGAACTCTTAATACCTCCATTTTGCATTTTTTTATTAAAGTCAAGAGTTTTTGTCTGCAGCCATAATACCATACTTGTGACAGGAGAATTAAGGTTATGTAAGCAGCTCCTATTTTTCATATTCTCACAATTTTCCGATTGAAAGGAAGTTCTGATGAAATGTAATCCGCTAATTCTTTCCCTCAAAATCAGCATGCCTCTTCCTTAAAACTGTACGTCACCTATAAAATTTGCTTTTTCCCCCCCCGAAGATATCAAAACGGGAAGGTGTATTAATGCCTTGGCAGAAGACATTACAATACTTCATTGGAAACAAACATACAGCTTTGCTTATCCACGCCTAGAATAAACTGACTTCAATTGGAAGAGATACAAGGAAGGACTAGAAAAAAAAAATGTAAAGAGCGTATGAGAGCAGGAAAGAGTCAGTCTGTTCACACGGACCTTTCCACACAGGGAGAGAAAAAGGGAAAAAAAAAGCAATTTAGTCTCTGCATTTTAATCAATTGATGACCAGACCTATGCAGGAAGGGGCAATAGCAGAAGACTTACAGGAGGCATCAGCTCAAGGGAGGCTCCGAGGGAGGGTGCTGCAGAATTTCAGAGAAAGGCTCCACCTGCAGTCGTTTGACTCTGATTGGGGCTGACCCAGGAGGACACAGTTTCAGAAAAATAATGTAAAATATTTTTTCCATTGGAAGTCACTATATATGTATTTTTTTTTAAGTGACAGTTTTACGTATGCTGTTTAGAAACAAGAAGCACATTCTACTGAAATGGCCCACCCAGGCCAGGTGAAGGAGTCAGGCACAACGCTTTTTGTGTTCTAACTCGTAATTCAAATGTAGGAACTTAGATACTCAGTTTCTATAAGCCATTTTCAATAGTTTTCATTAATCTTCCAGAAAAGATTAAGAAACTATGCTTCTAAAGACAAAGTGACAATAGCTGAATTATTGGAATGCTTTCAAAGGGGAATTTGTCTTATCAAAAAGAGGGGTGTGAAATATTATCATCTGAATTGTTTTCTTGCACAGAAATACCAGGATAACCAGCATATCTTACCCAGAAATTCCAATTAATGCATGATAATTGAATTCTCTTCATTATATTGCCATACAATATTCTGCATTCAAGTTCATATTTAGATTTTGCTAATCCTAAAATAAAATAACCAAGCATGAATAATCGGATTTCAACTTCACCTTTTCTCTCCCGAGAATATTAATGACAGAAAGTTGCTCTGTCTTTACTACAAGATCTGGGATGTCACTTGTGACTTGACCCTCATGAGATATGGGAAGTTCACAAAAAGAGTGAAATAAAATTTAAGACAGAACTATTTCCACAAAATATCAGCCTGTTTGAATTACCAGACCTTTAACTCCCCTCTCTGGGACACAGGACCCAATCTTTACTTTTGCTGATATTAATTGATTTCAATTAAGGTTTACTATCGGTGTTGCCTTGAAATTCCTAAGTGAGGTTTTTTGAATAAATGTTTTTCTGGATGATCTTAATCATAGACAACGATGACACCAAGATCAAAGCCAGTTTAGTGGCACCAAAACAAGTTGTTGGGGTGTTTTTTTTTAAATCTGTACCCTATTCCCCCTAAAGACAGTTTTTGCATATCCTTAAGGAAAACTCCACTTCTGTTCAGTTTCTTTTTATACAAGAACTGACAATTTCAATAATTTGTTGTATATCAGCAGCACATTCTGAAAATTTATAATTATGCTCTTAATTGCTAGAAAATACAATCAGTTTGATGGCCCACCCTGCAGACACTGAAGAAGGAGAGAATCCCAATAAACTGAGACGAGAAACAGCCTTCTGTGGAAAGTGAGCTTTCCTGAAACTGGGAAATTTACATTTTAACTTAGATCTTTGATGTGTTTCAGCTTTTACTTCACAAAATCACAGAATCACATGGGGTTGGAAGGGACCTCTGGAGATCATCTCCTCCAACCCCCTGCCAGAGCAGGTCCACCCAGAGCAGGTTGCACAGGAACGTGTCCGGGTGGGGTTTGAATTTACTTTGAATTACTTACTTGAATCAATCCTTTAGTTTAAAAGATTATCTAGTATGAAATTTAGTATGATACATGCTTTATTTCTCACCTTATGGTGTAATGGATTTTGCTGCCCACATGATGGCTACAACTGCTACCCAGAGGAATAGTACAGAAAGCATCATTCACCTGCTAAATACATCAACTAAACAAATTGGTATTTAACTATGAGCTATATAACTTCCATTAATTCTGGGTTTTTTCCTCATCGAGTAGCAGGATCATAGAGAATACCCAATTACTTTTCAGGGGTTTACATCCCAGCCCGTCTGCATTATTCCTGACATATTAATCAGCTTAGCAGGAGCTTACTGCAGGAAAACCGTGTGCGTTTTGCTGAGCGGTACGGAATGAAAGTTCCAGACATCACAATGTGCAACTCCCAACTGCAGCTAGAAAAGAAAGTTTTAATTAAAAGCGACAACTGTGACTCACAATGAAAGCTGATCTCCTGAAAGAACCCAGGCAGGGACGCGCTGGGACAAGGGACCTTCCTCCTCCTCCTCCTTCCCATTACTGCTGCCTCGCTCGGCACGTGTATGACACGGTCACATTGGAGCAGATATTGCTGAAGTCCAAAACAGAAGGAGATTAAGTTTGTTTTCAACACGTCATAACACCTATTTGCTTAGGCACCTGGATTTCCAAAGCACTGTTACATCTGAAATAACAAACTGCTTAGAAAATGCATGTTGCCTGCTCGCTATGGGTAATGTTCACATCCAGGCACAAACCTTTTTGGAAACCTTTTCCTTTTTGAAAAATAGGCATTTTTTAATCATTAAAAAAAAAAAGAAATAGAGTTCTGATTCCGTGTGAGTTTCTTTGCCAACCTTCTTCCACCACTCAAACTCTACCTTGAGACAGTTTCTATCCCTTAAGCTCACCACTCCTGTGAATATTCCCACTATTCCTTATATTTTCACGAGGTCCAGTCTGGCCCACAGCCCGCAGGACTGTGCCTCTGCAGGCAACGTCCTAGCTCCACACCAGAAGGAAACCTGCTGGAGCACCACCCCACTCCTCCTTTGTGGCTTCTTTGCTTGCCCCAGACAAAACCGGGCCAGGCAGGGCAGGCAGAAACGATGTGATGAACAGTAACGTAGACCCCATCACGGAACCAGTCCCTGGCGGTTGTCACAGGGACCAGTTCAGCGCACACCCCGTGTCACAGCACCCACAGGCAGCTCTGGGCATCTCCCCTCCTACCCCTGATGCCCCCAGCCACCCCCTCTTGGCCCTTCATCCAGCTGTTCCTCTTGGAACAGACACTCTTTTTCCTATCGCCCTCCACATTATTGCCAGGTATAGTCCATCCAAAGCCTTTTTTGATCCCTGATTGCCATCTTCACCACACTCTCCTTGGACAGCGAGTGGTTTGACTTCACCTTGCCAGCCCCTAGTTTAACCCCTCCACTTTCCAAGTGCCAGAAAGTTCCAAGTGCTGCTCCCTTTCTGACTTCGTCTGCTTGTCTTCTCTCGGTGCCTCCTGCCACCCTCCTACATTTTGCATAACCCGCTCCCCAGCAGTCATCTCTCTTCTTTTAGCCTTTTTTTGGTCTTCCCATCGTCCACCAGCAATAACTTCTCATCCGCCCTGTCCTCTCCTGCCTTCCTGATCTTAATTCAGTTCTTGATTCACTCTCCCTCATACATCCCCTGTTGCCCCCCACATCCCACCCACAGCTCCTACCTCCAGGCCCCTCTTCTGCCTCCCACCCCCCCAGCATCTGGCTTTTAAGTTAATGCACTATCGCAACTATTTCCAATGATCAGGCTGGCTTTCTTTACCGTGTAATTACTCTCTCTTCTGTGAGTTCCTAGATAACCATTCCAATTCTCCAACTGAATTGCACAAACACAGAACTTAGTTCTTACCCCTGTTCACTCACAAATAAAACTTCCCCTCGCTGCTTCCTCATCTCTCTATAGAAGATCCTAAATCATGCCAAGAAAAACATAAAACCTTTAAATGTCCATCAGTTCCTCTTTCTTCTGTTATTCCACCCTCCTTCCTGGCTATGGATGCAACTATTTTCTTCAGTGCTCCCCCCTCATTTCACCGTAGCCATTAATGCTACGCACCCCTCCTGTGATACGCTCGCATCTATCTTCATAAATCAAATTATCAAAATGCAAAAGCCTGTATCCACGTACCAAAATGTCAGCACAAGTGAAATCTTAAAAACATAATTCCCACAAATATCCATAAAAATTGGGCGCTTGAATGTGAGAACACAAATTTGCATCTAACCAGACATTTATCCCTATGAATGCCTCACTACCCATGAATAGCTGAGTACCTCTCCTCTGTATTTCAATGTATATAGTAGCCTCCACATTTCTCTTTCATGTATTTTTAGCCAGAATCAGGCAATAAAATCTGAATTTTGCCCTTTCATCTCAACACCAACTAGTCCCATCACTAGCCTCGAGCTGTGAAGTATTAAGCTCACAGACACTCTTGATTAACACCCTCCAGAACTCAGGGGGGTTGAATATTTCATTTTCAGAGTTTAAAATATATTTATACTAGAAAAAAGCTCCTTTCATTTCAGTAAAGATTATATTGTTTTTTGAAGAACTACGAAATTTTATATGAATTCACAGGAAAGATCTACATAGTCCAACCATACTGACTGCTCCTTAAAATCTTGCAAGGTTCAAATTCTGTGGCAGGTGACAATCTTGGGGAACTACTGTAAAGGCAGGCACAGCAGGAAACAGCATAAGAAAAGATGCAGATCAATGCAAAAATTATATATGACTCTTGGAAAATGTTAATTACCCCGAGGTAAACACGCCTACTTCTTTACAGGTTTTTCATGAGTAAATATCAGCTTATTGAACACATACAAAGTATATTCAAGACTCAGAGAGGACACCACTAGTAACTGAAAGAGAGAGACTTCCAACATTATGGTTGTCTAGACAGCTGACAGGGACCATGACAATGAACTTTCTGGGAACGTTATCATCATATGATGTACTATTGGTAAATGCTTTCTTAAAATTTTATTTCACTGCTCTAAGGAAATTTATAGGTAGCATAGAATCAAGGAATTGTTTGGGTGGGAAGGGACCTTAAAGCCCATCCAGTGCCACCCCCTGCCCTGGGCAGGGACACCTCCCAACAGACCAGGTTGCTCCAAGCCCCCTCCAACCTGCCCTTGAACCCCTCCAGGGATGGGGCATATTCTCACTTTCTTTCAGTTGCCCAGTTTTTTAGGCTTAAATGCATTTTGCAGTTTTCTCCATTTGTGGTTTAAACATGTTTTGCCAGTGTCAGTTGCCCCATCATCTTGAGATGAATTCAGAACAGCCTCACTAGCAGGAATGAAAATCATCTGATTCCTTTGTGGGAGAGTGGGGAGAGCCTTTCTCTGTCAACACTGCAGCTACCAACCCACCACAGAACCAGTGCCACCAGCTCAGCCCATGGTGCCCCCAGAGCAAAGCAGCAGAACCACCACCATCTGTAGCTGGGCCTTGCTCTGGGTGTCCTCTTTGGCAAGGCTGAGGGTGGTACACCACTGGTACAAGAAAAGAGCAGGTTTAAAGGCAGCTTTAGGGACTTGGGTCTTTTTAGTCTGGAGAAGAGAAGACTGAGGGGGGATATGATCAACGCCTATAAATACTTAAAGGGTGGGTGTCAAGAGGATGGGGCCAGGCTTTTTTCAGTGGTACCCAGGGACAGCACAAGAGGAAATGGCCACAAACTTGAATATAAGAAGTTCCACCTACACATGAGGAGGAACTTCTTCACTTTGAGGGTGGCAGAGCCCTGGCAGAGGCTGCCCAGGGACGTGGTGGAGTCTCCTTCTCTGGAGACATTCAAACCCACCTGGACACGTTCCTGTGCAACCTGCTCTGGGTGGACCTGCTCTGGCAGGGGGTTGGAGGAGATGATCTCCAGAGGTCCCTTCCAACCCCATGTGATTCTGTGATTTAGGACAGCTCCTCCCCTTTCCAACCAAAAGATTGTGCTAGAAGGCCTTGGCTGTATAAATCTGAAAAAAAAAAGAAAGAAAAAAAAGCCCTACCAGACCTCTTTCTACTTCAAACGTTCTCAAAGAACCTTTGATTGCCTGACACAAACCCAGCTCCTGTTTGTTTAAGGACAAATTTAAATAAATAAATAAAGACATTCAACAGTTTGTGGATGTAAACTCTATATCAAAGTCCAGAGAGTCTTATCAGCTTAGACCAGTCACTCTCAAAATGCTCAGTCTAATATTCTAGATACTGGAACACTGAAAAAGGCAGGTTTATTATACAATGGGGATAATAAGAAATATGTTTAAGGGTATCACGGAAAATAAAGATATGTGCTTTGTTTGTTCCACCCTCCTGTATAGCCACCAACAGCAATCCCAGCGATAAGTCATGCTGTGCTCTGAGGGGCTTCTGTTTAATCAATAGTGTTGAAAAACAGAAAAAAAAGAAAAAAAAAAAAAAAGGCAGGCTGCAAAACACTGCTGCCATGTTTGTGGGAAAGGTATAAGCTGTTGGTATCTATTCTCTGCGGGTTAATTTTCTAGCTCATGGCTATTCTCTCTACTCCTTTAATGCATAAATCATCAGTACTCAGCCATTTTCTGGTCATTTTTTGCAGAACGCCTAACTCTCACTACCATCCCAGCCACTGCTGAATGAGAACTGCCACCCTTGCAAAATCCTCGTGCTAATGATACGCCTGGAGACAAACCTGCTAACGCTGGGAGGCGGATTCACCTCACCTCATCCTTGCCCACGTGGAAGCTCAGGTTCTGCAGCAAGGCAGTCCTTCAGGCTCCGTCTTGGTCAGCACCACAAGGAAGCCACCTTAGAGTGTGGATTTATCCCACCCCAACTCAGGGGTCTGAAACGAGTGGGATGAATAACTCAGGCCATTCAAAAAAGGGCATTTGAAAAGAACTGTATTTCTAAAGGTTTTCATCAGCAGAGGGCTCTAGAACCACATTCTCCTCAGGACCGTCTTCCCTCCCATGATTAATCTGTCCCAGTTTTTTTTAGTCAATTAACATGCTGTTCTTATGGTACAAATGTTCTCTAAAAAAATTCTCACAGCTGAGCTGTCAAACACTGAAATTCAGTACATTGGAATGTCAGGTTTTTAACAAAGTCCTGGAGTTTGTAAAGTATAATCAGAACTTTAATGCCCAATTATGCAATCTTAGCAATGACTTTCTGATGAGAATTTTATCGCTTTCATTGTAAACTGGGATCATCAGCCAGAACTGTACCAAATTGTTCCACTCCAGGAATACAAGGGCTTGATTCTTAATGGAGGGGTTGATCAGATCATCAGCGATCGCAGGTGTGGAGACAACAGCTCGGGAAGATTCAAGCACTTTGGCACATTCTTTCCATTCAGCAACAATGATTTTCTTTGTTGGGTCTTTTTTTGTTTTTTGGTTTTTTTTTTTCCTTCTCCTTCAGTATTTCCCTTGCTTATGTCTGGTGGCCATAACTTCCCTTTTACAAAACATAAGGTCTCTCCTTGTCTTGGCTCATTTAGTTTAAGCATTTGTTCTTCAAGGGCTACCACACCTCCCCTGCGCAGGCACACTGAACGCTAAATGTCCGATTTAATTTCTCACAATTTGCCTGAAACAAGATAAAAAAAAAAAAGTGGACAAAGAACTAAGCAATATTTTAGCATCCACCCACCTGCTAAATGAAGTCTTAGCTGTATATAAACAGTGATAGCCTTTTGGCAGCGACTTATAAATAGACATACAACTGCCATTGTACAATCTGCTCTGGTGACAAGAAGCCTAAAAAGGAGCACAAGCTTGGCCCAGAGCACGGAGTTGTAACCTAGAGAGAACCGAAATATGGAATTTCCTCTCCTTGGCCGAATTAGCAAAACTATGATATTTTAATGGACACGCTTTCTTTACCAGGTACAATTATTATAATCACTTGTTCAACTACAAGCCCAAGGAAAAATTCCACTGAAGCAGATATTAACAGCAAATAAAAAATGGAAAGATATACCCAGATCTGACTGAATTACAGCTACGCCATAATATTCATACTAATATTTGTAGAGGTGTTAAAATAGGCTCCTTATCCCACTTTAAAATGTTCAGGTTAATTCTTACAGGAACCATCAATGATACAATTTCATCTGCTTCAGAATATGACACTCAAACAGATACCTGTTATAAGGATTTAAATAGTTTTTCTGAGCTACATCAATGTATTATATCGATGTATAGTACATCAGATATACACTACATAGATGTAGCATGTATCTTTTTCCATAATCAAACTGAATAACCCCTATTTTGTCATTCTTACAGTGTAAGCAAAAGAACCAAGGGTTTTCCTGAAGGTCTTATAAATTTATCAAGATAGCTTATGGTTCCAATGGTTTATTTCAAAATGAATTATTCCTGCAACATTTCTACTGATGAATATGAAAATCCTGTATTGATAAATTCCTCCACATGAGCAGCACTGCAGAACATGGCCCACAATATCTACTCAAGCGGTCGTTTGCATTTGACATATTTCTCTTGCTACTCCTTGACTCTCAAAACACTTTAATGCTATTTTATATTGAAATATTCATAACATATTTGTAATTCAATAGTTAAAAGATGCTTTGTCACTTTTCAGTCTTTCGCTATCTGGGTTCTCTTTGTGAGCCCCAGGGAAGGCGATGGAAAGGGCTGCTGTAGAGATGTGGATGCCCACATCAAAAAATGAAATAAAACCCCCATAGACTTGAATTATGTACAGTGAAACCCTTAGTTCTGGATGATTACCCAGCAACACTGCCCATACAGGAAAGAAATTAGACATCATGCATTTACTGATTTACTATAGATAGTCAGCTCTTATAATTTGGAGATGATGCTGCTAACATCTAATTATACACATTTTTTCTTTGAGTTCTAAAACAGTAAAATAAAAATTCAATCCCTCCATAGCCTCAAAAAAGCAAAAACTCCTATCAGGACTTAATTTAAAAGAAACAAAATATTTTTAATAACGTTTTAGGTATTCAAATGCATCTGTTGACTTTAAGCAAGGGTACCTATAAACCACCATCAGAAGACATGAGGGAATGAGACAAGATGCTTATGGCTTGAGCGGCTGCACACATAAAGAACAGCATTTAACTGCAACTGCTGCAAGGACTTCCAATATACAATATTTCCAACTCTCAGCTATATTGGTTTTGACAGTTTTACACAGTGTTGCCATGCAAGAGAGGGACTTGCAGAAAACTACTCTGCAGAAGACAGTGCAAAAGCCAGGGAAAAGTACTGAGAAGCACTTTTCAGGCATTTCGAGCCAGTTTCCCAGGCTCAGCTTTTGGGTGAGGTGCACCAGTCTGAAGGCATGTAACTGCAAACTGAAAAGAAGAAAAAATAAAGAAAAAGAAAAAAGCGAATATCACTGCTCAGACTGTCAGCTGCCTGCTGGAAAAAAATACATTGATCTAAAAACACAGACAGCCGAGATGATGGCTGCGAGAACAAGATCAGGACACTGTCCATTATTTTAATGGAGGAGAAAATAAAGAGAATTTGGAGTGGGACATGAAAGAATCTGGAAATGCAAGAAAAATCACCAGTAGTCAAGATGATTACAGAGGAGACATGTAGGAACGGATAGAGGGAGTGCAGAACTGGAACAAAAGCCGAAGAAAAGCTTAGGGGAGAGCATTTAGTCAATACACAAGAAAGAGGAAATTGTAAATCCAGCAAAGGAACGCAATGCTAGCTTCAGTGTCCTTTGATTTCACAGCAACCGCCTCAGACCTTTTTATCTCTGTAAAGAGGTGATTACAGCTTTGTTGGGTCAAGTGACATATGGATCAGGACTGCCCAGAGTACAGTACTCTGAGTGCCACTGAACCGCATTAGAAACTGAACATGAACATCTGAATTTCAGCCTGAATGAGGAAAAAACATTTGGAACAGCTTGGAAGGAATCCCATTTCTCCCTCCCACCAAGGAAAACAGATGGTGTCAGAAAGATGAACAACATCCTAACAGTCAACGCTACTGTTCTTACAGAATAAAAACAGAGAGGCAGAGGAGGGTAGGATGGGAAAGAACTTTTCTGGTGAGTTATGACATTATACTACAGCTTACAACCACGTCACTGAACCTCTTACCTAAACTCTCCCACCTCCAGTCCAAGGGTTTCTTGCTCCTGGCTCCTCCGACTGGAATGTTCTTGGAGAACTTCACTTAATTCTGAGTTTCATATTACTATTAATAACTGGCCTGAATTCATTCAGGGGCTATTTATACCTACTTACTCCTTTGCCAACATGCTCATTTATAGGTATGAACTTGATAGAACAGACACAAGTCCAACAGCATATGGAAATTCAGAAGAAGCCATAGAAACTGTTACAAAGTCATTAAAACCACATTCATCCTTGTAGAATCTTTTCTGACCTTATCTGGCTATGTGAGGTATAAACTAAACAAATGTCCTAAAACACTGTTATTTAAACTATTTTTTTAAAATTATTATTTTACCTTAATTAAAAGGGAAATACAGCTATAAAAAGTGATGCATGAAATGGCTTCTCAGCAAAATGCCATCATATAAAGTATTGTTGGGTTTCCCCAAGCTAGAAAGACAGTGTGGTCAGGGAGCATGGCCTGCAGGAGAAGGTGAGAGAGATGGGTTTGTGTAGCCCCCAAAAGAGAAGGCACAGAGTGATTTAACTGCTCTCTTCATCTACACACTGGGACTGCAGAGAGGAGACTCTTCTCAGAGCTGCACAGGAAAAGGCCAAGGTAACAGGAACAGAAGTAGCACGGGAAATTCTTACTAAATATAAGGAAAAAAGTCTCCACAATGAATGGGGTCAAGCAGTAAGAACGGTGGGGCCAGAGAGTTTGAGGAACCTTCACCCCAGAGACACTCCAGAGGATGCAGCATCAAAGCCAGCCTTGCTTTGAGCAAGAGTTGGGCCACAGGCGCTCTACTTCTCACCCTCAATAGCTCTAAGATTCTATGATTTGGTTTATTCATAGGTTTTCTTGTAGAAGTTCCGTTGATACATTGAAAATGCCTAAGACTGGGAAAAAGAATTCAGATGAAGGTCACGTTAGACTCTCCTTTTTATCAGGTGCCCACTTCCATTACATAATGCAGCAGGATGGGAAAAGTTTTCTTGGAGTAAAAACTTATTCCACTTTTTCCAAAAGATGTAAAAAAGTATCAGCATATTAACATATCTCCTCAGAAATGGAACAGAAAGGCATCAGCAATCATCATTATGGTGTCTTGTAGAATATTAAATATATATAAATAGTATTTTAACAGGCTTGTTGCCTGTTCGTCACCAGAAACCTGACAACTTCTACCTTTGGAATTTTGAATGTTTGATTGGTTTAAACCATATTTGCACAACAGTTATTTACAACACATTATGTAGTTACTCTCTTTACTCTCCAAATTAAAGCTTTGAAACAAACAAAGAAAAAAATAATTAAAAACTGTATGCACATTTTACACTTATTTCCTCCCTGGTTATGAAATTAAGTCCTATTGCTTATGAAGCTTAGTCCTATTAGTTATGAAATTGGACCGGTTCTGTGGCTCAGAAGCTCACAAGTTTCATCCTGCTCATCTGCCAGGTAACTTCTTTAGGACAACATTTTGAGATTGAAACTGTTGGTTATTGACAGCTGCCAAAATCAGGCTGGAACTGCTTTTACTTTACAACTTTTTAAATATGAGAAATCTCCTGAAAATAGGAATTACGTTTGATAAGAATGCTGATATCCTACAGTTAAAAAAAAAAAAATAATTAAGTATTTAGAGAGGGAGTGTGAATCTGAGATCTGTGCCTCTTCAACACAGGCAATTTCGTTCACTTCAAGAAATGCCTTCAGCAATACCATTTATCCTCAATATAGTAATGCCTTCAAACATATACCCAGCTCTGTTCTCAGCAAAACCGTTTCTTCATACCAGTAGAGAGATATTTTGATGAAAGCTATAAAATTAAATTTAAATAAAAGTTAACATCAGACAGAAATTTTTCATTAAATTCTTGCCTCGTTTTGTTCAAAGTAATCTCTGAGACATTCCTCCTGTTTCAATCCTAGCAAATCAGACACCAGTCACTGCTTAGTGCTGTATTCAAGCTGAAACCAGAGATCAACAATAAAATCCAACAAGTCCTTCCCCTTTATTACCTCTCTTCTATACTGACCACATCCAGGTCTAAATGTATACCACAGGAACAACTCCAATGAAGTTACCTTAAATTGGCATTGGTGTTAAGGAAAGAGCAAGCATGTTAACTTTAATATTCTGAAGTCTTTTGCCAGATTCTGCAAAACAGACATTTCTGCTTATGCACCTGGTCTTATGTCTTTATTTATCATAAAAAAAACTTTAAAAGTTTGGGGGTTTTTTTCAAAAAAAAAAAAAAAAAGCTCCTCAGCGTAGGTACAAGAGGAGCACAGCAATGAATCAAGGCTACTAGATTTTTATTTAGGGTTTACTAGTTCTGATTAGTTGCAAGCTGAGTCAGGACCATATACACATAAACATTCACCAAGAAAAAGAGAGAGAAGCTTAAGTTTGAAAATTTCTAGAGAGATGAGGATGGAAGTTGCTGAACTAGTACTGTGAGAGTTATGAGCACCGATTTATAAGAGAATTATAAGGATTTCATGTTTTCACTTTCTATGATAGAAAAAAAGATATTATTTAGCTGACAAAGAACCTGTCTGCTGGATTTAGAAGATGATTATAATGGATGTCAGTCTTCCGGAGAAAGAAGTTCCTACTGGTTTAGAACAAGTTTGGGTTTTTTTAAATTTTCTTGAGCTATTTTTTTTTTCTTCTAGGGAATTTTTCTCGAAAAGAAGCGTCAGTTTATAGATCCATATCTGAAATCTGAAAGCTTGTTGAAAGCTCTGCAGTATGGTGTAACTAGTGTACTCTGGCTCCCTTGCATTTTCACAAAGAAAAGGGTACCAAATATTTTTCCTGCTTTATGTAGATGGGCAGCAGCCAAATTTTAATTAAATTTTAATTAAATTTTTAATTTAAATTTTAAATTTAAATTTTATCATCTTTCAAGCTGTATCATTTGTGCACAAGTAGCCCACTCGAATGCGGAGTGACTGCTTTCCCAGTGAAGTTGAGATGCCTATAAAAAAGTCTGGCCTTTATTTCTAGAAAAAACCACGCCAGCCTGTCATTCTATGTCTCTGCTTCCCAAGACTGTGATATTAAACAGAGTTAAGGGAGGAGGTAAACAGAGGACGTTCACTCCTTGCTCTCCTCCTCTTCTGAAACACTCCATCAGTCAACAGAAAATTTAAATTGGCCAAATTCCTGCACCTAAGTGCACAGTATTTGCCCTTTCCAAATAGAAATGTCAGACTCTGCTATGACTAAAGATGACTCACAACCAAAATCTCAGTCCTTAACATGCCAATGAAATCAGGGTTGGAGTTCTGCATGTAAACATTTACTTTCAAAAGTACATAAACATATACTTTTCAAAGTACATTTACATATTAATATGTAACCGTAAACATTAAAATGCACGCTTTCAAAGTAATTTTCCCCCCCCTCATACTTAGTCACGTTTAATTTGTTTGCTACCCTTATGTGGATAATTAGCAGTTTGTAACTTTTTCTTGTGTCACAGGAGGTGATTCTTCCCCAAAATTGGTGAGGCCACATCTGGAGTGCTGTGCCCAGTTCCAAGCTCCCCAGTACAAGGCAGAATGGGCTTACTGGAGTGAGCCCAGCGAAGGGCCAAGGTGATGAAGGGGCTGGAGCATCTGACAGACCACACATGAAATGCCATCTGAATGTAAGGAAAGACTTCTTTGGTGTGACTGTAACCCAGCACTGGCACAGGTTGCCCCAGGAGGTCCCGGAGTCTCCATCCCTGGAGACATTCAAACGGGACTGGACAGAGTCCTGGGCAATCTGCTCTCAGTGGCTCTGCTCCAGCAGGATGGGGGACGAGGTCACCTCAAGAGGTCCCTGCCAACCCCTGTGCTTCTACAATTCTATCAACTTTGCTAGTTAGAAAGTCTTATATGTGAATTTCCAATGTAAAGAGATGCAGACGCTCCCTCATCTTTAAAGAAACAAAAGTGAGAAGTTCCACAAAACCTGAGCCCTTCCTTCCTGAGTAAAAGAAAAGAAGAATCTAAGACAAAGCTGACCGTCAGAACAGGCTCCGTTTCTGGTTAAAAGCAACCGACCATTTACTATTAAGGAAAAAGGGAAAGTAAAACTTCCCATAATCTAATCTGAAATTAAGATTCTAACAATGGTATTTTAAACATTTTGTGTTTTACAGAAAATAGTGGTGTGCACGTCCCTGTGTTCCCAAACACAGACAAGTGTCACAAACATAATACTATGCACAAAAAACCGAAAATAAATAAAAATCAGACTAGACATTAATTAGTACCTCAGATGCCATTAAATTTCCAAAAAGTCAATATACAGAATATTAGATTTATCCTTGTTCAAAGCTGCTCATTTGAATGCTTTGAAGCCATTGTCTGAGGTCACTGAAACTCAGCAATTCTGTTTCAAAATAAAATTTTAAAGTTTCAAGACCAATGTCAGAATCGAGCCTTTGTTAAAAACTGCATTTAGTACCTTTTAGATTATTTCATGTTGTTTCAATTGTAACAGTGCACAGTACGGCATGTCTTATCATTTCAAGTCATGTAGAAAAATGAAATACTCAGTGAACTAATTAGAGGAGCAGCTGTTTTTAACACCCATGTGTTAGACTGTGATAACATTTCTAGACTACTGAAAATAGCTGCTCCTCCAATTTTCTCACAAGGTGTCTAATATTTTCTGATTCAAACTGTCAAGATGTTTCATTGCAAAACAAACAGAAGAAACTTTGACCAAGAAAAATAAGGCAAAATGTATCAATTTGTCTGCACTGGTTTAAAATAAACAAAGATAATATTTTGACTTTCATATCTATGACATCCATATGCCATGTCAAATAATCTCAGATGACATCAGATTTAATTATGAACTTTTAGTGACAAGTAACAGACTAATTAAACTAAAATCAATATGTTTAGAAGAAAATAAATGACATTAAATTCTGAAATTTTCCAAATACTTTGGAAGATACCGTCATTTCAAAATTAGCTGTCCAACTTCAAATTTTGACAGCTTCAGGAATTGCCTCAAAAGTCTGTATGCGATTCTACTCTCTGTGAAACAGACTGAGAGACTCTGGTCAGGAGGGGATCCAAGTACTCCTTCCTAACTGCCAGACAGAAAAAGTGGGGTTGATTAGCTCCCTTTCACATGGTGAAAATACTCTCATTAATGCTTGAGGACAATTAGTGCACGTTGATCTAAAAGCACAGAACTGAAATCACTTAATACTTTCCAGAAAGATGTATGAGGATTTTTAAGTAGCCCAGATTGAAAGCTTTTATAACCTTAAATATTTACACACTAATTTCTGTGGCAACAACTCTTTCTTGTCCTAGCAAGATTTTCTGGAGTCTTTACAAGAACAAGAATCAAGGAGCTGAGAACCAAACCAGGGTCTACGTTACAAGGTGATGCCAGGAAATTAAGCACTACGTATCAGAAGATGAGGTCTCTGCTTTTTAATGTGTTTCATGATAAGGATGAACCAGCAAACATATGGTTTGGTATCACTGGCACATTAACTATGGACTTTCCAGTGGTGATGGCTCAGTCTGCTGGCAAGCGTAAGGCACACCCCTGAAATTCAGTCTGAAACGCTCTACCTTTGGGAAACTCAACAAACACCAAGTTTTTAGCTTTTCAGCATTGCTCTACGTCAAACTTATGATTTTGTTCTATGATTTTTTTTTTTCCCTACGCGTGTTGTACGAGACACAGATGTAATTTTCTCCTTGGAGAGAAAATTGCTTTTGTAGGAAACACCTCAAAATCACTTAGCCAATTAATGTCAGAATTTAAAAGGCATTATCAGTAGTATGGAGATTCTATAGTACAGATTCTATATGAATCTACATCAAAAATATAACTGAAATTTGTGAGTAATCTCCTAACACTTAAATAATACAGAGCAACATTTTTTTTTAAAAGAATACCCCTGGGTTTTTTTACATCTAGCACAATGATATAGCTACACCAGATGAACCAAGAGGGCTGGCCGAAAAAATGCCATGGCAATACCTTTAGACTCTTTTTCCAATTGACCCACATAGAAGCCCTTAGATTTAAATTCCCATTGGCAGTTCATGCCAGAATATTATCTTATCCCTTAGCGGTTTCACACCTCCTGATTACAAGTTTCTTTTCTATGTATTTTTAACCGAGGACAGTAAAACTGTCACTCCTGCATTCATAGCCAAAACCAAATGAGGGGAAAAGCTGACAGGAGTCAGAACCACTGAGCGGTTGAGGTTAGAAGGGACTTCTCAGGATGATCTGGTCCAACCCCCTGCAGGGCATCAAGCAGGGACAGCTGGAGGAGGTCACCCAGGACCGTGACCAGTGGGGTTTGGGTATCTCCACAGATGAGACTCCACAACCTCTCCGGGCAACCTGTTCCAGTGCTCAGCTGCCCTCACAGCAAAAAACTGTTTTTTATGTTCAGGCGGAATTTCACGTGTTTCAGTTTGTGCTCATTGCCTCTGGTCCTATCTCTGGGCAGCACCGAGAAGGGGCTGTCTCCAACTTCTTCATTCCCTCCCAGCAGATATTTATACACTTACTTAGATGATCTCTGAGCCTTCTCTATTCCAGGCTGAACAGACCCAGCTCTCTCAGCCTCTCCTCACGTGAAAGATGCTCCAGGATCTTCATCATCTTACTGGCCCTTCACCAGACTTGCCCCAGTGTCTCCATTCAGTCAGCGTGATGACCAGGCTCTTACCTTGCCTAAATTGGCATCGCTGTATTGATTCCAGTGGGGACTTAGATCTCTTCAGATAAGAGATGGCTCCAGAATTTTACAGTAGTAAAGGCAAGCAGCGTGATCATAGAATCATAGAAGCGTTAGAGTTGGAAGGGACCCTGAAGATCATCGAGTTCCAGCCCCCTGCCCTGGGCAGGGACACCTCCCACCAGACCAGGTTGCTCAGAGTCCTGTCCAGCCTGGCCTTGGTGATGGCAGGAACAAATAGAAAAAGTTTATGCCAATTAACTTTCGCCAATTAACAAATGTCAAATAGCATTATCAATGCTGTGAAATGTAGCCGCTAAGAAAAAAAGATTTCTTGATCTTCAGTTCAAATTCTTCATAATTATAATAAAAGAAAGATTTTGTAGTAGCGAGAATCCCCTTCAGAGACAGATGCTTTGCAGCTGTTTGGGGTCTGTAATGTAATTTTCCCCCTTTTGTTCTCCAAAGTTAACTCAACGAATGAAATAAAATGTACTCTGTGCCGTTAAAAGCAATCACAGGTCAATAGTTAAGCCTTGAACATACTGTTGCAATCTGAATTCGTTCCCTTGCCCTGGCCACCGCCGACAGCTCACAGCCTGACTCACCGCCGCGCCGCTCTACTCCGAGGGTGACGGTGACCCCGAGGTGGAACGGTGCATCGACCCCTCAAGCAGCAGACACAGGACAGTGGAGAACAGGATTATTGTCCCCCCGGCACCCTAAAAGCCCAGCCCCATCCTGAGAGCAGATCCCCTTCCCACCTCATGGGGAGTGCACCAGGAGTAAGCAGGAGGCCATTCACTCACTTCTCTGAATTCATTAGAGCTGCTAGGGGTTGGGGGGGGGGAAAAAAAAAAAAAAAAAAAAAAAAAAAAAAAGAAGAAAAAAAAAGACCAAAATTTTCATCACATTTTAAGTGATCTTCATGTTATGGATGAAATCCTACTTTTGCTGAACTCACCCAGATTTTTGCAACCAAATTCCTCCTAACATGAAAGCAGGACTCAAGGAAAACCTAATAAATTCAACAATTACTCTCTCAGAAAAGGAGATTTTTATATTCCATCCTGCTTATTGCAAAAATCTGCCTCCTCAGCATGATCCAAGAAAAAAAATTAAAAAAAACAACCATTGCAGCCTAAAAACTTTTTCACTCTTAAACTCCTACAGCAAATGCCTCATTCTGCAAGGATTAGACAGCCTCAGTTAAATCTCTCGGTCAGAACCTGTGTTTTCTCCCTTCTGTAAAGCAGCAAAAATTCCTTAACTGCAGGTGACACATTAGTTTCCACCACTGGAGAATCTACTCTGCTGCTTAAATATATATACATTTATGCTAAAAAAAATATTTTATTAAAAACCCCCCAGTATATTATCATCAGGAAACAGGTTTTGAAGCTTGAAGAAAAGTTTGCAGAAAAACAATTTTATATATATATTCCCAATGAGCAAAATGACGTTGCAAAACAGATTCCAGACCTGTGTTTCATGATGGTATTTTCATTCATTCATTGCCCACATGCACAGGCAGAAGTTCAGAGTGTTCCAAGTGCTACTCCCACTGTACTCGCCTTGACATATTTTGACATCTGTTACTGGTTCTTTTCCTTTGTCGAGCTTTTACACAAGTACAACATCAAGCTGGATTTTCTCAAATCACTCCCTTTGCCAAGCGATTTAGAGGCTTGGACTACAGGCATTAACCAAACTCATTTGGGCTGAATTTCAGAAATAGTAAAACTCAGGGAACACAAAATCTTTCAAAACAATGTTAAAAAAAAAAATAAAATATCAAAGAGAGCCTCCAGTTTCTACTGATATAACACTACCAGTAGGTAGATTATGTTTTAAAGAAAAAAGTTTCTTACCAGAAAGAAGCAACGGAGACTCTGGAAAGGTCGCTCCAACACTGCTCCATTCTGCCAATAGTTCATTTTGTACTTTCCTAATTCACTGTCATTTGAATGCCTGCTTTGCAAATAATCTCTTTTACTTCACTTCAAAAATCCCGTAACGATAAAAATAGACTAAAGCCTTTTGACAGGTTTAGATTGCTGCTCATTGTTTGCTTGATTTTAATTAATTGCAGTATCACCTTTCCAAGGAGATTTAAAGCCCATTAAACAAGACAAAACCTTTAATTTCAAGATGGAAACAATTCAATGAAAGGTAAGTTTTCACTGGCATTTCAAAGCCGACTCTGTGCACTGATGACCTTAAAGACCCTGGTATCTCCCCCTCATCAACGGAGCGCGATAGCTGAGCTATTCGATGATAATCAGCGGGCAGCCGGAACCTACCCTACCTGAGTACATCTGTAAAAGTGCCATTTATTTCAGTAGATTTCATCTGACTTAACTAAGCGCAACATTTGCTTTAACAGGAATAGGGAAGCCTAAAAAGTACTTGAAATGTAACACTCTCCACGATGTCAGTTAATTCATTCCGATGATTTTTTTTTTTTTTTTTTTTCAACGTTTTCCTCCTTTTTGCTCAGGCACTGGAATGAAAACTCAGTGAGTGCTGCTGAGCGCCCTTCCAGGGCGTACGTGCGTCAGCTGAACAGCTCTGATTGCAGGAATAGAAATATTTATTGAGGGGGGAAAAAAAAAAAAAAGAGTATCTCCTTGGTAGTTATTCGCGTGGCTGCACATTTCTAGGTAGTGACCATTTTGATTCACAACAGTTTTACATGTAGTAGGTTCCTTAAAAAGAAAAAAAAAAAAAAGAACAAATTTTAATTAACTATGGTTAAAGAGGACCCAATTTAAAGCAAGTAGGTCACACCTGCTCTGAAAAGACTGCTTTGAATGAAGTCATTACAGCAATGCCTGTGCTGAGAGCTGTGTACCTTTTAAATTACTTTTTTTTTTTATGCCTAACACATGCCCAGCCTGAGCAGTTAACTTTAAAATGAATGAAGCAAAATGAAAATAACTTAAAAAATGAAAAAAAAGAAAAAAGGAAGGGGTAAACTATGTCTTCAAAATGGGAGCTTTCTGCTGTCAATCAGTTAACACAATCATACCCTTTTAATGAAAGGTTGATAATCTCATAAAATCAAATTGATCTTTATAGTAAGCCAGTTCTGATACCTTTACACCATGGATCACAATGGGGAGAAGCAATTATAACAGACATTTGAGACAAAGATAAATGTTATTGATTTCCTTTTCGTGGTGCAATAGAAATATAAAAATTAAAAACCAGCCATACACACATTTGCCAATAACACAATTTAGGATGAAACTAAATGACTGAGAAATGGGCGAAAAAGGAGCCATTCTGCACCTTATGAAAAGTTCTCCAGTAATTAATTTTCAGAAACTCTAGATATACTCTTCATCACAATTTAATATTAATACCAGCACTATGTCAAAGAAGTGCCAAACATCAATCTACCTCCCCTTCACTCAAGCTTGTAAGCAGATAGGAAAAAAGCTGATGATGAAGCTCAAGACGAAAAAGAAGATTTCCTTTGCCTCAGGTCCATCCTGAGCTCAACAGAGCACAATTTCTGCTATTTTGGTCCAACTACTATCAAATCCACCAGTCTCAACGACAGCATACACCCCCCAGCCTGACAGCGCTGCCTCCGTGCAGACTGGTGACTTTAGAAGAGACACATCCATGGGCAGCAACCCACCAACACAACAGTGAGATTTGCTAAGCCAACCAGAAAGTCTGTTTATCATAGAATTGTCCAGGTTGGAAGGGACCTTTGAGATCATCTAGTCCAACCATCAACCTAACTCTGATAAAAAAACAACACTAAACCATGTCTCTAAGGACTACGTCAACCCGTCTTTTGAAAACCTCCAGGGATGGTGCCTCAACCACTGCCCTGGGCAGCCTCTTCCAAGGCTTCACAGCCCCTTCCATGAAGAAATTGTTCCCAATCTCCAATCTGAACCTCCCCTGGTGCAACTTGAGGCCGTTTCCTCTTGTCCCATCGCCCGTTCCTTGGGAGAAGAGACCGACAAATGCCACACCACGTTGCTTTGTGTCATGTGAGGGTGACAGGCATTCCCTGCTCTCAAATGCTTGTTCTCATCTTCTCCACGTGGCAGCTGACAGGACAGAGTATTTCTCAAATTTCAGACATTACAGAAAGAGAGCAGAAATATGCAATGCTCCTAAGTTGAAAAAAATAATGGACGAGGGTTAAAAAGTCACTGGACTGGCTTAAGCATGAGGAGGATGGTCAAAGTTGGACCTGGAAAAACAAGCAGAATCCCCAACTGAACATCTTTCCATTGAGAATAATATTTTGCCAAAAATGAAACTTGCCATACAAACATTTTCCTAGGGGAGCTTTGTTTTCCAAATCGGAGCTGTAACATTGTTTCGATGAAGTCAAGATGATCCATTTTAACCTTTCCAGAACAGAATCCCAAAATAAATCCTCATGTAAATGTCCTATATCCTCTACCAGACTCTAAACTTAGCATCTGGATTACACTGCAATGAAATGTCTCAATTGACCACTTGGTGATTTTGTAAGAAATTCTGCACTCTTTGTTCTGATTCAAAAGGAAAAAAGAAGAAAAGGACAAAAAAAAAAAAAAAAGAAAACCCCAAATTCCTCTAGAACTGAAACTCCACAGTTTGAGTTTCAACTGAACCAGCTATTCATTTATTGTCTTGGGTGATTTCATCTTATCCCTTGGCAGCTGGATGTCATACAGAAAGCCAGTACCAGTCACCCGCATCCACAGTTAGACATGATCCAGGACAAGAAAATATCTGAGAGGGGGGGAAAAAAGCACACGTCAGAAACGTTTTCATTCAGTATTTTTAGAATAAAGACAGTGAGGAAAGTAACAATATTTAAAAGCCTTGTATTAAGGCTGTCTACATTCTACTACAGAACACTGTTGCTTTGTACAGCACCCCCAGGGGAAAACTGCTTTCATAAAGGCTTTTAAACAATATTTATAGGCCCGGTAACAATAATATTTGAAAGCCCTTGCAAGCCAGCCTTATAGCTCCTGGCTAGTCTCCTTCCTTGTGTTCCCATTGTGCTCGGCAAAATGGCAGCACGCAATTGTACTGCTATGGGTCTCCCACAAAAACCATTTCAAAAGAAGCTGGAAAATCACGCACTTCAAAGTCAAGAAATGCTCAGAATAGGTTGCCCTTTCAACCTTAATTTCACCCATTTTTATGGCTACAGTGTGACCCAGTCTTCAATTGTACAGCGTTATCAATTTGGTCTGGGCTTTCGGCGAGGTGGAAAATACTCTGAAAATCAAGGTGAACATGTAATAAAGTCTACCAAGTACACAAAAGAGCTGTCGGTTACGACACAGTTACGAATTCTTTTTCATAAACATGGAAAGAGGAACAATTTCATTTCAGAATTACTCACTGCCAAATTTCCGCATAGTGCACCACATACCTGCAGTGCCAGAACATTCAAAACTACTGTAAAAATGCTGAAGAACAATGTGTGATTTTTCACTGGTCCTTAGAAGCTGCTCTGATAGTTGTTAAAACTTGAAATTTTAAAGAAAAAACAAAAACAGAAAACAAATTAAGAACCAAAAAAAAATTTAGCCAGAAACAAGCCTGGGGGGGCAAAAAAAAAAAAAAATATCAGTCAAATGCTTCATCCAGCCAACTTACAAGCAAGTAAAAGAGTGTGGATATCCTGGAAATTATTCAGCCTGCTTAATTATGCATATTGATACTGTTCTGTCTATAAACCAGAAAGGAACAGATGTAGCATTAGAAATTCAGCCTCAGACGAGTAAACACCAGTTTCAATATAGCAGTAAAGCAGTTCTCTTTTGCATTTAACTTTTCATGAAATTTTAATGAGGAGAAGGACAAAACAAGAAACAAGAAAACAGTCTAATAAATTTGTCCACTAAAGGTGGTAGAGTGGGATGAATGATTGAGCACCTGTTTCTGCAATGAGCAACTACATTTAAATATAAAAGACTGATTTCTAGATATTCTCAGCTATAAATACATCTGAACGTGACCTACGACACATCAATATTGCCTTCCAAATATATAGTTTTTATCCCTCTTACCCAGTTCAGCTGCACCCAGCTACTACATGAGTACCTCACTGATTTCCACTTCAAAACTTTGCATAGAGCTGAACCACTTTTATTCAGGAAGAATCCATCCTCTGAATATCATAAATTTATATTCGGAGAAAAAAAAATTCCAATGGCATCCTAAGTAAATCTTTTCTTCAGAACATCTACTACCTGGAGGCTTGTACAACCTGAACACACAGCACATCACAATCCGTTTCTTTCAAAAAGCATGTATTTTGTTAGAAAAGCTGTTCCAAATGGCCAAATTCTTCAGCCACTTGAAAACATTTTTCCTCCAGAATAAATTGTTTGCTTTTTAAAACAGAATAAAGTCAGACTGTGAGCACGATAGGAATTTTCCTGTGCTAATGTGCCCTTCCCAAGCAGGATGTAACAGGTAGCTCTGTTTGCACATTACTGGTTGGAATGCAAAGATTTCCAGTGCACTCAAAATGTTTTATATTGCAAAAAAAAAAAAACAAAAACAAAAACATCTCTTATGGACTAAGTGAGAAATAGAGTGAGACCATCGTCAATTACTTCAGATTTGTCAGTGTGGCAGGGTCTCATTCTTTCATAACCAAGTACTCATGACATCATTGGGTTACCAATAATTGTGAAACTCTCTTTTTCTCTCATTTCTTGATAGAGCTTACTCACAACTTGCAAGTCATTTCCCTCCCTCCCCACCCCACCCCCCCCAAAACAGTTGTACAGTAAGAAATAAAAATAAAGAGTGTTGGCAGTGAGCACTCAGTGCCATGGATTTGCCACTCCCAGAGGTGGCCCTTCACGGCTGGATCTCCCAACTCAAACAGGGTGGTGAGAAAAGCCCCAGCTGAACCCACCTTCCAGTAGCTAAGCCCTAATGACCTGCAGGAACCCCCATGTGTACAGTGAAGGGCAACTCACACAGCAGCATTGTTATCTCTAATTACCAATAAGACTGTCAAAACATTCCTGTGCAAACTAGAGAAGAGTCTGGACATGTCTTGATGCCCCCAGATGCTGGAGTTCACCAGATTCACGTTGTCTTAAATCCTCACCAGATCTCACTTCCACCGCTACAGTTAGTAATATTTCTATTCTTTCTTTGTGAGTATTTTTGCTATCAGCAGCAGTGTCTCTCTCTCGTTCTCCATCCTCTCCCTCATTCTAAGAAAACCAACATTATGACAATGGCCTTCTGGAACCAATGGCTCATACTTATCAACGCACTACAATGATTACAAGGTTGAATATGGTTTTAGAAAGCATCAAACCCATTTTTCATCATTTCACTGCTGTTTTAAGAAAGAAACTTTGATACAAAGACAGCCAAACCTATTCCAGGAACAGAACGTCATTTCCTACAAGCATCGATAAGATGAATGTTCTATTTCAGGTATTGTGACTCGCCAAAAGGAGACAGAAGACTGTATATAATGCAATATAATGGATTTCAAAAAACTCTCTGGTACTGCTGGCTTTGAGTTCCCAAGTAAATCAAAGGCAAACTACTGCAAAGCCATTCTCAAAATGGGTAAATCACACTTCACTCCCGATATGAAGATTCAAAAAACTGGGGGAAATGTGAAGAACTGCAGCAAAACATTCCAATCTCAGCTGAAACAATAAATACAGAATGAAGCGCTACCAAACACCATTCTGTTTACAAGAGATGGTATTTTTAAATATATCGTTTAATCTCAAAGATGAAAAATCAGCTGCATCTATGAAGAGGACCCAAGAGAGGATTTTAGCCTGGGGAAGAGCACCCAGCTTAACCCTTGCAATCAGAAACTGCTACCTTCCCTTACCAGAAGGCTTACTTGCAATTCCTACACCATGAGTTTGGAAACTAATTCGGTCACACACCCAGAATGGAATTTATCTGAAAATAACCAATACCACGGTCCAGCAGAACCAGTTCCGCTTTTTCAGATGAACAGCTTTCCTTGTCTGACTAAAAAAAGAGAAGTCTTAAAATGGTAAATTATTATCTAAAATTTCAAATGGAAACTTCTAATTAAAGAAAAGACAGACTTTAAAATAAGCATGTGAAACCAAGTTTCCTGTCAATGTGCATTCCCCATTCTTCACAGGATTCAGATTTGGAAAAAATAACTGATTCCACGACACTTAGCAGTGGCAAAACCTGCTTTCCTATGGATATATGCTTTTTGGGAAATTTCCTTCTGGTCAACTGAAGCTTTTTCTGCAGTAGGGATATTTGCCAAGTCTGTTTGCTTTGGCTTCTCTCCTATATGAGTTCACTTCACAACCTTCCTCTTCAGCCGGACACCTGTGAGACCATTTAGAAGTTTTCTTTTCCTTCTGTCCCCAGATGTGTGAATTCTTAAGGATACTGGAGAATTCTACTCTGTCAAATTCCACTGAAATCAGTTGACAAGATCAAAAGTTCAGGGAGCAAGACCAAAGGAAATATTTACACACACACTTACAAAGTACGGCGTGATGAGTCTTAGGTCAGTTGAGTAGTAGTTTGCTCATCTGGAGATAACTGAATCCCAGGAGACTGCTATCAGCACCGCAAGGAGCTCCGGGGCTCCAGGCTCTTTTGAGCAATGCCTTACTTCAAGGTACTTCAAAGACTGGAAGAGTTTGCAAAACTAGAAGCCATATGAAAACTCACGCAAGAACCAGTGCCATGTCTGGAGGGACATCTCAGAAACCTCACGTATTTGTACCACAACCTTCAAGCTGGATGTTCCCAAGATTACCTTCCTAAAATTAATTTATGGCCCTACTAGGGTTGCGCTAGAAAAATCAGAATCACGGTAAGTAATCTAAATATACATATTTCATATGAGTCATACCAGCATGAGTTTATTTCAAGCCAATGTAAGCAAGTGCTATACATCCTTAAGAAGAGGACTGGAAGCCAGTTCATCCAGCCACTCTCATTCACTATTTGCTTAAGTTCCATGAGAAGGGATCCAGGATGGCACCTTCTGCAGCGCTCCCTGCATATCCCACTGAAGTAGCAATCAGAGAAAAAGTACTTATTTTCCAACTGTTACACACCTTGCCTGTGCCATGCTTTTGGTAGATTTTCTCATGCAATATAAGTCTTTACTAAAAAAACAAACAAAAAAACCCAACAACAAAACCCAGAAATGTAGCAAGCCACAAAATTTAAAACCATTCTTAATTAAGACAAATAATAATACATCTTGCACTGACTTATATCAACAAAGTAACCACAAGCATTTGTAATACCAAAGTGGTCTCAAATGTCAGAGCATGATACCAATTTAATTTTCATAGAATCTGAATTATATAAGCACCTGACAATATCCATCATCTTCCAAAGTCATAGGAGGCAGTTTTGAGAAAAATGAATGCAAGATGAATGATATATGCATAATTCTGGGCTATATTTTGTCCTCCACCGCACTGTAAATCAGCTCTAGAGCTAACTCAACTCACTCTTCCAGCCTTTCTTTTCAATAGGAAACCCATCCAGAGCACACTTCTGCCGTAGCAGTACGTTCTATTTTTTTCAGGTGGCTTTCAATGTTAGCCTTGTGGTGACAAAAAAGGAATAAAGGTTTCCTTAAACACAGGAATTGCTGTCTTTAAGGGCAGCTGAGCATATGACCACCAGCTGGGAGAATTGCCCACGCTTGCGGACAGGGGACACAGCCAACAGCACAAAAAGAGTGGAGATCATATATCCTGAAATATGTTTTAGATGAAAATGAAGCTTCTCTCCTTGCCACAGAATCTCTGCAGGCCATGTGAGGGACAACTGGAAATGGGAACCTTCCCATCCATAGGTTAGTACATCTGGACTTATCCACTGGACATATTGCTGAAACAACTAAGACGAAGTTGCTTTTATTTAGACTGACCTTTTTACAAGTATAAGTTTTATGTACAATCCTATGAACAGAACAACACTGTCCCTTTTTAGGGAAAACTTTCAACATCTTTGAACATCCCACATGCCGTTGCTTGGAAGCGATGAACGATGAGCCAACAGAAAGCAATCACAGAATCTTCATGGTTGGAAGGGACCTTTGAGATCATGGAGTCCAACCACACAGACACACAATGTCACCTGTATATCCAGCTGATTAATATCACCATGAGCTATCGAGAAACTAAGTTGCTCACAAGTCTCCGGTAAAGAGATAAGCCCACCGTCTAATTCCTGGAATCACTCCCATTCAGCCCAAATCTGTGAGTGTCTTCCACCAAAAAAGATCAGGAAATAGGGATTTTGTATCAGTGATAATTCCAGCAACTGAAATAATTCAATGATAATTTTGAGGGCTTAAAAACAGCACATCATTTCAACAGCAATGGATTAGGTGGGACGCGCCTACCAAACCCCAGACAGATCTGTGCACCAGTGGATAGAACAAGGTCGTTTCTGCAGGTCATTGACTACCTCTGGCTCAGCTCCTTCTCTACTGGATACCTGGCAAAACATATTTTCAAGGGATTTACCATCCAGTGATTTTTTAAGGCAAACAAGTCATTTCAGACTCTATATCGAGCTTGCAAATAGCTCTCCAGAACAAAGTCTCTAAACTTTGCTTCTTTTTCTGCGCAGAAAATATCATTTTCACTTAAGAAAGGGTGATTAAATTCTTAATTACCCAGCTTGCACATAAAAATGTCTTTCAGCAGAAGTAAATGTGTTTTTATAGATTGAGGTTAAAGCCCAGTTTGAAAATATGTCCCTTGGTGTCTATTCAGTAACTACCAAGCTGCTAAAAACTGGGAGAAGTGCACATAGGTACTTAACTAATGTCAGAGGCTCCCTCCGGACACCCAGTGAGGTGCATCCCACCTCTGTGTTTGCCAGCAAACACGGAACATCTGTAAGACTTAAAATAGCTTTAATTTCACTTCAGAAAACAATCTTAGCGAGTTCAAATGCACTTGCACTCTTTAGCATTCTAATTATATTGCGGCACCTCTCCTAAAAGGAATTTAAAAATAGGATTTTCATGTTAGGTAGTTCATTGGCACAGGATTTACTGTCACAGGATGCTTGCTGCAATATGCAGTAGATATCCCCATACGACACTCAATTCCCTTTTAACCACAAACTTGGGATACACTAGAAAAAAAATGTTTAGATGCACTGCTTTGAGAACTGTAAGAAAGATGAATATATTATATAGCTAATAATAACATCCAATGGTTAAAGATGCTCACATAATAATAATAATAAATATTAGTCAGTGTCATTTAATTTCTATAATTTAGTATCTCATTCAAAGATCTGTTTCTCAGTACGCTGATTTCAGGTGGTCAAAAACTACACAAAGGTAACACTGATTTTATCTTGTGCATGAGGGCAACACAGAAAAGAAATTGAGCCGTATAGTTTTTCTTTAACTCCTTGCAACAGAATCGTGTACCAGCCGAAGTTATAAACAGATTTTAAAAAGCATTCAGACACACGTGGAGGAAAAAAGCCAACCAAGACCAAGTAATACACAGACATAACGCCTGGCGCAGGAACTCCTTAAGGGCCTTCATATTATTAGGGTTTAGGAATGTATATCAGGGAAGCATGTTCTTATGCGCTATTGCTACAAACACCCTATGTTTATAACAAGAGAGATTTAAATGCCAGTATAAATGCCAGTATACCCACCCCAGTTTCTGCTTCTCCCTGCCAGTAACGAATACCACACACCGGAGAAAATACACACTGCCGTCAAACCTTCCCACAGAAATAATAAGACAGGGCAGAGTAAGACTGTAAGAAGTCATGGTAGGAAATGATTTACTTGTCCTGTTTGCACCAGCAGAGAGAAATAAAGCTTTCCTGAGAGCCTGCAGTAAAACACTCTGGCTTTTGGAGACCCAGATTCTCCTCTCCCTGCATGTTCCTGCCCCGGGTGGTTGCCACCCACAGCCCCATCCAAGGAACGGCACAGACCTAAAATTTGCCCTTATTTGATGTCCTGCCCGGCTCCTCAGCTGTGATTTCACCACTCGCATCTTCCTCACGGCAAGGTTAGCTGCAATCCATTCCCTTCTTGATGCGATACATGTGAGTTCTGCTGAAATCAATGCAATTCTGTTCCGGTGCTCAGGTCAGGTCTGCTCATAAAGAGACCTACAGGATGAGGCCACCAGGGTCCAGGGCTTCAAGCATCCCCTCCCAGGCACTCATAGCAGGAACAGCTTTTCTCTAATGCTATCTAACAATAAACATTTGAAGAATTGAGTCCTCAAAAATTACAACTAAAAAAAAACCAAAACAAAACAAAAAAAATACCCCTAAACCACAAAAAAAAATCCCTCACAAATTAGCACTACAGCAAGGAGAGAAAAATTAATTTTAAAGGGTTTGTTTAAATGGGTTATAAAAGTGTATCCAGGAGGTTCCTTCCTAGTGCTGCACCGAGGACAAAAGAAGGTAAATCAGACATTTCTGTGCTGAGTCAGGAAAGATTTTTAACGAACAAGGAGTACATACAAATGTCTACTGGCAAAAGCAGCTGCTTTTTGTGAGAATACAGTCCAGCAAAATACATAACAAAATTTCTAACTAAAACAAGAAAAAGGCGGCACAGACTAACCAAGCCTGAGAGACTCTGGATTAAAGAAAGAAGATACTGACACAATGGAGAACATTACATTTTCAATTCACCCATTATTTCCTTCAAACAGTCCTCTAATTTTACTCTGAGAAGTTTTAAGCGAATGCATTGGTAACATCTAGTTTGCAAAAACAGAAATCTAAACCCTTAACTACGTGAGAGCTATCAGCCTGCTCCTAGATCACCCACTAACTGCATTAGGAATTTGCATTTGTGTTTTAAGGCCACAAATAATGATTTCCAAACTAGGGAAAACTAGACACGACGCCTGGAGGAGGTGCTTAGAATGAGGGAGTTTCGAAGGGTTGCAATTATGTGAGCCGAGAGGTGGGAAAGGAAGTCTATTGGTCACCATGTCCCCAATAATAAAAAGAAAATAAAAAGGAAGAGGTGCTGGGACAATGGTAAATATCAAAGCCGTAACGTGCAGTAGCTGACTACACAGCATAGGGCTATTTGCCAGCAATGGAGAGCAGCCAACTCCATTCCAAGAAACACTCGTGCCACAGCACTTAAGTAACTTGAAAAATGAATCAAGCAGAGCTAGACCTTAAGAGAGGCTGCAGTTCAGGCTTTTACCACCCCTGCCACCTACTATTCGGCTTCAGCTGTGTGCTTCAGGAAATTAAAAAAATTTAAAAGCGCATTCGGGGAGTTACTTTCTTGTTTCTGAAATCTGTAAGTAGCATAAATTAAGATTCTAGTTGCTGCAACAAGGTGTAAATGTAAGTATATTCAGACTACATATTGCAAGAAAGCACACTTTTTATGTCCTGCACGTTTTACATTTTGTCTTAAAGAAAAAAAAAAAATATTTTAAAAGTAAAAGCAGAGATAAGAAAGCGGAAGGACCAGATGACAAAATGACTACGGAGTAAGTTCCTCTGAAGCTCATGGAAATATACTGGGGAATAAACACTTGGCAGCCTGGCAGCAGCAGCGCTGCCTACGACTGTATTTACTGCATTGAGAAGAAAGAGCCACAAAGGAATTCTCAGGTTTTACACCACCGTCTTCACAGCAGCAGGAACATGTTTTACCTTTCATGCCCAACTTAGAAAGCTAAGAATTAACTCTACTAAACACGCTCGCTGCTCAGCAAACCTCCCCCTGCCGGGATGAGGGATGCCCTGTATTCCTCCGGGACTGGGGGAGGGCAGGAATGGGGGGAAGGTGAACTAATTAGCCTTTTTATTCTACATCCAGTTAGCTTTTAAACTTCAGTTTATGTAGGGGTGAATAGACGGAAAAGAGTAAGTATATATAATGTTAAAAGAATCCCAAATCATGGTAGTACTAGTATTTTAGTTATTTTTTTATTGGTGTACCAGCATGCTACGTGTCTCTCTGTCTTCACCCCAAGACGCTCTCAGGGGCTTATTCTGTGTTAAGTAATTTAATTGAAAAACCTTCAAAGTATAATCATCTGTAGAAAATTGTTATTTACCAAATCTCACTGAAGTAAAGGAACAGGGAAAATACAGACCTTGAGTCATTACTGGAGTCACCTCTTTTCTCTCTCTTTTTTTTAAATTTTTAATATTTTTTTTTTTCGTTCTTGCTAGAAAGCAAGAAGCACGCACCTCTGCTATGAGCAGCTCACTTTTTTTTCTTTTTCTTTTTTTTTTTTTTTTTTTTTTTTTTTTTTTTTTCTTTTTTTCCCATTATCCAAGTGTTTCTCTGAAGGCAGTGGCTCGGCAGCTCCCCGTCGAACCTGCCGGGAGCCATCCCTCACCGCGGAGACGGATGTGCCTTTCGCCGGAATGGCTCGTGTCTCAGCTCGGTAATTTCATTTCATTAGCTCCCATTTCCAAAGCGCCCACGTTTTTTGGGATTTTTTTTTTTTTTTCCCCCATTGGACAGATGTTCACACTGACACAGGCAATACATCACTCTTCAGTTTTAACGGTGCCGCGCTGTTCCTGTCACCAAGCCCTCCAGTGTGCGAATGAAACCTTACGAAACCACTTGTGTACGCAGCTAAAACTCAAAGCTTCGGTTTAAAAAGCATAGAGAGGAAAAGTCTCAAGAAAAAAAATATATTTAAGAAAATCTGCCTTTTTCTGCGCACTGCAAAAGTGAGGGTAATTAGCCTGAATGCGAGTTACACACTGACCACACTTTTGGTGCGTGAAATCCCATTTTAACCCCCAATTTCACATACTAGTGCCCAGAAAAAACAACGAATATACTGTCCTTTGAAGGAGCTGTTTCTGAGCCCACCTGTGACTTCCCAGTGACAAGCTCTGGAATTCGTTTGTGCTTTTCTTCCAGGCATTACTCCTGCCTGGTAGCAGGATGCCAGCACGGGTGTGCAACTCGGAGTCCCCAGCCAAGGGAGGGACAACCTGTGGCCTCCAGCGCTCCAGCTCCATCCAGCGCTGCCCTTCTGATGCACCAGATGCTCCCTCTTTCCTCAAAATGTAACAGCAATTTAAGAAGAAAAAAATACAGACACACGAGCAGACACATCCAGGCAGTCATATTCACACATCGGAGAAAGTCCTGTGGGTATCTGGGCTGGAAGCAAACCAAGGACAGATTTGTTCTTCCAGTTTTGCCCATTGATTCCAATATTTTATTTGCCAGAAATGCCATTGCCCCCGCTGCCTTCACCCAAGAGTAAATGCAGCAACACCAGGAGTGTGCAGCAACAGAGGCTCGTGCTTATATGCAATATATGAACATATTTGCTGAGATCCCAACATTTATAGGATTGCACGTGCATGTATCTGGCCACACGCTTCCCTCACAAGCTGGTTCAGACCAGAAGAGGAAAGGGACTGTAAAAGCCACTGCTACACCACTGCGTCTCTCCAGCAGTCCTGCATTGCCAGGGAGGACTTCTCCAACACAGCATCCCACCAGCTTCCCACCTCCAACCTTCCAAACACCAGCGAGGTCACCCGGGAAGCTCTTGGGGAGGTTTCCTTAGAGCTGACATGATCATGTCAGATGGTCACAGATCAGGAAAACATGGATAATTTGTAGTACACGGTTGTCAGAAAAAAAGTTTTGCTCTGAAAAGACTGAAAATCCATCCATACTTCCTTTTTTATCAGAAGTACCTTACCTTTAGAAGAATACGCTACCCAGCTTTATAATCACAGACAGCCTTACTTTTTTTTTTTCCTTTCCTTTTTCCCATTTATATAATTATCCTCTGGCCCTTTTCATCTCTGGCACAATGACAAAATAGCAATCCTTTTATATGAAGAGGTTATTTATTGAAGCAAAACACACCTGAATACCTTAAATCAGATTAGGAGAGGAAACACAACCTCGTAGCCAAAGCATCTGGTAGAGCGTCTGGAGACGTGCATCATGTTTTGGCTCGGGGGCAGGCGCCACATGACAAGGGGGGGGCAGCTGATGCTCCCCGGGACGCCGGCTCCCAGCAGGCACAGATGGCTTCTGTCCTGTCTCTGCCCACCAGCGTGGCTCCTACAGAGGTGGCCATCCTTGCCCGCACCACTCACAGCCTCAGTGGTCCCCAGCCATGGGACAGCCCAGCTATAGAGAGAGACTACTGGGGAGACCTTCTCGCTCTCTCCAACTCCCTGAAAGGAGGGGGTAGTCAGGGGGGGTCGGTCTCTTCTCCCAAGGAACAGCCCATGGGACAAGAGGAAACGGCCTCAAGTTGCACCAGGGGAGAATCAGATTGGAGATTAGGAAAAACATTTACATGGAAAGGGTTATTAAGCCTTGGACTGGGCTGCCCAGGGCAGTGGTTGAGGCACCATCCCTGGAGGTATTTAAAAGACGGGTTGACATAGTGCTTAGAGACATGGTTTAATGATGGGTTTTATCAGAGTTAGGTTGATGGTTGGACTAGATGGTCTTAAAGGTCCCTTCCAACCCAGACAATTCTATGATTCTATAGAGAATCACTCAAGGGACAAAAAATTGGGGGTTCGTCCCTAAGCCTTTAGCTGACATCAGGGAAATACTGATGTGAGCACTCTGCTGGGTTCACCCATGAACAAATCCCACTCTTGCTACTCGGATCGTACCACTAATTAATTTGATACACACATATTTCATATTTTGTATGGTATTTGGCATTTAGAAACAGGCTGTTTTGGTCCCTGGCTCATTTCCTTTGCCAAAATTACTCATGAATTGCCCACAGAGGGCTGGAGCAATTCCACATGACCAGCTACCAGCAAGTCATAGAATAGTTTAGGTTGGAAAAGACCTTTAAGATCATAGAGTCCAACCATTAACCCAACACTGCCAAGATACCACCGAGCCATGTCCCTCAGCACCACATCTACACAGATTTTAAATATCACCAGCATATTTATTATTAAATACCTCCAGGTTTACCTCAGGGAGTTGTAGAGAGCGAGAAGATCTCCCCTCAGCCCCCTTTTCTCCAGGCTGAACCCCCCCCGCTCCCTCAGCCGATCCCCACAAGGCTTGTGCTCCAGACCCCTCACCAGCTCCATTGCCCTTCTCTGGACACCTCGAGGTGGGGCCTCACCAGTGCCCAGGACAGGTGGACGGTCACAGCCCCAGTCCTGCTGGCTACACTGTTCATGACACTGGCCAGGATGCTGGTGGCCACCTGGGCACACTGCAGACTCATATTCAGCTGGCTGTCACTAGATCATGAGGACCCTCAAAGACAACTCCTAATTAACTCTCCAGGATTAACTGACTCTCCTTACAGAGAGCAACCAGAAGCCTGAATTCACCCTCACAATGACCTGGATTTCAATAAAGTTCCAATTTTTCTTTTACAGAGAGCTCTCCTCATGCTACAGGGAGGAGATCTGGATTGTCAGACTCTCTGGCTTATAAAGAATGAACTCTAAAAAGTGAACTGAAAAAAGTTATGAGTCAACTCCACCACAACACAACATACTCCTTCAAAAATGTTGATGGAAGTACTAGATTTTGCATTCTTTTTCATTCAGGTCTGATATTTGAGTCCTTAGGGACCATCCCTCTAAGCTGTTCTCTTCAGCATGAAGGCGAGGAACTTACTCTGTAGAAGAAAGCTGATGTGATCTTATGGCGTTCTGACCCAGCACGGGGCCAGGAGGGCTCAGCGTCTCCTCAGGGCTGTGAGGAGTCACCCACAACCAGCCCAAACCAGTGTTAGCCGGTTCCACCACGGCCCCTTCCCACCAAAACCGGCTGGACAGAGCCCCCAGCGCTGCCACCATAGGGGCTGGAGATGGAGGCCAGAACTTCATGCCACCAGCAATAAGGTGTAACTGGCCCAGCTGAGGTGTTTTGCCCCACGAGGACACATAATAAATGGTATTTCCCCCTCACGTGGCCAGCATTGCTGCCTGAGGGCAGGCCTATCTCCACACCTGGAGTGATCACAGTTGCCTTTCTCACAGGTACCCTTCCCCACAGGCAACAGGTACACAATAAAATGTACCAGGAAAGAGGAGGAATTTAGCTTCGTGCAGCTAATTCTTGTGGTCTCACACCCAGACCACACCGCTGCAGTGGGCTCACAGAACCACAGAATGGTCAGGGTTGGAAGGGACCTTTGGAGATCATCCAGTCCAACCCCCTGCCAAAGCAGGGTCACCCAGAGCAAGTTGGGGATCGATATTTAATATCTCCAGAGAAGGAGACCCCACACCCTCTCTGGGCAGCCTCTTCCAGGACTCTGCGACCCTCACAGTTAGAAGTTCCTCCTCATGTTGAGATGGAATTTCCCGTGTCCCAGTTTGTGCCCGTTGCCCCTTGTCCTGTCCCTGGGCACCACTGAGAAGAGTCTGGCCCCATCCTCTTGCCACCCACCCTTTAGCTATTGCTCAGCATCGATGAGGTCCCCTCTCAGTCTGCTCTTCTCCAGCTGAACAGCCCCAGGTCCCTCAGCCTTTCCTCAGCACAGAGATGCTCCAGTCCCTCATCTTCTTCACAGCCTCTGCTGGACCCTCTCCAGCAGTTCCCTGTCCTTCTGGAACTGGGGGACCCCAGAACTGGTCCCTGTGCTCCAGATGTGGGCTCACCAGGGCTCACCCCTCCATCACCACCTCACCCATCACCACCTCCCACGGCTCCATGCATCAACAGAGAAAACCCACGTCTGCAGTGCCAGAAACTCTGCAAGTACCTGGAAAGAAAGCAAACTACAAAATACAGACAAAAGACTGATATTTACATTTGCACATTTATATATTTGTACTTCTCTGTTTATATTTTATATATTTGGGTATGGTTTGGATGTTTACATATTTATATGTCTATATTTGTATTTATAAGTGTCTGTGCTTATATTTACACACTTGTAAAGTATGTATTTATATTTACGTATTTAAATATTTAAAGAAATTCACAGTGTAACCTGAGAAACACTGAAAGAACAAAAATTATTTTTGTAACTGAACAGGTCTGATATTTGTTGCTTAAGGATTAAAAGACATCGATAACTTTATATTCATGTTAAAAATGTTACTTTTTTTTTTTTTACATTCTAGAATTTCTTTCCTGTGCATCCTTTATACATAACTCCAAGTGACAGTAATGGGAATTATACGAACCCTTTTTAAAGAACAGAATGAGCCTTTTAGCTGCAAAAACCTTTAGGTTTATTTGGTGGGTTTTAGCCGCCGGCGATACCTGAAGGCACCAGCTCTCACGTCAAAAAAGGAGGTCTGGATTTTACAAAACGCAGGGAAAGAAAAGCTGGCTGCCACAGGAGGCAGCTACAGCTCATATTAAAGATCAAACTTCGTGTGCCACACAAAGTATTCCTGAAAACTACCCTGGCTCTTTCCTGTCTGATTCCAAGCTACCCAGCATCTTCTTACGTGCCTACAGGAAGATCGGGAAAATCACGGCAAGAGAACAGAGGCTTTAACCCAACTGCCTTTTAATTGTTACAGCAGACAAGGGTATTGGAATGTGAGAAATACGAGGCCAATTCAACATGCCATTTGCTTGCCATCTCTTTCAATTATATTAAAAATGTTACATTACAATCAACAGCCACCAGCAGAGCTGTGTCCCTCATACCGTCACTCTTCCAGGAGAGCTTTGTCGGGAGCGAGACGTACACCGTGGTCAATTCAACCCACTGAACGAGAAGTCACCCCCAACACTCAGAGCGGGGAGAATTCCGGCGGGCTGTGGGGTACTCCAGATCTCTCGAGGAAATGACCGAGTATTATCTCAACCCTGCACGGTCCATTTTCACTCGCTGATGCACAGCACCAGTGGAACATCCGTCACTGCCTAGGGCTGCGCCTCTCTGCATCGCTGC
>QJSC01011266.1:1329353-1342393 GCA_003697955.1 Calidris pygmaea
AAAAAAGGTGATTTTTTTTTTTTTTCTTAAATTCCAACAGTCAGTCAAAAAAAAAAAAAGATCAGGCTCAAATGTTAAATATTAATGATTCATTTTGCTTCCATTACAGGGCAGCCACGAGGCAGCAGTTCAAGACAGTTTAAGAGCCCTCCATACCTTCAAACACGCTAAGGCTGGGGACGTGCATGTGTATCTGTCACAACTGATTTTGCTCCAACTTCCTGAGGTTCTCCTTATGTATATCATAAAGGCACAAAATAGAATGTTTGGGTCAGAGCCAAAAAAAAAAATAATAAATAAATAAATTACTTTACTCTCCCAGACACACATGGCTTCTAATGTTATTTAACATCCACGGCTGCCGGCAATAATTAAAGACATGGTGGATCCATGAGGGATGTTGCTGGTACTGGAAGAGGAGTGCAGGGCATGAAACAGAGCCAGAGCAAGGGCCGGGTGGCCAGCTCGGGGCTGGCTGTCCTCGCTCAGCCTGAAGAACCTGGACTTCTTGGAAATTGCTCGTCTCAGCCTCCCATCTCCTCCAGCACGTTTCCTGAAGAGCACGTCACCCCGTGGCACCGACCCGCATGCCTCAGCGGCGGCTGCTGCGCCAGCCAGCTCTGCCAGCAGCTCCAGACCATCCCCTTCCCCGTGCCAACCCGGGATGCTCTCTCTGCAGCGTGGAGATGCTCCTACACCACGCTCTTAAACACAGGTTGGCTTGGTGTGAGCTAACTCCTGCTCCCTGCCACCCTGCATCAACGCTGCTGCTCCTGCAGGAACCCCGAGGTTTGTGCTTTACCCTCGGTCCGGTGGGAAAAAAGAAAACAGAACGCAATCCAGAAGCGAAACCAGAGGAGTCCGACCCGTTCCTGCGGAGGAACCAGCACTTCTGAGAAGCAATGAAAACACAAAAGTCACAGGTGTGAAGAAAACCTGCCCTTCTCCTGCGGGCAGAGAGCAGAGCGGCGCTGAGCACACGCTGCGCCAGGAGGAGGTGGATACGGAGCACGAGTGAAATGATGCTCTGGGTGGACCTGCTCTGGCAGGGGGTTGGACTAGATCATCTCCAGAGGTCCCTTCCAACCCCACGTGATTCTGTGATGGTATTTAACATACATGGAAGTTACCTCATCGAGGCACAACTGACCTTGAACACCTTTTTTTATTTCCCTTCTGCCGGTTTGTGTATTTTTTCCTCTTGCTGCTATCACAGCAACGTCGCTTTTAAATCACTGCCCAATGAATAAGGCAAGTCACCTCATTTGCAGAATCCAAAGGATGGCAGACTTCCTGAATGTATGAAAACCATTAACACAGCAGCATAAAAGATCGTAAATAGATCTGAATTTTAGAGGCACTAGGAAGTTTGGAAAAGAAATTTAGTTTATTTAGTCTTTTAGATGAAAGCTGTCACATCGCTATAATAATTTTTAATTCATTTTTTTCTTTTGCAACCCTTTACAGTTAGACCTTCTACCAGAGGACATCCAGGAACGATTTAGCCACTTACCGCTTCCTCCTCACCCCTCAGAGAGCACCTAGCACTACAGTGGCATCTGAGTATCCCCCAAGTTGGATAAATCAGAATTCCACTTAAAACCTAGTTCACATTGTCAGCTTGATTAGTATTTATTTAAGGAGAGCTGATTAGCAAAACTTTAAGCAAAGGATAAGAAGATTAAAACAAGCCAGACAAAATGTCCATAAAGATTGTATTTAACCAAAATATTTATCCTTAATTATTCCAGTTAATCATTTCTGGGGATCTGGAAACCAAGGAGACAGGGCTCCCCTCAGGGAATATAACTTGTAGGGGCATTCTCAGGCTAGCTTCTCTTTGGGCAAGGCAATAAATAAGTAAATCTTTCTATTCTCTCTTATTTTGCTTCCTCTAGGAGTCTCTTCCCTCTTCTATCTTACAGAAGTGCCAGCAATGAGCTTTCATTTCCAAACATGATGGCAATAAGAGACTGTTTTTCTCTCGAGTGCTGTCTGAGGTTGAGTTTCTTCCCCCCTTCCCTTGTTCTCAGCTGCACAGCTACAGAATGCAAAGGTAAAAAGAACACATTTCCCTTTCCCTAGAGCTTCTCTGAGATTACATTCCTATCGCAGTCTTTAATTAGCAAACTTTTCTGCAGCTTAAACGGTGTTCTTGCTCCCCTCAGCCCAGCCAGACTCTCAGAGCACTACAGAAACATACCATGAGAAGAACCCCCCAAACACTCAAGTCTAAAAAACTTCTCATCTCTAGTCCTCCACAGACATCACCCATGGTGATGGGCAGATGACAGCTCTGGAACTCAGAGTGATTCCTCTCACTCCACTACCCCGTTCACCGCCAGCTTTTTTCAGCCCAGTGGTTCATTCTGCCACAAAGTCTGCCGAGAAACATCCCAATTTTGGAGGCATCCCATTTATCAAGCCCCATGGTGCCACCCATGGCCGTCGGCCAAGTGAGAGCAGAAAATTCAGAATTCTCCATCGCTGAAAACAGAAGGAGCTCCACACATCTGCATTTTCTAAGCCCATGACACAGCCAAAGGGCTGGGAGATTTCTGCCAGCGAGCTCAGAGAAGGCTGGGAGGATAGCTTTGCTTAACTCCTATTTCAGGTTCTTTCCCAAATAACACAGTTCTTTGCTATGGTAGTCTCCAACTGCCGGAAAAGTATCTTTCAACAAGAAGAGTTGGCATAAGAGAAGTCCAAAATTGAATTATCCCACGGACCAACCCAGAGCATCAGCTTTGCATCATTTTTCTTCCAAGTTTCAGCAGACGACTGAAGAAAAGTAGAAAATCCTGCCCTGGTGAATGAGGAACACCTCAGGACAGACTAACATCAGCTGGAAGACACTTTCATAGTCTCTAAACAGCAGCGGGGATTCCTCTTCCTTTCTTAAAATAGGTCTTCTTATTTTGCAAATCTGGCAATAGCTCAGGAGATAAGAGAGAGCCATAAACAGCTGAGAAATTTCCCGGCAGGACAAGGTCAGCCTATACCATCAGCCAAAAAAAGCCATTTTGTCACCCAGTAGTTCATATTCAGAAAAATTATATTTTAAGGTAATATTTTCCTGACAAATAAATTACCAACCCAAAATATTAAGAATCAAACAGCAGCTCAATAGCTATTATCTCTTCCTTTGCTGCCGAGTTCTGATGAATTACTTTTCTTGTAAATAAGCAAAACAGAATGACATTGCCGGTCAAGATTTGTGAAGAACGTGACACTTTTATATATGTTGCCATGAGATATCACCCCCTTTCACTACTCGCACGTGTATCCTGCGCGTGATCTGTGCTGGTGTTAAATCATCCCAAGAACAGCCACCTTCTGCGGGGAGATCTCTGCCTTGGGAAGGAGTGATAGTGACGCAGGAGGTGAATTTTGGGGTGGTTTCCAGCATGCCTGAGAAACCTGGGATTCCACAGCAGGTGAGGGCAGTTTCCCCACGGATTGGAGGAATTCCAAATGGGATTCCAAAATGCTCAGGCCAAACGGCTGTCTTGCTGCTCGCTGCCAAGATTTTAGGAAGAAATCTAGATGCAAAATAAGCAAAATCTAGAAATAGGACAGAAATATAGAAGTAAAGTAAAGCTATACATTCCAGAAATCTAGAAGTAAAATAAACCAATTGCTTATTGGAGCAGTGAATCTAGTGATGACTCTGTTGGCGGTTCTAGCATTGGCTTAAGGAGAATTTATAGGAACTTCTGGGAGTTTATTTCAGCAAGAACCACCAGGACGGTGCAGGCCAATCTCCTCTGCACGCTCCTGCTTTATATTGAGCCTTCTTTTCCAAAAGCAACTTCTTTAGAGATTTTATCTTTATATATCTGGAGCCTTTGACTTGTGTTCTAAGACTATCAGTAAATTGGTCACGGGTATAATTTCAATAGCCTCTTTTGCAACACATCACACGTCCTCAGCAAGGAGAATTAGAATGGACCAGGCAGGTCCTATTAATCTTCAAATGATTAATAGAGAAAACGGGATAATCTGAATCGTTACAGGCCTGTCAGCTTGACACTGATCCTGCACAATGTAATGGAATAAGCAATACACATTTTTTATAAAGAATTACAGCAGCTTAATAAAATTAATGCCAGTACACGTGTGCATAAAAAAAAATGCAGCATCAAACCAGCCCAACAAATTTCTTCTGGTGGGATTACAGGTATGGGGGACAACAGCACCAGGGGTAAAGCAACGTAATTCAGCAGGCATCGGATTTACTGCTGCACAACTTTTGACGCAGTGCGCTACACTAAATAGACTTGAAGCTCACAAAAGAAATATTCAGAAAAGAAGCTTAATTGTAAATTTTTTAATCAAAGTCTCAGTTTTGGGGCCTTCTCTTGCTTTGTCTCTTCTCCAGTGACTTCAGAAGGCACGAAATCGTGTCTGCGCGAGTGAATTAAAACCAGCTGAGCTGAGGACAACCAGGAGAGCAGGCGACCATCCTTGGTTGGCCAAGAGGGACCACGCAGAGAAGGTATGTTGCAACATGGCCAAACACTGTCTTACCAGTGGGCAAAAAAAAATACCAGTATCTAGCAGGACCTGGAAGGATGGGAAGTGGTGAGAAAGGACCGCGGACTACACAGAACCGCTCGATATAGCCCAAACCACCTGAGGGAATGGGTTCAGTCTGATAAAGACATCAAGAAGGTCAAAGGGAGGAGTCCCCGCCACTGCCTGGACCACCGGACCACTCTGAGGCAGCAGGAAGCAATGTTTGTTTGGGGCATTACAGCATTTGGAGTAAAAATAGAATATAAAATGGAGGGTAAATGCCATCAGCCTGTTCCACCTGCATTCCCTGCAGCTGATCCATCTTCTGCAGGAGGAGGCTTCTTCTCCCCTGAACCCGCCTGTGCAGGGTATATTAATGAGACCCGCAACAGCAGCGCTTGGAATTAGGATAAGATCCAAATATCCATTTTCCACAGCTCAGTTCTTGTAGAAGTTAATTTCTTCCTAATAAAGCTGCAAGAGATTAGACCTCAGATGTGAAATGTTAGCAGAAAAAGAAATGTTCAAAGGGCAGGGACTAAAGGAAAGCCATCCAAGTCCATCAAGTCACACTAGATGCTGGATAAGTCAATTAAAAGCAGTGAAAAATGCTCAGATGTGCTGAACAGGGCTATAGGTTTTTCATTAATTGCGATTGTACGGAGGATGAGACGCATCCACTTAGCTTGAGAGGAAAATGAATAAGAAGATTCAAAGAAGCTTCAATATCAGCCCCAGGCTGATTATCAGAGTCTTTCCCCTGAAGAAGAGCTTCCCTTTCAGCGTGCTTTTTGTCCAGAAGGATGAAGGACACAGTTATTGATGTCTTCGCTTCTCTAATTCTTTTTAACTGCATGTATTTTCCTTTCACAGAGCCAGAGGAGATGCTGACACATCCCCAACCTTTTTCTTAGACATTCATCAGCTAATATAAATCCTACATATGCGAATAGGAGTTTAATTAATTCACAGTCCTACCATTAACAAATGTAACAAGTTAAATTTAAAACATTTAACTCACATGACGTAATAACATGCTTTTTATGGTGATTTCACTTTTCCTACAAGAAAGTTTCCTTCCACCAAAACTGGTAAGTACATTTTTAAAAACTGTGAAGTTTATTTTTAAAAACTGTAAATTATCAAAACCAGCAATGCCTTTCAGGGAGAACTGCAACGGCCAAGGATTGCTTCTGAAGTTGTTTAAATGCTTATATTACCAAATGGTTAAGTTCATAGTAAGTCCATTATGAAGAACGCTACAGGTATCTTTATTCCAACAGTAAACCATATTAGTCCACAAACTGACACTTAAAATGTGCTTAAATATTATACTGTTAATTTTGGATCACTCCTCCCCCCACTCAACAGTCTTTTTGGAGCCAAAGGTCTCAGGTACGTAAAATGACTGGCCTTAAGTTTAATCTCACCCTTACAGCATCAGCCACTTGGAAGGACTAATAAAACTCCCATTCAACTGTCAAGAGCAAAGAAACATACACGCGCCTCACATGAAACGAAGGTCACTCAGACCAAACTGGAAAGACTCCAGCTGGTGGAAAGAATCCCAAATAATTTTATATGGAAGTGCCCAGTAATGCCAATGTATACTCAAACACAAAAAAACCCGACCAAAACCCAACTGCTGAAGCAAGTGGGCTGAGATTTCTGTAATATTTAGTCACTGCACTCCCCGTTTTGGAAGAAGCCCTGACTTATGCAAGAGCTCAAGGCAGGCTTCTGAAAAGCATGTCGTATGCTTCTCCATCACCACCTCAGACAGGACAGACAGGAGCACCAGCCCAGGACCAGTTCTATACACCAGCTTCACTCAGGATGAAGAACAGTGGAACGCAGGTCAGAATGGCTGATCAAGACACGAACACAATATTTAAAAATACCAAAAAGATTTAACTATCATCGATTAAGATTTATTGGTGAAACTTCAAGGGCTTCCCCCAATCCCTCCTGGACCAACAATCAGACTGGGACTTAACACTGGGTTTCTCATGGCACTTCCCCTTGAAGAAGGACGAGATGAAAGGTCAGGGAATATGACTGTGCAGCAGTGTAGGCACAATGACAACTGTCACTCCATGGCCATATTCCACAGGAGCTGCCAGAACACAACGGCTTTGCCTTATCTGTCTTTGCTCTGAAGAGGAGCAAGAACAGACACTGCTGACCTACAGCATGGTCCTGCATCACAAGTGTGAACCCACCATGCAAGGAGCTGGCTCTCCAGCTCCCTCTGCACACCTTGGAGACCATCCCAACGCAGAAGGTGAAATCAGGCTATGATGTTCACCTTCTTACGTGTCAATGCTGCTAATGCTGCTACATCCTACAGCCAATCAAGGTCAGGTCTCTTATTTTCTTAAATACCATTAATGTCTAAACTAACGTTATTTCTTAAGATCTCAGCGTTTCTAAAGAAAGACAAATTTTAATTCTTAAAGTAAAATGAACCAGCATGTTAGAAGACTCTTTGAAGAACTTTACAGGCAGCAGGGATGACATCACTGATGATGCTAATTTTAAAATCCGCACATGTCTAAATGGGAAAAGACAGATTTGCTTTAAAAGAAAATTCCTCTTGAAGCTTTTCAAGGGTTATTATCTATAAGGCCAAGTATATAGAGAAGACTGTCTATAAATAAATAATACATACACGTAGGCAATAAAGTGTTGACTGATAGAAATGTAAAAATCACCCTAACACAAACAAACTTGGGCCAATGCAGAGTAGCGATCATATTGTATAAAATATGCAGTCACAAAGTTGATAAACTGCAAGGAAACCAAAACCTGGTACTTTACATTAAGTTCAAAGGAAGGAATTTGACGGTTAGATACGCAGTTCCACAGGAGACAGAGGATATACCACGCAGAGGGAAAATACCAGTATCTGTTCTCTGCCACCAACTTTCCCACCATTTTCTCTACAGAATGCGGCATCGGTTGAGCAGCAGAAGCAGGGAAAAAAAAAAACAAACCAACAAAAAAACCCATCTCCAACAGTCCACAGGACTCCTGGGTTTTACTGCTGTTCCCAGTCAGGAAAGTCTTCTGAAACCACTAAAATAATCTATCAAAGACTGGCAAAGGGGAAAGATAAACGATCCCAAACGTAACGGCTGCTTTCTTGGCCTGGAGATGCCACTTTTATTTCACCATTCTCATAAATTACTGATTATCTCATCCGTGAGTCTCGCCTGCCTCCGGGTGCCCGGCCGGGGCTGCTCGGGCACCGTCCCAGCTGAAATGAAGCTGCAAATCGGAGCAGCGTGAACCTCGCTGGTGTTAACGCCTGACGACGGGGCCTGGCTCGAATCACCAGCGAGCAATCTGGCTCGTAATTGAGTACGGAAAGGGAAACGGAAAGGAGGAGACGGGTCACCTTACGGAGAGAGGCTTGCTGGCCACCGAGCCGCAGGCACGTGCCATCTCACAGAGAGGACCAACGTTTGTCACTCAACGGGAAGAGCGACGAGGGCGAGGAGACCGCGGGGTACGGCACGCAGTCGAGGAGATGCCCGTTTTCCAGGCACAGTCTCATAACCAGGGACAACTCAACCCAAAGACAGATACCACAGCTGATTCCCAGCTCTTACGGACAGTGTCCACTCCAAGTAGTTCGGTGTAATTTTCATTACTTTTAATTTTCAGCTTCTAAAGATGCCATAGAGTAAGATTATGAGGTTATTACTAATTTATATGACTTTAAGTCATATAAAGACTTTTTTTTAAAAAAACTTTTTTTAAAACTTTCTTTAAAACTTTTTTTAAAACTGTGTAAGACTTTTTTTTTTAAAAAACTTTTACATGTGTTTTAAGACGTTTCTTCACAACCTCAGATTTAGCAAGGACCTCTTTTGCGCTTTAGGCAGGTAAGGCAATCTGCTTGTCCCAGGGTATTACAAAACTATTAAGCCTAATTCCATAACTCACTGTGGGTCACACTCTAAGAATTTAATTAGCGTATACACTGCTAACAGTAACTAATGTTTTGTTTGTTTGGCTGGGAAATGCTAATTTTTTTCAAACTTTTTTTTTTCCTTTTAATTTTATTTATACTTTTCCTTTCAAAAGTCATAAACCCCACAGCTGTTACATAGACTTGGGATTTTCAGAGATGGGAACTGTGACACTGACTCTCAGGCTGACCACAGCTAAAGCCAAGACCACCAGAACTACTTTATGACAGCCAAGGTCCTTACCAATATATTTCAGATGCTTTTGCTGCTAATCCTTTAGCAAGAGATACAGTTAAAATGCTTTTCATTCTCACAATTAAAAAAAATAATTGAAAATACTGAAAGAAAACAAATTCTTCTCTAGACACACCATGGAAGATACTGACCAAAAGTGATTATTTTGGCGTCCAAGTTAAGAAAACAAGCAATTACAATGCACTTTTCCACAGTTTCCCCTGTCAGCAGTGCCAGTCAATTATTAGGGGTGCCGACCCCCTCCATCCCCACTGCAGTACAACCAAGGGCAGAACCACGGCACCACCAGCCAGATCCCGGGGTGTCTGGCTCTTCTCCCAACCTCCACAACACGCCTTGGCCAACCACGTTCTGCGAGGAAAATGGGAAAAGTCAAGCTGGCATTTATAGAATATAAAAAAAAAAACCCAAGGACAAAAAGGCGTCCTGCAGCCCAGCCTGTATTAACGGATATATTGTGGGTCAGCCACATTGCGGATCAACCATATGAACACCATTTCTGACAAAAATGCCCAACCCTGCCACAAAGCCCTTTATAGCTTAAGGTGATAGCTGAAATTAATGTACCTAAGGATCTCAGCCGGTACTTTTTTTCTTCTATGAAAATCTAGTTACACCAACAAAAACTCGCTAAAGTGCAGCCAAGTGAACTTGTTGCTGGAGCTGCCCTGGAGAGCGCAGATGGGAAGGCCATGGAAGGAGGACTCGGCCCTCCAGCAGCAGCGTGCTACAGGAGGATGCTCCAGGACGCTTCGTTTTCTATGTTTAATTGGCCTGGGACCCTGTTTTGATCAGCTCTGGCCAGGGCTTGCAAATAACACAACTCTATTTGGTGCATAAAGTGACTCCTGTTGCTGCCTAAAGACCCCACCAAAAAAAACCAATCCAGTGACCAAGCTTTTAGACCTGCTCTATATGCATAAGCATTAACTAAAAAGCTAATCTATGCAAACCTACTGCAGAATAGTGGGCGAGTACTTCACCCCCCACCCCCTTTTTACTGCCATTTTTGCTGAAGATCAATATAATGCGGCTGATCTCTGGTTAAGAAAACCCAACCTTCCCTTCCACCACACACAAGCTGCAAACCAGACTGGATCTTCCCGTAAGAGGCCCTTGATGTAATCCTGCTGAGCTGTGCTAACTGGTGTTTCCCAACTAAATTTTGCAGCAAAAAAAATTGAAATATTATCAGGGCACGACACTGTGCAGAACAGTTTCTGGAACAGTGAAAGGCATCTTGGAATGATCTCTGACCAGTATTTTTATACTTCCATTACACTGTGCACTATTTTAAGTACAACCACCAGCTTTGTTAAAAAAAAATAATCTGTATTTAGCTCTATGCAGAATAAAACCTCGGATAAAGCTGTGCTAAATGCATAAGTTCTGGCAGCCTGATTCATGTTTCATGCAAGTTAATGCAAGTTTTAATGATCTCGGGGAACCTTTGGATCAGGATCCAGTTTGTGTTCGTGATTCTGAAAGCACGAAGTGACTCATAGTTTCCTACCTTCTCCTCAGCGGTTTTCAAAAAAGAATTAAGTTATTTAAGAGGTTTGTGTTCCTGCCTTGTCACCATACGAGAGACGCCAAGTTTGCTCAAGCTAATAAAGGATGGGCTGTAAAACATCTGGACCTGCAGGTCCCTTTCAACCCGACCTCAGGACGATGCTGGGACTCTCCCCATGGCACTTCCTTAGATATACCTTCTTACAGGGTTTCTATGACCATTGCAAACCAATATGGCTTTTGCTCACCTTGTTGACAAACACATCACAAGCATATAGGGCACTAAAATACCGTAAAAATATTAAAAATTTTGCTCCGGGAAATCAATTGCAAAATCACTATTGATACGGCAAAAGACCTGGATTTCTTCCTTGGAGTGCTTTTCGTGGAGGGCCCGTTTATAAGTGATTTTACCGTGCAACCACCAAGGTTCCTGCCTCGTCCTGTCCCTGCCTGGCTGCCGTCGGTGTGTGTAGGAGAAGCCGTGAGGATGCGGCACCGCACCCTTCAGCTCTATTTTTTCCCCCCGAGAAGGCGGCGACACAGATACCGACGGGGGATATTTTTGTAGGGTGGGTGTTAAACCAACCAAAACGACTCCTCGAACGCCGCCGGGCCAGAGCAGGCGCAAGGCAGGCAGAAACTGGGGTGGCTTTTGGCTCCTCACGACAAGAGAGACCTTGAGGGGCTGGAGCGTGTCCAGAGAAGGGCAACGGAGCTGGTGAGGGGTCTGGAGCACAAGCCTTGTGAGGAGAGGCTGAGGGAGCTGGGGGTGTTCAGCCTGGAGAAAAGGGGGCTGAGGGGAGACCTTCTCGCTCTCTCCAACTCCCTGGAAGGAGGGGGTAGCCGGGGGGGGGTCGGTCTCTGCTCCCAAGGAACAGGTGATGGGACAAGAGGAAATGGCCTCAAGTTGCACCAGGGGAGGTTTAGGATGAAGATTATGAAAAATTTCTTCATGGAAAGGGTTGTGAAGCCTTGGCAGAGGCTGCCCAGGGCAGTGGTGGAGTCACCATCCCTGGAGGGATTTCAAAGCCGGGCAGAGGTGGTGCTGAGGGACATGGGTCAGTGGGGGTTTGGGCAGTGCTGGGTTGGTGCTTGGACTCCATGATCTTAAAGACCTTTTCCAACATAAATGGTCCCTATGATTCTAAATGAGCAAAATGGCACATCCACACAGAACACGCAAGAAGAACTTCTAGAAGGAGAAAAGCAAATGTAGAAAAGCTCTGGCTGGGGTAGCAGGGCAGAAGTGACGCGAGGACTGAGGGTCTGACACCGGAGGCTGGGCACAGCGGTGGCCACGGCCAGAGCTGAGCAACGGCACCACCGATGCCCAGGCTGGCACAGGACAAACCTCTGCTTTGCACACACAAACTTGGCACCAACCCGCACTGAAAAGCAGAAGTTGTCCCATCGCAACTTGCAAAGATGAGCAAAAAGAGCAGAGAACTAGGGAGAGAAAGAAGCGGGAGAACAACCTTAAATTACGTTTAGCTTTGGACAATCTTTGCTTTCAAAATAATTTTAATAGCAAAACACTCCTCTCCAGAACAATGCCACGATGTAGCTGGCTAATAAGCTTTATTTCACTCACTAATTAATAATAAGCATTCATGTTATATCCCCAGTTAAATGGTGTCAGTAGTTGCTACTCTGTATTTTAATTCTATTTAAATTTAAAATCCCTATTTTAATGCCATGAGCTAAAGAGTAGCCACTCCAGCTGAAATGCCTGGAAGCTTTTGAGACAAACGTTGGGATGGCTTTGCTCGATGGACAAGCAGCCAATTCGTTCACGTGCTACCACCTTTACTTGAAATTCCATCCCCTCCCATCCTGCGCCGGTCTCTAACGAGTCTATTTTCATTTACACCTATGGAGCTCTCTTGACTTCAATTAAACTCCGAGGGCAAAAAGGAGCAGAATTTGACGTTCTGGGTATATCCAGATATAGAGAACAAGCTGCGTGGCATCTTCCAGCCAAACCTCCTGCATCTGGTCATAAACTCCTTTCTGAAGACGAATTAAATTAGCCAGCGTAACAGGCATCAGAGCAGGAAGCCTAATGTGTCTTGATGCTGAGACGAGCTACACACAATTTATTAGGAAACAAATAATCACAGTAAATTACAGCTCACAGCCGAAAACAAGAGAAAGTGCCTTAATATTAATAGCTTTTCCCACCATGCACTGTCCAAGCACTCTTCCTCTCTGGCTCAAGCCATGAAATGCCGTGTGTTACCGCAACACCCACACCACAGCAGCAAACAGAAATCTGTTTACCTCCTGAAACCCGCAGGCAGGTCACCACCTCTCTTTTGTCCGGGATTCATCTCAAAAAGCCTTCTGCACCACGGGTCCATACCTGGGAGGGTAGAGGGCTTTGTAGTTGGTCCCTTCTGCTATTGCTTGGCAAGAGCTTGTTGCTTCCCTGGTGCAACGTGCTCCAGGCTGATCCCTGCTCTCAGCTACAAATCTGTGATCCTGAACGGCCAGGAAATAATGCAAAGGGTGTCTTCAAATTCATAGCAAACAACAAACAAAAAAAAAAAAAAAAAAGTAAAAAGAAAAGGTTTTCCATTTTTCTCCGTGTTTTCTTAGAGCAGAGTTAGTTGAAAAGAATAGAGAACAACTAGAATAGAGAACAATTATGAAAAGATCTTCCAGCAAACCTGGTTTGCCCATTAATGTTCAACTGGTAGTTCACAAGTAAGGGCACGTGACTAAAATCACAGAATGGTTTGGGTTGGAAGGGACCTTAAAGCCCCCCCAGTGCCA
>QJSC01011266.1:1351896-1407258 GCA_003697955.1 Calidris pygmaea
AGAACGGCACGTGGCCGGAGCCTTTTAGCTGCTAAATCACGGCGGTACCCAAGCGAGACGAAGGGGTTTAACGGGAGCGATGGGCACGCCAAAAATAGCCAGGGCACCCAGCGGTTGCGTCTCCCCCAAACCCAAGGAACTTTCAGGGGTGCTCTCGCCCACACCACCGCCCTTCCCCGCTCCAGCCCCGCAGAAATCACCGCCAAACCCCGCCGTTCCCGCGGGTCCCCCGCGCCGGGGGGACGGGGGTGCCACGCCGGGAGGTGGGTCTGGGGGTGCCGCAGCCCCCGCGCTCGGGTTGGGGGGGGGGGGGGATCCTCCCAATTCCCCGGCAACATAGGGGGATGAGCTCACACCCATCGCCCCGAGCATCCCCGAGCCCTGGGCAACCAACTTCCAGCACACGCTAGCCATCCTAGCCAAGACGCGGAGACGGGGGTGCAGCCCGCGGAGGGGTGACAGCGCCGAAGCCGCCGATGTCCCCGGCGGGGCGGCACCGCTGCATCCCGGGGGCGGGCGGGGGGCACCGACAGCGGAGCGGGGCGGAGGGTTCCGCGGGTGCCTGCGCTCGGGCAGGTCGATGGCAACGACGGCGAAAATACACCAGAACCGGCATTTCGGGAGGGGGAGCGCCCCGAGGGGAGCCCCGCCGTCCCCACATCTCTCCCCACCCCCACCCCCCCGGGCCGCTCCTTTGTCCGCTGCGGATGCTCCGCGCCCGCGGACCCCCCGCCCGGTCCCCGGGGACACCGGCAGCATCCCGCACCGGGAGGCGGGGGCGGCGGCATCCCTACGCGGAGGAACCCCCGGTCCCCCCCGCGCTGTCCCCGTGTGTCCCCCCACCCCCGAGACCCCCCCGCCCCCGGCTCGGCGGTACTCACGGTGCAGGCGGGAACGCGCGTCCATGCGCGGCCGAGCCGCGGTCCGGGGCCGCCGCCGAGGGCTGCCCGCGCCCGCGGCTCGCCGGCCCCGCCGCGCAGGATCCGCCTCCCCTGCGCGGGGCGGCGACCAGACACAAAGGCGGCGGCGGCGGCGGCGGGGCGGGTCCCGCTGCGCTGCGCGCCCGCGCTGCGCTCCGCGGCGGCGCAAAGGGCGGGGCGGCGGGAGAGGAGGGGGGGCGGAGGGGGGCGTGCCGCGGAGCGATGCGCGCAGGCGGTGGTACCGCCGCCGCCCGGTGCCGCCCCCGACGGGGCGACCCGCGGCCGGAGCATCACCGGCGGCGGGGCCGCGGCATCCCCGCGCCGCGGGGGCGGGGGACACGCCGAAATGCCATCGCTCCTGTCCCCGTCACCCCCTCAGCTGCGCGCCCCCGCCCGCGGGTTCCCTCCTGTCCCCGAGGCAGGAGCCATTTTCCCCACTTTGGATGAGCTGCGGGGGCCGGGGGGGGGGGGGATCTGAGGGGAGAGGATCAGCGCCCCTTGGGTGGCCAGCGGATGGTGGGAGATGGCCAGCGGATGGTGGGAGGGGGCTCAGCACCCCCGACCGTGGGCGATGGGGAAGACCTTGCAGGAGCATCCTGCCCGTGGGTGGAGGCTGGCCTCCCTCACCGGGAACATCCCTTTTGGGGGGGGGGGGCGAGGGGCAGGCGTGGGGGGTGACAGATCTCCTCTCCCTCAGCCTCCCTGGTGTCTGTGGGCTGAGCGATGCTGAGGACCTGTGTCGGCGGTTGGGTTGTTCTGCAGAGCAGTGGGTGCATCTGGCAAGTGCAGGTGCTGCTCTGCTTGCCTGGTCTCCCTCTTTGTTTCCAAGCCCTGCAGAACCCCCTCCCCCCCGCCCCCGCAGCAGCCATGGCCCCCGGCGTGCCCCACTTGCTGGCCACCCCTGCCATTCCCTTGCCCAGCGCTGGCCGTGGCGATGGCACGTGATTCCCTCGGTGACAGGGTGGCTTTACAGCCGTCCTGCTCTCTGCCGTGTAAGGTCATCACCTTGCTCTTCCCACGCCGCGGGATCTGCCCGGCATCAGAGAGGGAAATCATTTAGCAGGAGCCGGGAGAGGATCACGGGAGGGTTTATAGCGGCAGCGAGTTCTCCATCCCTGTTCCAGGTGGCTAATCCCTCGGTGCAGATAACCTCTCCCCATCGCCCAAGCGGGAACGCCTGCTCTGGGGACGGGCCAGCCCGGGCTGCTCCCAGACTCTCCCGCTCTCACCACCTCCAGACTGGGAACTGAAATTCGGCCCAGAAGAGTCTTGCTCCACCACTATCCTTTGTACTGCTTGAAGCGGGTATTCACCAGTTTGATTTCAGCAGCGAATTGAGGAGGGGTCTTCAGTGTTAGCACCTCCCCAGAGAAGCCAGAGAGCACCCACCGCCTCCTCGGCTTCTGGCACGGCACCAGCCCGAGTCCTGCCTCCAGCAAGGAATGGCCATGAAATAAAATATTCTTTCAGTAGAAACACATCAAAGAAGAAGAGAAGCCTTTGCTGCTATAAGCAGGTGCAGAAAAAGCCGGTGCCGGCTGAACGTGGGTGCTCCTTGGGTGCTGTGAGCACCAGAGAAGGTGAAGGGCAGCCTGTCCGGGAGTGATGGGTATGGCAGGGACAGCTTCTGGTGGGCAGGTGGTGGCAATCTGTCTCCTGGGAGATCCACTGTAGCGTGAGACAAGAGCTTTTCTGTTGTAATGGGGAGTTCTTCTCCCTTCCTGTGTGTTCCTGATAAACATCTCCAGGGTTTTGCAGAGCAAAAAAAAACTTGCAATGGGAAAAACCTTGGAAGAGTCTAGTCCTTACCTACAAAATACAGGCAGATCTTTCTCCCCAGTGTGAGACAAGCGTGGAGTGGGAGGAACGTGGGGCTGTGCCGTGGGGGAGCTGCAGAAGGACAGGGGTAGGTGGGAACCCTCTCCGGGGGAGGAAAAACCCCGTGGGAAGGGTCAGCTCCGGGCTGGGCTTTGATTCCTGCTTAATGTTACTGAGATTCCCACCTGTGTCACCAGCCTTCCCCTTTCAGACACCCTCCCCAATTCCTGTCTTTTTAGCAGCACGTCTTGGAGATCTTCCTGCACGGGTGGCCTTGGCAATGGTGAAATTAGGAGTATGGAGGGTTTTCTCTTCTCCTGGCTTCAGCCTTGTCTGTGACCGATGATTGAAATGGGCTACCAGGTTGTGTTTGTAGAGGTGGGCCCGCTCGGGGAAGGTGCTGCAGATAGCATTGAAGGGGTTGAGTATTCTGCAAAGACCATCAGGGATCCTGAATCACTGCTGAACTTAAACCCCTGGTTCTCCAAGTCTTACGTTAGTTTCACTTCCACTGGCTCCAGTGGAGACATGAAAACCAAGGCAAATAAAGAGTGGGCCAAAATACTCACTTTCTGAAAAAAAAAATGGATCCTGGACATCTTCCTGAACACTGATTAATGCAAAAATAAAGGTGATTAGTTGGACAAGCCCATAGCCCGGCCTTCTCCATGTGTATGTAGATGTATTTTCACTGATATGCACATGTAAATAACCCCCCTCTGTACTGATTTCTATTCATTTGTAGACCCTGCTAAGGAAAGTTTTAAAATCCTGAAATTCTTTCAGCAAATTTTGTAGGGAATCTGGATGCGTTCCTTAAAGGTGTTCAGCAGGTTTGGGCTCACCAGTGTCTGTTGGAGTCACGCTGGCTGGGAAGACGGTGTGGTAAATCACAGTACATCCTTGAGACTGATAACCCTGAAATAAAGGGCTTTTTTTCTTATGTTTTTTTAAAAAAGTCTTTAATATGTCGAGAAAGAGCAGTTATTAAGGACACAGTTCCTTATATTTAATAAATGGGGGTGCTACGCAGCTTTGACAGTTTTCCCTGCAGAAGTCCCAACAGATGTTTTTTTCCTTCTGGTTGTACTAAGTCCTCTCAAGTGCTACTTTATGTATTCCCAGACAATGACAATCCCCGCTTCTGAAGGCTTTAATTTTAAGATTGAGAAGAGTGGATGAGTCATGGGCTGTGGTGGTAGAGATGGATGCCAATTTTCAGGTCACCTCCAAAGCAGGCCATGGGGGACAGTAACTGAAAGTCCAGTTGGGTGCTGCGAGATGGTAACGGTGGTTCCAGGTTGAGGGACCTGTGGGTGCAGTGCCTGGCAAAAAATGTCAATAGCTTTGGAAACAGCATGAACAATCAATAATGGAGCTGCTTCTTGGGGAAAAAGCAAAACTGAGAGGGATGGGATGGGATGGGATGGGATGGGATGGGATGGGATGGGATGGGTGGGAGCATTCCTGCCTGGGTCAAGAGGACCATCACTTCACTGCCACTGTCAGCACCACTGCCAATGTCACCACCACCATCGCTGCCACTGCCAGTACTGCTCCTGGCCTTCCCGTGAAAGGGAAGGCAGATGTGTGTGGCTGGGAGGCAGCAGGCGCTTGCCCGCTTTCTGGCATTTTGAAGAAAAAGACTCTGAGATCTCTCTGTCCGTGGAAAGAGCTGGTGAGGAGAGTGATGGACCTGGGGACGATCAGGGGCGACAATCAGGAGAAGGAACAGACTTCACCTGAACTGTCCTTTGCACCCTCCTGATTGTCACAGAATTTAGGAGACTGCAGAGGTGGGAAAAGGAGGAATTGAAAGGAAGAAAAGATCTGAACGGAAACCCAAAAAGTAGCCTATTGCCAGGCTCTGTCCCAAGTTTGCCTTGCCCAGAGCATCTCCGAAGAGCAGGCTCCCAGCCAGGTACCACCCTCACTCTTCATCTCCAGTACTTGGTTGGGTTTTACCCTGATCAATGAGGTATTGCAAAAGCTCTTGCATCAGGAGGACACCAGGAACCATGTCAGCACTTTGTGAGCTTCCCTCTCCTGGGGTGAGCTCCAAGGGCAGGCTGGGGGTTGGGGACACTCGTGAGTTACACGGGACTTTTGCAAGGGCTGATGTTAAAAACGGGTTGTGAGAGGAGATAAGGAGCAAGGGATGGTCGGTGCTGAGGAACTCACTAGAATAACTTGGGATATTTGCATCCCTGCGGTCAAAAAGTTGAAATTATGTCGGATCAGGTAAGGGAAAAAGTTAACTTCTCTTAAGTGTATGACATCAGCAGGCTATAACGTCCAAAGTTATAACTCTCTTTCAAAAAGGAACAACTAATTTCTTATTCTTAATAGTGGAATTATTTAATCTATATTATCTGGAAGCACTTTAGAAACCTGTTATAAAATATGACGACCAGGCATCTTAAATGGCTTGCTTTTGCCTAGGGAATCCAAACACCTCTGCGGGCACTGGAGGATCGTGTTCCTGGTGTTTACAGCCCAGGAACCATGAGGAGACCTGGTTGATACCATCAGTGGCTGCTCCCAATGGGAATTCACAGCTCTCCCATGCCCAGCATCAATTTCTGGATGATTTCCACCCCGAGCATCTGAACCTCCATCCAACCTGATATTCCTTAGGAGAGTCCCATCCCATTCCTGCCACCCTGGAGCAGGTCAGGCCGGAGCAGTGCTGAGGTGAGCCCAGACTCTCTCATCACCTTGCAATTGCCTTCAGATTATGTTTTTTAAAAATGCTAATATTGCAGGCAACGGTTGGGGGCCACTGGGATGTTCCACGGCAGCCACGGCGGGCAGGGTTATGGTTAGAAGAATCACCAATCCTCTCGCTTCCACTTGGTTTTCCTCCGGACCATGTACCTGTCTCCCAAGGTCTGATGTTCAGGAGGTGCACAAAAGCCTTCGCTGCTGTTTAAATTCCACCCCGGAGAAGGCTGAGCCCTCTCGGTCGATCCAGCAAAAAGTATTTAAATGTCTGCTTCAAACCCAATTACAGCTGTCTCTCAAATCCATAATTTCGTCTAAATTTGCCACGATTCATGCATGACTTTCCCTGTCGGAGCCGCCTGTATGAAGAGCAGATGAAGGTCATTCCTAACTCCGCTGCTAACGCGGGGAAATCAGAACGGCTTTGATGCGGAGGCTTCCCACCAGTGTTTTCTGCCGGCGCTGGCGAAGTTGTTGGCTATTACATTTTTGCTGTACCTCTCTCATCAAAGCACACACCCGGCGCTCCACCGCCGAGCGCAGGAGGAGGAAAATTCGCCTTCCCTCCTTTGCTGCAGTGGGCTGCACTCTGCAGCAAGCCTGTGTCAAAAATACATTGCAGAGACTGCAGCACTAACAAATACTCGCCATGTGCTCCATTATATTTTCACAGAAGCAGTCTGTGTTTATTCCCTGCTTCATATCCCTCTGACCTTTAAGATACTCAGATTCTTTCTACCTCTAAAATTAAAATATGCGCCGTGTAGGCGAGGTGCTGGGGAGGGAGAGCTGCCAGCCGGCGCCCGCGCTGGACCCCCCGCCACCGACGGGCTTCCAGCCCCGAAATGCTGCGGATCCCAACGGGCGGGTTGAAATTAGGGATAAGTAATAGTCCTGGGGCAGATAACGGACTGGGGTGGCGGTAGGAGGGGAGATGGTGGGAGCCCTCCGGCGGCACGCTCTGCCCCGGGATGCTGGGGTACCAGCGGGCACCTGGTGATGCTCAGCCACAGCCTGGTGTGTGAAATCGCACGTGTGTGTGAGGAGAACCCATAAAAGCTTCACTGAGAGACATGCCGCAAAGGAGGGCTTGGTGGTGAGACCACCACCAGGTGCAGAATACGTCCAAGAGAAATTATTTCTTCACCGACACAAGCAATGGAAAGCCATCCACTGGGTGATCCAGCGTTGCTCCTCCATGAAGGTTCACTGTTGTGATCACTCTGGATTTGAATGTCCCGGGAAACTACAAGAAAGCTGGGGAGGGACTTTCTACAAGTAGAAGTGATGGGACGAGGGGTAAAGGCTTCAAACTGGAAAAGGGGAGATGGAGCTGAGATGTGGGGAAGAACTTGTTTGGTGGGAGGGTGGTGAGAGCCTGGCCCAGGTTGCCCCGAGAAGCTGTGGCTGCCCCATCCCTGGAGGGGTTCAAGGGCAGGTTGGAGGGGGCTTGGAGCCACCTGGTGTGGTGGGAGGTGTCCCTGCCCAGGGCAGGGGGATTGGATCTCGATGATCTTTAAGGTCCCTTCCAACTCTAACCATTCTACGATTTTCACACTCAGGGCTCTGTTCATAACATATCTTTCATCATTATTTAAAAAAAATGCATCTATTCCTGACAACCTCTCGTTATTCACAGCTCTCAAAAATGCTCTAAATCTTTCCCGGGATTCTGGGTATTTGCTACCTCACCCTACTCTTCTCTCTGCGGATGGCTCCTGAGTCGTTGCTGGGCACGGGTTCCCCTTCCCAGCAGGGCGCTGGGCTTCCCGGGAGGAGAGGAGCCGGCAGCAGAAGGCAGCTGCAGCCTGGCCGGGCTCCCAAAGCAGCGTCACTGGGATATCGCAAAAAAAAAAAAATAAAGCAACCACTTATGTTCTGGTTTATTACTTTCTTATGGTGACCATTTTGCAGCAGGAATGATACTCTTGGCAATCAAAAGGTGTACGCAGTAAATGGCTTTGCAGTTACCCAAACCCTGAGCCTTGTTTTGACATTTAATCAAGCACAAACCAACTGGGTTTTGGGGACATATTTAATACCCTATCCCTTATATAAATATGTTAGAAACACAGCAATAGGTGGCGGTGGCACGAGTCTTTAGGGACCACCTGTTAGCAGAAATACCAGCTCTTCATTGGCACCAGGCTCTCCCTTGGCCAAGCACATTTATGTCCCCGAGGGATTTTGATGGGTTTATTTGCTGTATCCTCCAGAAAGGAAAAGAACCCTGGTCTTTAGACCTGAATGGAGGGGAATATTCTGACTGCTGCAGTTCCCAGTGAAGTGGATTAACCCTCCATGAGCTTCGGTGGGTTGGGCACAGGGGTGAGTCCAAAATAACTCGTCCTCTTTATCTTGATATATCTAGCGAGGGAAGATAAATGTGGGCAGGATGTGGCTGAGACCATCCCGGTCCAGCTGTGGGGCAGTGGGATGGATGGGCTGCTCTCCCAAATTCCACTGACTTCCAAAAACAGTTTCCCAAATCCTCAATATGATATTTCAGGAGATTTGGATGCTCCTGGAAACCCATTTTAGCGGAAGCTATCGGAGATTTCTTTCCGAAGGGACGCCGGGGTGGAGCAGATCACCCAGGGAAGGAGAGCAGCAGAAGAGCCCCGACTCCTGTTTCCCAAGCCCAGCTCTGCGCCCACGCTCTCCTTCCTCATCAGCCCACCTTCACCTGCAGTAGGGCAGCCCCATCCCTCATCGGGACAGGTTTTACCTGCCCTCCTCCAGGAGGTCACCATGAGCTGATGACACCAAGGAGCGCACAGGTTCTATTGATATTTTTTGTCAAACTCTACTGGAAGAGCTGAAGGTTGATGTAGGAAACTCTTGGGGGGAAGCTCACCGTGTCTGCAGCCCACCCGTGCCCAGGCCAGCTCCCCCCAGGCCAACAGCCACATCCCCGTTGGGTTTAACACCCATCAGATCGGAGATTGATAAACTTTCAGTATTTTTTTTTTTTTGGTCTAATACCCTCTTAACATTTAAAAATAGAGCTGTTACTAAGCAATGGCGGTAAGTAGAAAGCAAAGCCTACTGAGGATCCTTTCTGTGAACAGGTATTTTTCCCAGCCCTAAGTACTGTAAACATTGTGGGTTGACAAATTATGAATCAGAGCCTTCCCTCCCCAGCCCGCGCTGCCTCTCGCATTATCCCCAAGAACAATAGCAGCAACCCTCAGGAGCCATTTATTTTCACTCTGGCTTTGAACATCTTCATTTGCAGGTCAGATTTTCAAGCCTTTCTGCACATTTCAACATCTTGGAAAAAAAAAAAAAAAAAAAGAGGAAAAAAAGTGGGGTGATATTACCACGTGGTGGTGTAACCGTGGGGGGCAAGAGCTGGAGAAACACTCATGGAGCTCAGGTTGGGAGGTGAGCAGCCACCTCTGTGCCACCCCAGGCAGGTCCATGCATCCTGGCAACCCCAGCTCATTATCCAGGATGGGAACCCTCTTAGAAAATGGCAAGTAGGGGCAGGGAGGTGCCTCCAGCTTGGTGTCAGCATTGCTGCAGAGATTCTGCAGTCTGCATTAAAGCTGTGGGGTGAGGAGAAGAGAATGAATTCCAGTTTCCCAGGACGGATGCAGGAGGACATGGACGGATGTTAAACCTGGTGACCAGCGGTAGGGCAGGGAGAGGAATCACACTGTGAGATGCAGAAGAGAAGTCCATCACTGCCAGGAGTTTCACAGACTCAGCTGAGTGTTTTTTATTGCTATTTGAGATCCTTTTTTTCAGCTGCTCTTTCTATTCCCACTTTAAGGAGATGTGTTGGGTGGGGATATCCAGCCATGGGATGCATCAGGAGGTGACCAGCTCTCAGCCTGCACCTTTACAGCACTTACTGTTCCACGTAGACCCCAAATGAACTTCAGGGTGAAAACTGAAGTTAGTTTTTTTTTTCTCCTTAACGTTACTCACCTCATTGCCTTGAGGTTATTCGCTCAAGGGATTGTATTTGTTTCAGAACCATCTCTAAGAGAAGTTCAGTGAGCCTGGGTCCAGCTTCAATAAACATGTCCAAGAGCCGTCGCAGTGATGGGACGTGGCTGGAGATGTGTTTCCTGGGGACAGATTCTGCTCTCGGCTTTAATCATGGAGACCAAAATTATCTGTACAGATCTCAGTGGGGCTGCTTCAGTTGTAAGCTCCAATTCAGGGCATACTTAGGGGCTTAACTTTCCCAACACGCTGGAGATTACTCACCACTGGTAGATGTTCGGGTTGGGCTCAGACGGAGGGAAGCCCAACATGCTGGTGGTTGGGGACACCACTGTGACAACCCACCTACCTTCCCCCAAGGAGTCCCCAATCCCACCTCATCTCAATGGCAGCTCAGCTCGTGGGACCTTAACAATGAGAGGGACAACAGCTTCAAACTGAAAGAGGGGAGATGGAGCTGAGATGTGGGGAAGAACTTGTTTGCTGTGAGGGTGGTGAGAGCCTGGCCCAGGTTGGCCAGAGAAGCTGTGGCTGCCCCATCCCTGGAGGGGTTCGAGGCCAGGTTGGAGGGGGCTTGGAGCAAGCTGGTGTGGTGGGAGATGTCCCTGCCCAGGGCAGGGGATGGCACTGGGTGGGCTTTATGGTCCCTGAGACCTTAAATGAGAGATGGTTGATTGCCATTGGAAACTCAGTCAAGTCATGCGCATACTTGGACAACGAGGCACCCAGGGATGACCATCGGCCCAGGAGCAGCTCTGCTTTGCTTTATGGCTGTGTGCTCCTACACAACCGTGGCCAAAAAAGCCTGGAGCCCATTGCCACATCTCGGGGGTTGCTGCAGTCCCCATCCAAAGTGGGCGACAAGGAGGGCAGCGTGACCCTCAGCACCCAGCATGGTGGTTCCCCGGTGCCCCAGACCCCCCACTGCCAAACCCACCCTTCACCATGCCCTTTGGTATTGATAGAATCATAGAATGGTTTGGGTTGGAAGGGACCCTTATAGGACATCTAGCGCAACCCCCCCATCACCATGGACCCACGCTGGGCCATCTCGGCATCCTGGCAGTGGGGAGGGCAGGGCTGGGGACCCACAGCTCCTCCAAGCCAGGGGGGGAGATGGGCAGCAGGATGGGGCAGAACGTGATTTACTCACATGCTGGACAAAGCATTACAAGCTCGGCGAGATGTCCGGGTTTTACCAAATTATTCACAGTTATTTTACTTCCTGCATTGGGGAAAAACTCTAAGATTCATTATTGCATACGCTAATTACTTTGGTTAAGTGTCAAACCCGCACAATGCAATGCTGTGTTTTCATATATTAAAGACATTAATTGCCAGGAAACAGTACACCATGACTAATTCTTTTTTTTTTAAAAAAAAAAAAAAGAAGAAATCAATATTAAGTGTTTTGACTATTAGGAGCTGAAGCAGCACAACATATCTGAAGTCAATGTTTCCCCGCTGAGCTGTACTGGTTAAGGACTCGGGCTTTGCAATTGCATTATTGTTATCAAAAAACCGTTATTGGCTCTGTGAATCACCTTACTGTCAGGGTACCACGTACGAATTAATAGGATAATAACACCCAGCGCCCAGGAGAGCACAGCCGGAGCAGCGGCAAGCGGGATGCAGGATGCAGCATCCACAGGAGCGATGCAGGGGCCAGTGGCAGTGCGTGGAAGAGATGCTTCTGCCTCTCCTTCGCTTCTCAACCAGCAGGTCAAGAGAGGTCATCCTCCCCCTCTGCTCTGCCCCGGGGAGGCCACATCTGGAGCACTGGGTGCAGTTCTGGACTCCCCAGTTCAAGAAGGACAGGGAACTGCTGGAGAGGGGACAGCAGAGGCTACAGAGATGATGAGAGGCCTGGAGCATCTCTCTGATGAGGACAAGCTAAGGGACTTGGGTCTTTTTAGTCTGGAGAAGGCTGAGGGGGGATCTGATCAACGCCTATAAATACTTAAAGGGTGGGTGTCAGGAGGATGGGGCCAGGCTTTTTTCAGTGGTGCCCAGTAACAGGACAAGAGGGAACAGGCACAAACTTGAATGTAAGAAATTCCACCTAAACATGAGGAGGAACTTCTTTCCTGTGAGAGTGGCAGAGCCCTGGAAGAGGCTGCCCAGAGAGGTGGTGGAGTCTCCTTCTCTGGAGACATTCAAACCCCACCTGGACACGTTCCTGTGGGACCTGCTCTGGGTGGACCTGCTCTGGCAGGGGGTTGGACTGGATGATCCCACATCATCTAGTGAGAACACATATACTGTTCATAATGTTATCATAGAATCACAGCATGGTTTGGGTGGGAAGGGACCTTAAAGCCCACCCAGTGCCACCCCCTGCCCTGCGCAGGGACACCTCCCACCAGACCAGTCTCCCCAGAGCAGAGCAGATGGGAAGAATCCCCCCCTGGCCCTGCTGGCCACGCTGCTGAGGATGCAGCCCATACCATTATGTACTTGACATACTCATAGAGCACCTCCAAAGCCTGTGCAAATCCGCTGGAGGAGCCTGGGCGGAGAAGAGGATGCTTTTCCATCTCCAGCACCATGGAGGAGTGGGAGCTCTTCACTTCTGACTGCTTTTTCAGCAGCTCCCTCTCTGTGGGTCCAGCAGCACCTCCCCAGGCTGGGGAAAATCACCACACCCCCAGCTTTCACCCAAGCTTCTTGTGCAAATAACTGCCTAATGGTCGCCCTCACCGAAGGCTGCAGTATGTAAGTAGCATTTCATACCCCATAAAATCAAAGTCTCACTTCATTTAATGGTGTCATTTTTTATAAGCTGTAACACGCTGTACGTGCTGCAGGGTCCTGCCTCAGCAGATGCCGTACAGCCCACCCACGGACGGCCCCGTGGTCACCCGCACCGAGGGACGGGTAGCTCTGAACGGGGAAGTCCCCCTTCTGCAGTGGGTGGCATTTTTGAGAAGCCAGAAGTGCATATAATTTCCCAGGAAGTGGCTCAGTTTAAGTCACTGAAGTGCTTTTGGGAAGAAACTCATGCGCATCGACAGCAGAGAGGAGTATCAGCTCATAAAGGGGTGTCAGCTGAAAACAGATTTTAGAGAATATTAAATATCACAGGTCGGCACCAAAAGGTGCTGAGACTCGAAAGATTCCCCTTCCACAACCAAAATGGAATACCTATTCCTGTCTGAGCACAGAGCTGGTCTCCCCAGGCTCGTTTCCCCTCCTTATTAATTTTTCTTTTCTAGCCCCATTCTTTGCCAGTCAGATGGCAAAGGACAGTCAGATAAACGTAAGAAAAAGCACGTATTTGAGGATAATCTTATGCCTTGTCAACCCCTTTAATGATGATTAGGAAGGAGGTTTGGACAAGATGCAGAGAGAGTTACATCTGCAGCCGGAGAATAAAAATGGTACAGTGGGTAGACTTCTCTTTCTCTCGGTGATGATGATGAGAGGGTCATTGTTCTTCCAGGAAAGAGCTGTTCACGGGCCCTTGCTCAAATTCAATTTTTCCTCTGCTTTAATTTTCTGCTGCTGATTAAGCTGAACACTGCCTGAAGGTCTGTAATAGCAGAGGGTCTTACACCTCCCGGTACCTCCCGCATCTTCCCGGGGCAGCAGCAGATGCAGCAGTTTCAGGGGTTTCAGATCTTAAAGGAAATAAGCCGGAATTGTCACTTTTTCTTTTTTCCTACAAACAGTCTCTTCAAGCAATATCCCACACCAGCCTTTCCGAGAGGATCAAGTTTTAATTCTTAACCATAACAGCTTGGATAATTGCCCCAGAGGGCTCTTCAGCTGCTTCCCCCCATGGCCACAGACTGCTCCTGCAGCACTTCCCAACCTTTGACTCGTTTTCCTAAACTTAGGCAGCAAATTGAAAAATCTGAGGGGTTTTTTTTTCATTTTTTACTTGCATTTGGATTTTTTTAGGAAGCTGGGAGCTTGGGAAGCGCCCCAAACTTTAGCCATCCAGAAGGCAAAGTCTAACCTAGTGCTCGCTACAATAGAGGAGCGAACATCTCCATGGAATTCATCCTGGAACAAGGTCTCCTCGGGGCTCCGTTCCTTCCTGCTGGCCACAGGGTGGCTTGGGCAACCTGCCTGGCTTCCATAACTCCATCCAGTGGAGCTGAATCTTCTCCCTGATTGTTTCCAGGCACCTCGGACCCCTCTGGGTGAGGAGCCCGGCAAGCAGTGCATCCACTGTTTCATCAGACTTCTTTCATTCCATGGCTCTCAGTATCTCCGTAAGAAGCCAGGAGCAGCACTGGTAGAGATGTAGAATACATGAAACTAAAAGCAAGACTAAGAGAAACTGGAAAAATATCTGCACTTTTCCTACAAGGTATTAGGCACATGAGAACTGGGGTTTAAATCCTTGTTAGCCGGAGCAGCTCTCCTGAATCCCTCATTGATTTATGGCAGCTCAGGCTTTTGCACTGCATCTTTATGACTAGATTTAGGATAAAGTCTTCTCCTCACAACAATCCCGATCACAGCCAGAGTTAGAACAGGGGAGAAAATATCATCAAATACAATAAGTGACATTTTCAATTAAGCAAGACTTTGCAGGGGAAGAGAGTGGCTTAGAATTGATAGGTCTGCTGGAAAGAACGGGAAAAAAAGTACAGCTCGTGGTAATGAAAATGGTAAGATGCAGCGGGAGAAGCCCAGGTATGAAAAATAAGTGTCATACATTAAAATTATCAAAAGGGAATGATAGATTTGTCCATGCTCCGTGCTCTTTTGTGTCAAAATAATCATGCACAGAAGTAGAAAAAGCAGATGCTTTCCCTAAACACCTAGAGCTTCCCATAGTGAAACCGCCACACGCAGCCCCGGCCTCGGCGGTGGAGAACGCTGCAGCTCAGCCCATCTTAATGGCTCTTTAGAAGTGAATAACACCTCGGTTCCTTTTCATTTTTAGCAGCGGGATTTCTGGCACTCAGTTAAAGGGAGGCATTCAGATTTGCGGCCGTAATTAGGTAACTTCAGGAGCCATATGGGCAAGGCTATATGCCAGCTGAATGGAATCATCTACTGCTCTGAAAGAGCAATGTATGACTTGTATTAGGTTACTAAGTTATTAAATGTAGTATACTGAGAGGGTTTAGTGCAGGTAAAGGGCTAAAGAAAAATGAAGGGATGAGCAAATGATTCACCTATCTGATTCTTCCATCTCCACATTTTTTGCAAACCAGACAGGGTTGGGTTTTTTGGCATCTAAAAAGTCCCTGAGTTCAACTTCTGGGCTGCAAAAGTGAGATGAGATGACCCTAATTCATTAACACCCTTAATCCCTTTTGCTTTCTTACAGGCAAATTCATAATTTGAGGCAAGGGAAGGGGCTGAAGGCACGGCAGAGGAATGGGGGGTCACCCCTTTGTCAAAACTACATTTCTTCCTGAGAAATCGCTGTGGGGTGAATCTCAGAGCCATGGCCACCTCCAGCCCAGGTTGACACAGGGGACTTCAGGGCCAGCCACACAGGAGAAGGACCACTGCCTCACAGGGAGGGCTCACCCATGGGCAGCCATTGGAGAATCCAGCTCCTGCCTGGAGACCTCAGATCTGAAACAAGTGATGTCTTTAAATAAAACCTGTTTTTTTTTTTTTTTTTTTTGAAAAGTGGCACTGTGCTCTGTTCTCCTTGCCGTTCCCGTTTGATGAATTTCTCTTCAAGAAGAAAACCGAGCAATAAAAGAATTCAAAACTTCCATTAAAGTTTGCTGCCGGATACATAATTTAGCGCACCGGCCTGGCTTGCAGGGTGCACACGTGCCCACAGGGGATTTAACGTGCCCCTACAAAGCAGACCTTCTTCCTCCCAAATTACCATTTCCCCATGATGGGTTAAATTTATCACAGAACCGGCCCCAAAGTGCTGAAATAGTTGAAAGCCACAGAGTGTCCATCAGTCCCCAGGACCACAAATGTCCGCAGAGGGACCATGCATTCTCCTTTAATCCCACATGTTGGGCATTCAATTGCTGCTCTGAGTTACGGAGTTGGTGTGAAACAGCTGAAAAGCGGCAAAGCCCAGCCCGGAACATGCTATTCTTTCCCAACCACAACCTTTACGCTGCCCAGGACAGGGAAGAGGATGATGAGGGTGACTTTGCTGCAGCCAGCCCTGCCCCAGTGGCGCATCAGTACTCCCTGATTTTCTGTATTTAATTTCATATCCCAATTTTCTGTGTTTGCAAGGTCCTGGGCAGCTGGTTGTGTGTGTCCCTGCCTTGAGCAGGGGCTTGGGCTGGACCATTCGCAGAGGTTCCTGCCCCCTCAGCTGCCCAGCGATGCTGTGATTGCTGCCACACGGCTCAAGGTTCTTGTGACAAAGCCTTAGGAAGAGTAAGCAGGGGAGTGTCTTTACCCAAAAAGACCTTTTGACTGAAAATTTTGCCACTTAAATCGAGAAAACAAAAAAGAAAAAATAATCTTTAAAAACAGTTGGATTTTTCCCAAGGCTGTATGAGACAAGGCTAAAAATTCAGAAGTGAATTCAATGAGACTTCACACACTGAAGAAATCATTAGCTGTTAGGGGACCAACACCTTTTAGTCTTTCCTAAAGGAATAATAATGGTTTGATATAGCCACTAAGGACAGCTCAGGGAAGTTAAATAGTACTGGATACTACGTCAGGCAGAGATATCAAAAAGTTGTTAAGTTACAAGTAAGCAGAGTGCAATGCATGGTGTTTGGTGCAGAGCATCACAATATCCAAACCACCACCAACGCATTGCTCCAGTGTTTATCTGTAAGGAAACCAACAGCCCAATACATCCCACAGTCCAGAAATTCCTGGAAGATGTTCTTCTTGGGACCTAAAACCCCACCAAGCTGTGGTGCCCAGGCAGAAAGGAGGATATGGTGTGAGCAATGGAGGACTGAAGAGAGCTGAACCTACATGGGGAGTGAGATGGAAGAGCACAGGTATCCCAAGAAGCCCCTTCCAGGCCTTCTGCACTGGCTCTCAAGCATTAAACATGTGCAGCAAGGAAGTCGTGCCATCTTCTCACTGACCAAAGTGTCCTCTGGTGAATAGTTCTCCATGCAACCTCTGAAATCTCCCCTGCCCTCTTTCCCATGTGTAGCTCATCTCACAGCCCGTCGCCAAAAGCTCATTTTCTCCATCAGTGAGTCATGGCGTGAGGAGTGAGCAACCTTCTGCACGGGGGGGATGAAAGGCAAAACAAATCAAGGAAACCTGGGCAGGGGCGGGAGGCTCCAGCTCCAGGGCTTGTGTGTGGCTGGCACTGCTGGGGTGCCCAAGGATGAATGCCCAAGTGCTTAGTGGTTGGTTGTCCATCTCCACAAAGTGAAGGCGTTGTGCCACTGAGCCATCCTGGCTCTCTGGAGGTGGGAACGCGATGGAGCGATGGTCCATCACCAGGCAGAGCTTTTCCCAGTGTGTTGGTGCAGGGTGTTGATCCCAGCGTGTTGATGCAGAGTGGCCGCCCAGGCAGCACATGCATGTGGTGGGGACATGGGGGTGACACACCATGCTGGCTGGGCAGCAGCTGTGTCAGCCCTCTGCCACGCACAAAATAATTGGCTGAATGTATTAAAAAGCTGGTTGGAAGATGACGTCTTCCTCTTTGGACTCATCCCCTGGTACTTTCCAGAGCACAGCTCAATTAAGTGTTTCTGTGCTCAGACGCTGCTTTGATCCAGCCGCCTTTGCTGCATTTTTCATTGCCCTGACAAACCTGTGGAGCTGCTGGTGGGGTCGGGGTGGTCTTGTGCAGACGTGACTACCCACTGGCCGGCCAGAGACCCATGGGCAGCTCTCCCCACGGGCAGGAGAAGGGCTTTGGTGGCCTGGTGGGATCCCCACCTCCCTTGGCTCGTCCCCATCCATCGAGGGTGCTGCTGTGTTTTCCCGTTACGAGGCTCCCTGTATTTTCCTTCCCCTCAGCAGGGGATGCAGCTCTGCATTATTTATAGCTAACCTTTCTTGTCGATGCTCTAGGACAGAAACAGTGAAAAACTTAACTTAAAAAATTTATTTTCTTTGGGAAAAAATAGCAAGCGAATACGAAAAGAGATCGTCTCCTGCATTAGCTGCTGTGTTCCCAGCCCACCACGGGGGACACGCTACACACGTATCCTAACCGAAGGAGGGACATGGCTAGGGAGTACATCGAGTGTGAAGCCTCATTTTTCATCTCCTTTTACATTTATACAGTCGTTTTTACACAGTTCCATCTTGGGGCATTGCAACTGCTGTAAGGAAGGGACCAAATCCTCCAGTGCTTCAGCAAAGCTCTCTCCATCCCACCTTGGGAAGGAAGAGGCTCAAGCCTGGACCTCTGGGGTGATGCCTCCATCACGGGAGCAAAACAGTGTTCTTGGGAAGGTTGGTTCATGCTTACCACTGGCGCCTATCCACAAGACTCAGGGTTCACGTAGAAGGTCCTGGTGGTTCACAGCATGTCCAAATGCCAGGCTCCAGGTACCCCCACCCCTTGGGACACGCAGGTGAATTCTGAAGACCAGGAGATCACAGACATGTAGCTGCCTACACCTGCAGCAGACATTGTGCTTGCTGCCAACAGGTTTTAGTTTGATGGCACCAAGTTTTCTATCTCCTTCCTGCCCCTTGGTTTCTCCCACGCTCTCCTGCCCTCCCACCCCAGAAGCTGGGGTGAATCATAGAGCATAACGCTCACCAGCAGTGAGGGTGGGCTCCTAAAATTTCATGCCCACCTAGATGTGAAGGGTCACCCCCCTGCACACAGTGCTGATTACTGCTGGTAGCCATCACTTCTGTGGCTTTGCCAAAGGCAGCTCTGTTCCACAAGGCACAATGAGCACAAGCTCGTACCCCCAGGCCAGGCAGCTGACGTGAGCTCTGCAGTGTGTTTTCGGCCTTGAGATCATGACTCTTCAGTAGGGCACTGCTGGTACAGTCAGACATGTGTCTTGCCTGGAGGAGACACTAGCGGTGTCTCCACGGGTGGATGTGAGCAGATGTAAGATCCCATGTCATCTACAGGTGAGAAGCCACAACTCCTGTTAGTGCAATGTATCCTGTTGAGCGATCCTTTGCTGTCTTCTTCTTGGAGGAGGTGAGAGTGGTGGCAGCTCTTCAGTGCTCCCCTGCTGTACCAACCGTACCGTACCCCAACGTACCAACCCCTTCCCCTCAGGCAGGGCAAATGGAGAGGCGTTTCTCTAGAACCTCTCCCAGTTACACTGGCTTTGAAAATGGTGGTTTTGGTCAATCTTGACAAGAGAAGTGTCATCACAAAAGCTCCAGAACTCTTCCTGGACATTTTCCAATTCAATTTATCAAAATTTTTTGACACAAAACACTTATTCTTCCTTTCCAAGCAAGCGAGGTGCTCTCTCTCCTTCTGGGCCCATATATTGTCTTTATAGCCCTCTGCTGTACCCTCTCCAGCAGTTCCTTGTCCTTCTTGAAGGAAGCCCAGAGCTGGACCCAGTGTTCCAGATGGGGCCTCCCCAGGGCAGAGCAGAGGGGGATGATGAGGGGCCTGAAGCATCTCCCTTACAAGGAAAGGCTGAGGGAGTTGGGTCTTTTTAGTCTGGAGAAGAGAAGGCTGAGGGGGGATCTGATCAATGCTTGTAAATACTTAAAGGGTGGGTGTCAGGAGGACAGGGCTCATCTTTTTTCAGTGGTGCCCAGGGATAGGATGAAAGGAAATGGGCACAAAGTTGAATATAAGAAGTTCCACCTAATCATGAGGAGGAACTTCTTTCCTGCGAGAGTGGCAGAGCCCTGGAAGAGGCTGCCCAGGGAGGTGGTGGAGTCTCCTTCTCTGGAGACATTCAAACCCCACCTGGACACGTTCCTGTGCGACCTTCTCTGGGTGGACCTGCTCTGGCAGGGGGTTGGAGGAGATGATCTCCAGAGGTCCCTTCCAACCCCATGTGATTCTGTGGGAGGGTGACCTCCCTCCACCTGCTACCTTCTCTACCCTGTGTGCACAAATAACGTGAAACCACTGCTGACTCTGAAGTTGAAAACTGTATATCCTGTAGCAGGGCAAAAGTACTAAGACCAGAACGTGAAAAATAAAGTGGAAAATATGACCCGTGATGAATAACAGCAGCAAAATCGTACTGGATGGTGCTGGGCTGCATTTATGGTATCTGAACAGTTAATATTGCTGAATAACCACGTTGTCAGCAGCATAAGGACCAGCAGTGAAATACCAGCCGTGGATGGGGTGGACAAGAGCACTGATGTTCTGGCAGCAGAGCCAGACGAGCCCCGCGCTTCCCGGGAAGTTTGATGGCTCCCGGGCTTGGGAGAGCCGGAGTCTCGGGGAAGGAGTTGCACTGCTGCTCCTCCTCGCCCAGCAGGCGGGCGGTGAGAGCGCACGGGTCACTAAAAAGTGCGCTCTTTAATGCCAGAGAACTCGGAAAGCAGCGCCACGGTCTTGTTTCACCAGCAAACAGCCCGAGGGCACTTCCATGCACACGCGGCCGGTTACGCTCCGCTCTCCACCGAGGATGCTCAGGGCTCCATCTCCCACTGACAGCAAGTTTCCTGGACCAGTTACTCTCCGCTCCCCACCGAGGATGCTCAGGGGCTTCTCTCACTTACTGAAGCACCTTGCATATTTTATTTGTATTTTTTTTTTCCAATCTGGGATCATATCAACTCCTTATATTCCTGATTAAGGAAGGAAGGTCTTGAAGATGCACTTCTTGTAGGGAAGGGATTATGCCCCTGTACTCGGCACTGGTGAGGCCACACCTCGAGTATTGTGTCCAGTTCTGGGCACCTCAATACAAGAGAGATCTGGAGGTGCTGGAGCGAGTGCAGAGAAGGGCAACGAAACTAGTGAAGGGCCTGGAAGACAAATCACACAAAGAGCGGCTGAAGGAGCTGGGACTGTTTAGTATGAGGAAGAGGAGGCTGAGGGGAGACCTCATCACTCTCTACACCTACTTGAAAGGACACTGTAGAGAGGTTGGCGCTGGTCTCTTCTCACAGGTAATTAACGATAGAACGAGAGGGAACGGTTTCAAGCTCCAACAGGGTAGGTTTAGACTGAACATTAGGAAGGAATTTTTCACAGAAAGAGTGGTCGGGCGTTGGAATAGGCTGCCCAGGGAAGTGGTTGAGTCACCGTCCCTGGATGTGTTTAAGGGACGTTTAGATGCGGTACTGAGGGATATGGTGTCGGGGAGGACTTTGTAGAGTAGGGTAGATGGTTGGACTCGATGATCCCAAGGGTCTCTTCCAACCTGAATGATTCTATGATTCTATTCTTGGACATACCAGGGACCTCAAACTGTTCGTTCCTGGCTTTGGAATAGGGCCTGCAGGGAGCCAGATGCCTTTGTGAATTCCAAGTCTTTAAATGAAAAGTAAAACCAAGCCCGATTTCAGGGGGAGCAGATGCAGCTCCTCTGCCCACCTCCACAGCTCAGTGCACGGTGGTACTGACACGCCATTTCCAGGCTTCCTGGGTGGCTCCCACTGGCCTCAGATCGTGTGAAAATCTAAATGTCCCAACACAACAAGAGAACCCCAAAAACCCAGACCTAAAACCTCACTCAGCAAAGGCCCTACGTGGGTTTCTGCCCCTTACTCTCCACGTGCGAGGGATGCTCCATCACCACACAGCATTTGCAGACCTGCCAGCATGCTCATGACTTGCTGGCCCCTTTGGGATAATTTTGGGGGGGGACAAAAAGTCCCCCGCTCCTACCACTCTGCTCCTGCATCCACAGTGCCCAACCAGGGTGAAGAGCTGCTCCTGCGCCCCTTCACCCGGGGCTGGTGCCCACCAATGGCACCTCCATCTCCTCACCTGCCCTGGCAGGACCCGCAGCAACACCAGGGCTCCCCAAAACTCTCCTACCCTTCAAGGAACCTGTCCCCAGCATCTGGCTTACCACGGGCAGAAAACACATCTCTTCCCTCCCCTGTCTGTCTCCTCTCTTAACAGCAGCTCCTCAACACCAGGAAGTGGAGCATCCTTCCTCCTCCAGCACAGGGTCCGGCGGTGGTGGCCATCACACCCCCGTTTTGGTGTACAACCCGACTTTTGGGGAGTGGGGACAGCCAGGAGAGGGGTTTACAAGGAGCCCCCGTGAAAAACAAAGTCATCCAGCCGCCCAGAAGCTTGAAAAGCTGCCTGGAGATGGTTGTGGAACAGAAAGAGATTGAATGAGGGCTGTGAAAGCCCGGCGCCGTATCTCCTGCCCTCCGCCGGGAACGCATGACAGGTTTTAACATAAGCCAGCACACAGAAATAAGCAGACGACAACACTCCAGAGATCCCCGGTCTCCCTTAATTACAGTTATAGAGGTAAAACCGAGTAGACATCGAGCTCATGCCTGATTTCAACATAACATCAGAAGGGGAGAACAAAGGGAAATGCTCTCTGACTCCGCTGCGTTTAGCCATTTATCGACAGCTTTAACACATTCCTGTGTTTGCTTTGCCTTCGTGCCAACGGTGACACGTTCCTGCTCCTCTGGGAATGCTTCTGCCCTCTGGATCTGACCACGAGGTGTTCAAGGGGGGGTTTTGCCCCTCTGCTGCCCCACAGCCCCCCCGCCGGTGCCCCATGCTGGGGTGCCCATTGTGCGGGGTACCCCATGGGGATGCAGGAGGCGCATCCCGGTGTTGCTGTCTCCTGGTGGGATGGGGTCAAGGGCAGGACCCCAGCCCTGCAGTGGGGCTGGGAAGGGCTCCACACCGCAGACGGGGATGTGCTGGGATGCGCTGCCCCGGTTGCTGGGGGGAAGGTGGTAGCCATGGGAACACAGATACTGGCTGGGCTGCGCTTCGTCACAACCCCGGTCCTCTCTGCTTCTCCCCTGCTTCAAGCAGCTCATCACCATCTCAGTGAAATGTCAAGCCGGAGGATGGACACACTGCGTGTGGGATGGACACACAGACACAGCGGGATGGACACACCAAGGCCAAATCCTCTGGCTGTGCACCCAGCGTACCCACTGCCTGTAGCCACCTTCACCAGCTCTTGGGATCCTACAACCTCCCAGCCTTCAGCCAGCAGAGAGACAATGTCCCTTGGCCCCTTGGACAAGGGAGGGTCTCCAAGGGAATGGGAAAGACCATCAGAGAGGAAAGCAGACAGACAGGCACAAACCAAGGCTGAAAACACAGCACCCATCAGCATCTCCTAGCAAAGCCTGAACTGCCGGGATGTGCTGCTTGACCCATGTTTGGCACTTTAATGGGGTCCAGCAGCAGAAGTGTTGGCCGTGAAGATGGGATGAGAGAAGGAAAAAGCCAGTGGAGGGGAGAGGGAAAGCACAGGGAAAGGGAAAAAGAGAAGTAGCTATGGAGATATGCAGCCAGGATGCCTGAGCTGGTAACCAAGGTCTATGAAGAAATTCTGGAGGGAGCTGCTTTATTATTTCTGGGCAGTATCCTCCACCACGAGGTGTCCTGGAGCTTTGTCACTCCTAAACTCAGCCAAGCACAGATGGCCTCTGCAAAGGGATCAGTTCTGGGCAGCACCAATGCTGCACGAGCCCTTGCCCCAAAGGGATGGGACTTTGGTCTTCCCGGGGACACAGAAAAGCTCTTTTATCAGATGAGTCCCTGCGAAGGGGACTGAAACAAACTGTTACATCTCCTAATGAAAGGGCTTTTGGAGCTGCCACCCCAGCCCTACAAAGAATTACAAGACAGTGCAGGGATCTCCCCCCAACCCTGGGGTCACCGTCCTTGGATGATTATTGTTGCCAAAAATTTCCCTGCAAGGAAAAGAATATTTTCTTCACCTCTACCTAAATTTGGCTGCGAGTTATAAGAGCACTAACTGGCCCAAACAAGACCTTAATTTGTTGTTTTGATGAGCTCACTTGGTGCAGTTTCCCCAGAGACTGCCTACCAGCTGGTGAACGCATGTGCTCGAGACTCTAAAAGCTCTGGGTGAGAAGCTTCTGTCCTTCGGAAAGAAGTCTAGTTATTCACAGGAAATGTGGGTACTGCCTCAAAAAACAGCTCTTTACCTTGGCGCTGCTGCAAAATGAGAGACGTGAGCTCAGTGACAAGGTGCAGCAGACGTATTCCTTAGAAACCCCTCAGCTCGAGAGATGACACTGTCCTTCAAAACTTGCTCCCTACCACGCTGCCACCTCGGGAAGCTGCGGGGGCCGACATCCAATCTCATTTGAACCCTTCCTTTTGTTTGTTTTTTTTTTTTTTTTCTTTTAAATCTTACTTGGTTCCCTCTGAGGCTGCTGGATGACAGCCACCACCTTCCCGGAGCAGAGGCAGTCCTTCAAGGCTCCCAAAGAACAAAAAAGCCCTAAAGCAAAGGGATCCAGGACACATTTGGGTTGGAGGGGGGAGCATTTCCAAATGCATGAAAGGACAAAATGTGCCTTTTTAACCTCTTTTTCTCATGTTGAGAGATCAGGACTTGTCCATTCTGTTTGACCCGCAGATGATCTCTGTCAATAGCTGAGGACCAGGGGGTCCACAACGGCAGCAGCATCTTCTTCTCGAGACACAGCTACGTGCAGCAGGGTGGGATGTGTGTTCAGGCTCTTTCAAAACCCTCCGTTTATTTTTTTTCCACTGATGCTGAAGGAGCTGGCAGAAAAGTGGGTTTGTTAAAATTCAGCTCAGACCATCCTCCCTGACAACTGAGGGAGAAAAGTTGGGCTGGAAAACCTCCACGCCACTGAATCATTCGCCTCCCTGTGTCGCAGAAGGGGCTCTCTGGCAGGAGAAATGCCTTTCCTTTAAATAAGCAGAGAGCAAGCAGGAAAAAAATCACTGACCTCCTTCATAATAAATATCATAACAAGAGTAGGAAGGCGTGATCTCCTGACTTTTCCCTTTACAGGACCCGTTAAAGGCATGTGGCCGCAGAGCTGTCCTCCCATTCCAAGCTCAGTGCTTGGAGAGGCCCAAGTGCTCAGGCTTGGCTCCAAACCCCACAGAATTAATTANGAGAGCAAGCAGGAAAAAAATCACTGACCTCCTTCATAATAAATATCATAACAAGAGTAGGAAGGCGTGATCTCCTGACTTTTCCCTTTACAGGACCCGTTAAAGGCATGTGGCCGCAGAGCTGTCCTCCCATTCCAAGCTCAGTGCTTGGAGAGGCCCAAGTGCTCAGGCTTGGCTCCAAACCCCACAGAATTAATTACAGCACTAATTTCCTTCAACAGACCGTGGATGCGGTGCGCAGGAAGGTCAGTGGGGGAGAGGAACACGACGCACACACAAACAGGGATAAAAATGCATCCCTGCCCTTGGCTATGGGGGTCTGCTCTGAGCAGGGACCTCCCATTCTATATCCCACCATCAGGAGGTCCCCACTGATGGGGACCAGCTTGGATGTCCTCTCGCTTGCCTCCCCCTGTTTTAGCCACCTCACAGGTTCTGTCTGTCATCACAGGACTGTTTCACTGAATTTCACTGAATTTTTGGAGTTGGAAGGGACCATAGAGATCATCTAGTCCAACTCCCCTGCCAAGGCAGGACCACCCAGAGCATGTCAGAGCATGCCACTCAGGACTGCATCCAGGCGGGTCTTGAAAGTCTCCAGAGAAGGGGACTCCACGACCTCCCTGGGCAGCCTGTTCCAGGGCTCAGTCACTCTCACTGTGAAAAAGTTTTTCCTCATATTCAAGTGGAACCTTTTGTGTTCCAGCTTGTGCCCATTGCCCCTTGTCCTCTCACTGGCAACTACTGAAAAGAGTCTGGCTCCCTCCTCCTTCAACCCTCCCTTGAGATACTTNGGGACTCCACGACCTCCCTGGGCAGCCTGTTCCAGGGCTCAGTCACTCTCACTGTGAAAAAGTTTTTCCTCATATTCAAGTGGAACCTTTTGTGTTCCAGCTTGTGCCCATTGCCCCTTGTCCTCTCACTGGCAACTACTGAAAAGAGTCTGGCTCCCTCCTCCTTCAACCCTCCCTTGAGATACTTGTAAGCATTGATGTTCTTCTCACTTAGACTATTATTATTATTATTATTATTATTAAAATTTCACTCTAAGTCCTATTTTCAGTTTCTTACAGCTTCCCAAGGTAATTATTTTGGGGGCTGGAATGTTTCACATTTTCAGAGTTGAACACGCAAAGGGTTTATTCATTCGGGCTGGTTTTGTTTGTGTGTGAACATTTAAAGAAAAGCCGGGGATTGGCAAGCAAGCATCTATAAAGATGGTTTTGGGGAGGTTTTTTCATGTTAAATTGTATTTACTGGCTTTGCTTTACAGCCTACCTGGTTTCATTAAGGATCCAGAAGGATGCTGATGAGGCAGAAAGCCATGAGAAAGGAGCAGTGGAAAGTAGACGAGCTCTTTTTTTTTTCCTTCCTATAACAAAGGAAGGATGAACTCCTGGGGACCACGGTGCAGGCACCCATCGGTGACAACGGGCACTGGGGCTGCTTTGAGACCCGAAGCCATTAAGGGCTGGGAACAGGATGAAGTCCCTGGGCCTGGGCTCCATCGCGATGTTAACGGCTCGGTGTAAATCAATTACCTCATGCTGGCCTAAAAATAAGCACTCGGAATTATTCGCAGCGCTGAACGGGGTTTTGCTTCCTCCTCATGCTTAGTCATAGAATTCTTTAATCGATATTAATGTTATAAACCCCGGCACGTTTCTGCCTTGTGCCAAGAAGCAAAGCGTGGACCTGTTCCATGGGGGGGGAACGCAGCTTGTGGTGGGACCTGCCGTGGGGCGGAGGACGTGCGGAGCTGAGCGGTGCCTTCGTTGCCATGGAAAGAGCTCAGCTCCTTCTTTTTTTGCTTCACTTGCAGAGTAAGTCGTTTCTAAACCCCACATTAATTGTTGCCACGCACAGAAAGGTGCTGAGCCATCCTGGGCTGGTGGGAGGTGTCCCTGCCCAGGGCAGGGGGTTGGGACTGGGTGGGCTTTAAGGTCCCTTCCAACCCAAACCATCCTGTGACTCTATGGTCCTCTTGACCTGAACTCATGAGAGAAAGGAGAGAAGGCAGCGCTTTTGCTTCCAGATTCCACCAGGTTGTGTAGAGTGTTCGGATCTCTGGCAAAGTTTGGGGCTCCTTCCTACAAAGCACAGCGTGGCAGCTGCATCTTGCCATGCAGGTGATAAATCAGATTTTTAATGCATTCACAATATGGACAGTAACCAGTTTTTTTATATATATATATATTCATTCTTAATTTTCATTATTTCCCAACTATAAATAAAAAAATTGTTACCTGCTCTACCAGACTGATACACTAGTAATAGTTGAATGCCTCTATAAATCATTATTAATTATTCATTGAGTGGTTGTGCAATTAAAAAAAAAATAATGGCCGGGGACTGTCTGAGCGGTGGTGTTGGATTTACAGTGCGTTGTCTGCCAATTAATTGGAAGATGCTCTCAGTGCAGAAAAGACTGTAACACATTAATTTTTGATGGGGGAAAAATTCCGCAGATCAATTTAACATTAATATTAAACTTGCTGTGAATAAACATTTCATTAAAACGAAACTTGATTTTTCATGTTAGCACATCTATTTACTTTTCTGCCAGCCTATTATAATAAAGACATGGAAATCCATTCATCGGTGAGGAGCGCTTTATTAAGGACTTGCTACGGGAAGGTCTCCCCTCAAGCTCCTGGGCATCCCTCCTTCAAGAGAGGGTGCAAGAATCCACATTTTTGGTCACATTCAGGCTTTGTGTGTCCTTGGTGACCCCCAGCATCTGATGGGCTTGTCCCAACTGAAAAAAGTTGCCATGGTTTTTCAGTGCTGGATGCAGTGAGCACGTGTGTGGAGGTGCCCGGGGGGCTGCCCCCCACCACCAAGGGCTCAGCAGGGCTGAGGCTTCACTGAAGGGTCATTGCTCATCTTCATCACCAAACAGGGAGCCACCACCATCCTTCAGCTGCAGAGAAATGAGGTTATTTGTGACACCAGCAGCACATACGTCCAGTTCCAGAAGTGTCTCACTGCTTCCTGTTGTGCTTCCCTTGCCATGGCCATGAACCAGCCTGCCCATCCTGGGGTTTGGTGTTCTGAAGACTGAAGCTGGTACAAGTTATGTTTGCTCAGGGATATATTCTCAAATCTTACTCATTATCCATCACCCACCATGGCCCAGAGCAGGCGGAGGTGGGCAGAAGAAAGGCTGGAGGTCCCAGCCCTGGGCTCCCAGCCGTGCTCCAAAGATCCTTCAGGTTTCCAAAGGCAGCATCCAGGTGGCATTAATTTCTGCTGGGCAGGGCCCATGGGTGCTGAGTGCTTGCACCTGGCCATCAACTCATACAACCTGAGGGTCCAGAGGAGGCCACAGAGATGCTGGGAGGGCTGGAGTCCCTCTGCTGGGAGGACAGGCTGAGAGAGTTGGGGGGGTTCAGCCTGGAGAAGAGAAGGCTGCGGGGAGACCTTCCAGCCCCTTCCAGTCCCTCAAGAAGGGGGGCTCCAGGAAAGCTGGGGAGGGACTCTGGATGAGGGAGGGGAGCCCTAGGAGGAGGGGGAAGGGTTGGACCCTGAAAGAGGGGAGATGGAGCTGANGGCTGCGGGGAGACCTTCCAGCCCCTTCCAGTCCCTAAAGAAGGGGGGCTCCAGGAAAGCTGGGGAGGGACTCTGGATGAGGGAGGGGAGCCCTAGGAGGAGGGGGAAGGGTTGGACACTGAAAGAGGGGAGATGGAGCTGAGATGTGGGGAAGAACTTGTTTGGTGTGAGGGTGGTGAGAGCCTGGCCCAGGTTGGCCAGAGAAGCTGTGGCTGCCCCATCCCTGGAGGTGCTGGAATTTTGCTTCCCCTTCCCCCAGCCAATGCCCCCAGAGATGCTTTTAGGCACAAGCCACGTCCAGGAAATATTTCTGTGGAAACCCGCTGCAATGTTCATAAAATTAGAAATATATTCTCAGTTTTAGAACATCAAAGCTTGAGCCTTGTGTTTTCACCTCTAGTTTCTGTGTAAATATAGAAGCTGTTTTCCTCCAAATTTCTTTTCAGCTTAATTTAACTTTTATTGAATTGAGTAAGGAACTAGCCTGGTTCCCTCTAATAGGGAATGTAGATCATGAAATGAGTTCCAAGGGGCCTTCCAGATGGAGAGAGGAAAAAAAATATATATATTATAAAAAATTCAAGCGGTGTGGTTTCCACAGTTTTATAAATAAAACCTGGCAAATATATTTAGTGTAAAAAAAGGGGGGAAAAATCAGACTATTTTGGTAAAAGTTAACACTAAATGAGGGGACTAAAGGGACAGATTTTGTATTTTAGCAGTAACTGTATCCCAGGCGCTGGGGAACCCCTTTTTGTGGGTGCAGCACAGGACCCTTCCCTTCGGGGGGTCCCCAAGGGGTGACAGTCACCTCCCAGGCCTCCGTTAGTCTCCCTTCAGCCACTCAGAAAGACACTGCCTTTTCCCAGTTGGTGCTTGGAAACGGTTCCCGTGTGAGGACTTCCCCACCTTGCCAGCGGTACCTTCATTATTTCCAGCTCATCTTCCCCTGGAAATCTTGAAATCTCACTATTACAGTCAATTTTGTGGGTGTAGAAAGAGCCTGCGAGGCGCTCCGAGAGCCGCGCAATTCCAGGGTAACATATTCCTTATGCCTAATAAAAACCTGGATGACTATGTCTTATGCAGCTTTTTGCATTTTAGCTGATTTTTAGACTACTTAACGGAGGGTTTTTTTTTTTTTATTTCTTTGCTTCTTTTCTTCAGAAGCGTGGTGGCGCGGGGGCCAGGGGGAGGCTGGGGGGTTGTGGCTCTGTGGGTGGCTCACGCCAAACCTGGGCGCTTTATTATTCGATGTTTTAACCTACTTTCAAAAATTTCCACCCATCTAAAGTCCAGCCAATCCACCTGCAGCATCCCACCCTCTCACCACCCCTCCGGCCCCCTTTTTGTCCCAGCGAGGGCTGCAGAAACACCTGAACTCAGCCCCGGGGGGGTCAGTGACACCGTGGCCTTTGCTCCCTTGCCTCACTCGCGTGTTTCTGTACCCATATGTAGCTCTATGAAGGTATTTTTTTAGCCCTGGGGTCTCCCACAGCAGTTTCTCTATTTCTGTCTATAACATCACGTTTTCACCCAGGTCCCGGCTTCCTATTTAATACCCTTAATATTATTTTTTATTGTTTTCTTTTTCAACCCCTGCCATGACTGCTGCTCATTCAAAGGAGACAAAAATCTGTTCACCGGGTCGTCTTCCACATTGTGTCTAAATACATATGTGCTTGTTTTGAATGCTTGGCGTTATCTCCGTGTTTAATTTGCAGATTTATTCCAAAGCACTCACTGCTGTAGCGCAGTAGGGAAGAGGAGCAGTGGCGTTTTCCCAGCTTCAGGCTGCAGATTTCCCAGTTTTGGGCCGTGCCCCAGCCCTCTGGTGGGGATGCAGAGGGAGGGGGGGGGGGGGGATGCTGGGGACGTGATTTCCCACATCGTGCCTGGCCTGGGTGCTGCTGGCACCACGGGGGTGTCTACAGGGCACCAGTAACCCCAGTTCTGACAGGCTGCTGGCCATCAACCTGCCCTTCCCCTTGCTTTTAAGTTTCTTTGTGTTTGTTATCAGGGGGGTGTGTGTGTCTGTCTGCTAATCATTAGTCCAATCCTCCCCACCTGCTAAAGCCAGTATTTTAGGCTATTCCTGCCTTCACCTGTAATACTATTCCTCATCCATATTGTACCGACTCCTCCCACCTCGTGGACCATCTCCTCCAAGGGCTCCAGCCCAGCACCTCGCTCTCTCCCTCATCATCATGATTGAGACAGATTTCGGCTGCTCCACGATCCATCTCTGCCCTCCTGTCACCCTGCTGCTCACCCCTCCTGCAAGCAGGACCTTCCCTACCTCATTGTTTGGGTTTTTTTTCTACTCTCACAGTATTTCCCCCTCCTTCCCCTCCTCCCCTTCCCATTTATCATTCCTGGTCATCCTTCACCGGCAGCAACTTTCTGATTATCTGCGTGCATCTCCTGCACCCTCCTGCGCCACTCTTTATTGCTTAATTATTTTGGAGATGTTTAATGGTGGTGGCTCTCCTCTCTAATTTTCTCATTATTATGCAGAACACCCCTAGGCAGTTCATCCAAGAAACACCAGGGGAACGGACCGGACACTAATTGCGTCTTTTTTTTTTTTTTTTTTTTTNCACTGACACCCTTCTGCAGCCCAGGTCACCCGTGGGTGGCTGTTCCTGGTGTCCCTGTGTGTCCCAGCCTCCCTGTCCCCCCTCAGCCTCCTCCAGGTCCCTGCATGGCCAGGAGGCAGCAATGGCAATTGCAGGGCAGGTGGGAAACTATTCCGCTAAAGAGGAACGGAAAAATGACCAAAAATTATTACATTTCAAGTGGCAGCATTGATTAGGGTCACACAGGTGTACTTTATCCCTGCTGGCAGGGTGAGTTGAGCTCCTCCAGCTCATGGCAGTGCGTGATCATCTCCTCCTCACCTCCAAAAGCAGTTCCTACATCACATTTCTTCACCACCACCACTGAAAGGTCACCTCTTGCTCAAAGAGAAGCTCAGTAGCTCAAGCCAGGTTACCCCAAACTGCGGGAAAATCTTTTGGAAGAACATTTGGGAACTCATCAGTGCTTATCAATATCTAACGGGCGGGTGGCAAGAAGATGGGGTCAAACTCTTGCCCAGTGACAGGACAATGGGAAATGGGCACAAACAGAAATAGTAGAAATTCCATCTCAACATGAAGAGGAACTTTTTTCCTGTGAGGGTGGCAGAGCCCTGGAAGAGGCTGCCCAGAGAGGTGGTGGAATCTCCTTCTCTGGAAACACTCAAACCTCGCCTGGACATGTTCCTGTGCAACCTGCTCTGGGTGGACCTGCTCTGGCAGGGGGTTGGAGATGATCTCCAGAGGCCCCTTCCAACCCCTACAATTCTGTGATTCTGTGATTTTTACAAGGTAAGATTTCCTTTATCGTAGGATCCCACATTGAACTGTATCAACAGCTTTCTCCCTAATTGCAGTCCGCAGTACGGCACCGGGAGTCCTAAATGTCACCACACTTCTCTTGTGTCTCCCTCCAACACTGAAATCACTGCAGCTGCACTCATCTGGGTCCCACTGGTGGAACACGCCTGTCTCACACACCGGGGTGGGGAGGACACACAGGTCTTCTCTGCCCACCTCCTCATCCTCACTCTATCATCACCAACCGCAGGTGATAACTCCTCCTGCCCACCTACTTTTGGAGATGCCCCTTGGTACTTCTGGAGATGCTCCTCCACTCCCCAATGGCCAAACCCCACAAACAGGCAGGGGGTTGACCCAACCTTACCCACCCACAAGAACAGGGCAGGGAGAAGGGGGAGGAGATGGCACGACACACTGTAAAAAAAGCAGCCCGTGGAGAAAGAAAAGCACATTTGCTTATCTGAAAGATAAGGTGGCTTTTTGCCATTGAAATTCCTTATCGGAACACGTCTTGTTGTGCCGTAGCACACAACTGCCTCTCACACCAAGGATAAATATGGTGTTAAATGGGATGCTATGACCTACATTTTATGTATATTATGTCTCTTATGCTGATAATGAGCAGAGAAACCTTGATATATTATCACTTACTAGGCAATATTTTTCCCCGCTTCCCTCCTTAGGATGTTATATAGCATTTCTGAGACAAGATGTATTTTCCTTAATTTATGTGAAATATTGAACCTTCCACAAACATTATCATTTAAAAAACTACCAAGGAACACGCTTTGATAAGAATCTTTCCCTTTTTGTAGTTTGAAAGTGTTCATGAATTTGTAAACAAAAGTAGAGCGTAAAAATAACAACAGTGGCCATGTTGTCCTTCTTCACATTATTTTTCTTCCAGCCCCAGGCGCCCCGGGACCAAGCAGTGCTGGGCCCAATACAAGCGCTGAGCTGCACGGAGAACTGGGAAATCCCAGACATCTCCTTCGAAACCACAGAATCATGGAACAGCCTATCTTTAAGATCACTGAGTCCAACCATCAACCCAACACTGACAAAAACCACCACTAGCCATGTCCCTCAGCACCACGTCTGCCTGGCTTTTAAATACCTCCAGGGATGGTGACTCCACCACTTCCCTGGGCAGCCTCTTCCAAGGCTTCACAACCCTTTCCATGAAGAAATTGTTCCCAATATCCATCCTAAACCTCCCCTAGTGCAGCTTGAGGAGGCCGTTTCCTCTTGTCCCATTGCCTGTTCCTCGGGAGAAGAGACCAACCTACCTGAGCCTACCCATGTCTGCAGGATGAGGCACAAACGGTCACAACTCTTGAAGGGTACAGGAGACCCTCCCAAAGACCAGCCCAACATCTGCAGGCAGGCAGGACCCAGGAGCAAGAGCTGGTACTCCCTGTCCTATGTGTCCTCATGCAACATCTTGGCCAACCCAGCTGGTGACGCACACCTTGACACTTGTGAGTGCAAAGAATGGTTGAGGAGACTGAGGGAAATCAGCTTTCCCTGCTCCGTGGTCTCTCACTGTGTCTTCTTAGTCGAGGTGCAACTTTAATCAGGCTTTTGCTGAGCTGCGCTTCATTAGCCACAGGAGCCTGCTCTCCATCTCCACCTGACACTGGAGAGAAGGTTCTGTCTGCTCAGCTGCTGATTCCCAGGCCAAACCATCATCTCTGCAGAGCTCAGTATCTTCTGCAGCATCGAATACATCATGCTTTTTTCCTGGAAGCATGATAGATGGATGCACTGGCAAATGTGATAAATACATTCAGGCATTTAAGAAAAAAAAAAGCTCCCAGCACCTGCAGCCCGTGGAGGAATCACGTACGTTTCAAGCTGTTGGAGCTTTACGAAGGAAGCCACGGTCAGTCCTCAAAAGCAGTAATCACTTATGAACCTACACACGCACAACTGTTTTATTTTCTCTCTCTTTCTTTTAATACAGAGAAGTCACCATGCCTGGCACTGGGTTTTCCCTGTTTTCCACCCATGGATCCTCCTCCTTTTCTCTTGTGGCTGATGGAGCACTGTGGCACATCCCGTGCGGGTTCTGGCACTAGCGCCCAGACTGGGCTTAATAAATGACCCTGCACTTCCCAGCTGACAATCCCTTATCCCATGCAATTATGCCCACGTTTCCCTGAGTAATTGTCCTGAACCCTTGCTGCTGTCCTCATTCCAGCTTAATATTTGTCCTGATTTCATATGACACAATCCATCGCAGCTCCTGCATCTTCTTCCAGACCCTGGGCGCTTTGAGCAGCTTCTCACAGCACACGGTTCTTTTTGATGTCACTCCCCGTCCTCTTCTGCTTGTCTTGTTCTAGCACTTCTTATTCAAAGTCATGTCCAAAGCACCGTGCACCTCCCAAAACTCCACCACTCCTGTTGCCTGGTAGTTGCCATCAAGATTATTCTTCTGGATCTACCCCTCCTCCTCCCCACCCCCCCCCCCCCCCCCCCCCGGGTCTGTCCCCAATGTTGCGGTCACAACGTGTTCTCCTACCTGAGGATCCATCAGCCCTTTGGGGTGGCAGAGATGCTCTTGGCTGGGATCGCTGCAGGTTTGTTTTCCTTCTGTCTCCTTGGCTCTCAGACCCAACTGGCGTGCGATACCTCTCGGATTCCCCCACCGTTTGGTCCATCTGCAGGAATGAAGAGAAAACTCTTGAAGCTGGGATCTGCAGAGGGGTTCCCTGCTGAAGGAGAGGCACCGCTCCATCCCACCCAGCCTTTTCCCTCCTATTCCTTAGTTTCTTCATCCTTCAACCGGTGGCTTTTACTCCATCTCCTGTTGTTCCTTGCCCAGTGGTGAACCGGGACACGGAGGGGCTGCAGGGAGAGTCTTGGCAGCCCCAGCTGCAGCTCCCATTCCTTCATGGTCACAAAATGTCCCCCCTAAACCTCCTCTACCCGGGAGGTAAGGTATTTACAGGACGGGCTCCAGCATCCGAGGATGGAGTGTGACAGAAGTGGGTTTGCACAGCACAAATGTCTCTTCCTGTCCCTTCTCACTCCTGCCTGATTTGGAGTGGTGAATAATTAATATCAGCAGCGCCCCAACCATCAGCTCCTCATTCACCTCCAGACAGGCCAAAACCCACGGCTCGGCGTAAAAGCTTGGATGTCCTAACGAAACGCTCCTTTCCCCGTTAACCCCTTGTCAGAGTCCCACAGGCATTGGAGTGGGGGATTTTTAGATCTGCCATGTTTCTGGAACACCAGCTCCGTGAAGCCAGAGGAATATATTCCTCGGAGATAAGAAGTTCCTGCGTCTGGCGGAGCCTGACACTGCAGGCGCTGCCTGTTCAAAATATTCAGTGCCACGGAGAGCCTCGGCATTTGAATTAGAAACAGCTGTGATCTGACCATCCTTCTTCCTTCTCTTCTTCACTCCGCTCTTGATGAGGGAGCAGGGGAATATTTTTCAATGGATGAAACAGTATTCGCACGCCGGAATTATGATATCTTTTTCCCAGAAGACTGATTATAAGAACTCTATTATTCTCCCCCACCACACCTAGGCCTGTTCAGATGAATGTTAATTAATGCGATGGGTTACGTAAAAACGAGCAGTACATTTTAGAACAGCACCTTGGTGATTACATTTATTTCCCTGACAAAAGGAAAAGAGAAAATACTTTGAAGAGCCAGAGCTGAGCATAAGGAGGCAAATTCGCGGGAGCAGAATTTGGAAGTCCCTCCTGAAACGCCGGTGATTGCTACCCCCTCTCCAGCTCTCAGCATGAGATATCACGTCATCTTCCACACTAAAAATAAAGGTGTATGAGCACTCAGTCCCTTAAGTGCCTGGAAAGGCCCACCAGGAGCAGAGAACGGACAGACCGTGACATGTAACCGAGCCCCATAGTCATCTGGGGAGCACAGGATCTGTGTGGGGCTGGTGGGGTGGGCATGGACTTCGAGGGTGAAATATGCAGCGTGGTGGCGGGAGGGATGGTTGGCTGCAGAGGGGTCACGAATGAAGCTCCTCAGAGACATCAGGTCTTGGCTTCCACTGAACTCAAAATTGCAATTTATGGCCCTGGCAGAAGAAAGAAGCGCCTGCGGATGGATGAACACTGGCAAGGCAAAGATGGAAGAACTGGGGTGCCCTTAAGGACTGGGTAAAGTACGCACTTCGGGACTAAAAAAAACCAAACCCAAACCCCAAAAAACAACACCCCACGCCTAAATTAATTCTGCTGTAAGCACCGACTTTTGCATTTGGAAAGGCAGGAGAGATGCATCCCAGCTCCACCATCCCCTGTTCCCAGACCGGGAACAGCCGCTCCCAGCCCGAGCCCAGCAGTGAGGACAGGGTTTACCTGTTCTGACACATGCAATACCAGCAACAGCCTTTTACATTCATCTTCTAAACCTGGCAGCAACTCAGATCTTTCAGGACAGGGAAGATGAAAACCGTCTGCAATTGCTGGCTCCCGGCTCTGGACGGAGCAAGCTGCTGCCAAGCGTTTCAAAGCGGTGATTGTCCCCTGCTCGGGGAGAGCTGTCACCACCAGCAACCAAGGTGCCTCCTTCCCCCCCTGCCCTTACACAACCAGGCTGCTCCCTAAATACTTGTAATTTAAAAAAAAATATCTATTTGCATAAGTTTTCCCTTTTTAAAAAAAACTAAATAATTTATTAAAATTTATAAAGAATAATTATAATTTCTTTAAAGTCTTTTCAAGTCTCACATCTCTAATTACTCGTGGCCTGCTTAAACTAACTCACGGTTCCTTTGGGGTGTCATGTGCCCTGGTTTGAGGACACTGAGCTGTCTCAATGGAATTAGACCCTTTTCTTATTACCTACCCAAATTTAGTAAGACTGTAGCATAGGTGCAAGGCTGGATTAAATGTATGGAGCTGCTTCTTGTTGTTGGTTGATTTGTTTTTTTTTTCCTTTAGGAAAGGATGTTTGGGTGAAGGTGGGGCTGGGCACCCTCTGCAGCCCCTCTTCCCCACTTTCTCATTTTTTTAGCAAAACAGGACCTGTCGCAGAAGGCTCATTCTCAGGAAACCTGAGATGCTCCAAATGACTCTGAAGCAATGCAAAAAATGTTCAATGTTTACTAAAATTTCCCAGTTCTCCTGGTCTCCTCCTTCTCTCGAATGTCTTAAGGGTCTACGACAAGTATTTCTTCAAGCCTCTTCTCGATCCTGGGCTTAATCCAGCAGCGAGAGATGAAAAAGAGATTTGGGTCAAGCCCTGCAAGTATTATGCCTTTCAATCAGAGCACAGAAGTCAGCATCGCCACACAGCTCAGCTAATTCATCCCTAGCCAAAGCTGGGGAGTTTTTTCTGAATATTAAGTATCAGATATATAGACTATATACAACCAGTCCATGAAATAAGCCTGAGATTCCAAGCCTCACTCAGCTTAATTAAACAAATTCAAACAACAAGCACAGCCGAAGTAATCTTTTCCATTTTACAGACAAGCCTCGAGTAGGAAAAGAAACTACATTTTCCGCATAAATTATTGGTTGTGAATTATTCACTCACTTTCCTCTTGGATCCTTTCCAGGGATTCGATTTAATTCTCATTGACGTCAAGGAGAGCCCTTCCTCCTCCTTCAACCGGAGCCGGCTCCGGCTCCCCCCCTCCACCAAGGGGCTGTGACGAGCAGCGCTCACGATTTGGTCACTGAACCAAGCCCGGAGCCTGGTGAGGGCATCCCCACACACCCCTGATGTTTGTCTTCACCTTTCCTGGAAACGAAATTTTTGATTCTACCAGCCCTATCCAGCAAGATTTTCGCTGGCTTCCAGGAAAATCATAGGGTTTAGGTAGAAGCATTGCCTTTTTTTAATGGCTCACTGCTATATTACCTGTGCTGCCTGTATATTCTGAAACTTTATGTTCTGAAACTTTATATTCTGAAACTTAGAAAACAGATTTGTTGCTTTTTGTTTTCCACCCTATTTAGGGAGTCGAAGGACGGCAGCGTGTGCCCTGGCTGAACTCTTTGTGCCAGCCATTCCCTCCCAGTGGGGATGATGCTCTGGGCATCAATTAACAGCACCGAAGTTGAGGATTTATTTAGCATCCCATTTTCAGACCACGCTTTGGGCTATGCTGCTTGGCGCTACTTTTGGGAAACTCTCCGACACCCTTAGTGAAGGAGCTGGCAGAGCTTTGAGGAGTGATGGAGAGATCACCCCTGACCAACTACTGCCTGCAGCCTGAAGGCACCAACAGGATTGTCATAGAATCATAGAATAGTTTGGGTGGGAAGGGAACTCAAAGCCCCCCCAGTGCCACCCCCTGCCCTGGGCAGGGACACCTCCCACCACACCAGGTTGCTCCAAGCCCCCTCCAACCTGCCCTTGAACCCCTCCAGGGATGGGGCAGCCACAGCTTCTCTGGCCAACCTGGGCCAGGCTCTCACCACCCTCACACCAAACAAGTTCTTCCCCACATCTCATCTCCATCTCCCCTCTTCCAGGGTCCAACCCTTCCCCCTCCTCCTAGGGCTCCCCTCCCTCATCCAGAGTCCCTCCCCAGCTTTCCTGGAGCCCCCCTTCTTTAGGGACTGGAAGGGGCTGGAAGGTCTCCCCGGAGCCTTCTCTTCTCCAGGCTGAACCCCCCCAACTCTCTCAGCCCCCCCTCCCAGCAGAGGGGCTCCAGCCCTCCCAGCATCTCCAGGGCCTCCTCTGGCCCCATCCAACAGCTCCATGTCCCTCTTGTGCTGAGATTTTCCCATACCCAGTAAAAACAACTACACAAAATCCAGAAGCTGTTAATTATTTTTACTTACCTCTCACTCCCATGTAGCTCTTCCTTTTCTTTGGGAAACCGGAGATATTGGACCCTGCCTTGTATAAAGCAAGCCGAGGAGCTCCAGCATTTAATTGGGGTTTATGAAACACACCTGAGATTCCCACCTGGCATGACTCAGGGTGAGATCTTCTGGTCCCCAGTGCCCCAAGGCAGCCTGGGCCTCTTAGACACAATTTCAGAATATAATCCTCCACAGACACGTGCAACCTTTGGGTGGGAAAATGAACACACACACACACGATTGTGTATCTGGACACAGAAAAAGTTGAAGAATTCTAAATCTTGGGGTTCCCTGCCTGTAACCTCCTGCCTTATCTCTGATGTACTTTCATTAACATTCTGCCTTTTTCTTTCACCTCCCTGACTAATGAATCCAAAGCTAGACACCTGCATTTGTGCCTGCGCGTCGTGTTATCTAATTCCATCATGTGAAAATACCTGGTTCCAGTTATCCACGCTGCCTGGAGCCAAATCCATAAAATACCTCAGCACTTTCCTTATTCCATGGGCTTAGGAGCCAGGTTTGGGTCCACAAGCCTTGCTGGGGTGAGCTACCACGCTCTGCCAGCCTTGGAATGTCCTCCCATCAATTTAGGTCTGCTCATTGAGGGTTTTTGCCCCTGCAAACACAGGAATTGGTTCACATCTTGGGGCTGAACTAATTCAGAAGGGAACCCACTTGTTGCAGCACCGATTCTGATGGGCTCCCTGTGTCCCAGAATCTGAGCTGAGGGAGGTACTGAACCCAACTGAGTCCAGGTCCTTCACCCGTTACCTCAGCATCCTCAGCAGCCACTTCGATACCCTGTGATGCTGGCGGGCTTTCCTGCAAGTTCTCATCCCTCCTCTCTATTTCATGAGGCTGAGGGTCCCCAGCTGGAATTGTATGTTCTCCTTTTGTTTCTTCCCTCAGCTTGGTCCCACCACTGCAGCACCCCCAGCAGCAGGAGGGAAAATATCAATCCGCTTCGCTGCTTTCGCCTTTGCAGTTGTATTTTTGGCTATTTCTTTTTCTGCTCTTATCAGCTCCTGCTCTCATAGGTCTGAGTGCTCTTCTGCACTGTTATTTGCTGTCACAAGGAGAAGCAGAAAAAGAAAAGGAAGCAATTTTCACTTACTAATAACTTTTTCCTGTCATGGACATAAGCCTTGACTCCTTTTTGAAGACAAGGGGCCAAATTATCGGTTGACACAGGATCACAAACCTCCACGGACTTGAGAGGAGTTGCAGCAATTCACACCGGCTGAAAATCCGCCTGGAAATCTTTGTAGCTAATTCGGTGAAAAGCAGAGGCTTCAGCAAGTGAGAAATGGCAGAAGTCGTGGACCAAAATCATCATTGCCCTTTAGTGCTGTTGGTTACCAACTGGCAGATTTCTGCCGTATGAAACCACCTGAAATGGGGGTGTTTTTGAGCTCCCCTGGGTGCACGTTGGTGCCCGTATGGTGCTGCTCAGCCCCAGGGCAGCAGTGGTGAAAAAAGAAGTGAAAGGCTTAATTCCTTTCTTCCACAGACCTGAGACCTTTAACGGATGATGGTCTCTCTGGTGAGGTCCACAGCTCTCACTCCCTGCCAAAATCTGCTCCATCTCCAGCACCTTCCTCTATTTGTTACTGCCAAGGGCCGTCACTCTCCTCCACAGGCATCATCTGAGTTCTCTGGGGCTTTAATAGCTGGATTTGTGGTTTTCAAACACTACGTTAGCTCTTGGAAAGTCTTCTATGGATTTGTATTGTGAACACGTTATAAGGAAAGTATTTGTTAAGGTCCTACCCAAACCAAACCATAGCTTTAACATGGTCCTCTAAACACCTGCAGGCTATTCACGTTAATCTAGAAGTTTCACTACATTTTGCTGGGGTTTCTCTTCCAGCTTTATTTTCCAGGTGCACCATTTCCATTCCCATGGGTGGGTCAGAAAAACCACGGGTGAGCAGGGACCCCAGGCCGGGGAATGATGCATGACCTGATGTGTTTCATGTCTCATCCCTGGAGGGGTTCAAGGCCAGGCTGGACGGGGCTTTGATCAACCTGGTCTGGTGGGAGGTGTCCCTGCCCAGGGCAGGGGGTTGGAACTGGATGATCTTTAAGGTCCCTTCCAACTCCAACCATTCTGTGATTCTCTGTGTGGTCCTTAATCACAGCCTGCAGAGCCCCAGCAGGGCTGGGGTGCGAAGGGGGGAAGGCAGGGAAGATGCAGCTCCTCTGCCTCTGCGCTTGTCGTGGTGCATGAGTCACAGCAGCCTCTTCTAGGGAGCAAGATGAGTTTCCATGGCTGGCAGCTAGAAATAAATGCCTTTTTAACTGATGTACTCAACAAACATGTGCAGCAGTTGTTTGGGATAAACGTGGACCTGCAACGTTGCCCTGCAAAGCCTACTCTCCTACTTGAATCACATCAAGAAATAACTTCAGAAACCAGAATTCTGAGTTTCTGTCATTGTTTCTTATTACAAAGAATCCACACCACTTTAAAACTCCTGGCAGAGAATTACTAAGACCGATGACTCACCAGCAGCAGCTCAGTGGTCAAGCTGTTTGTCTGGGACTTGAGAGGCTGCTGAAGTTTGTCCTCAACTGAGAGCTTCAGCATCCAGCCTGGAGAAGCACTGTGCCCATCAGCTAGGGGCTCAGCCCATCCATCGGAGGTCGGCCTCCCCCAGGCTGTGATCGCCATCCCAAGAGGGGTTGGACCTGCAAACCCAGACCTCACCAGCCTCTGGAGTGATGGAGATGAGCCAGCAGCTTGCCTTGAGCAGGTGCCCACCAGCCCTTCGTTCCTGGGCCAGGGAATGGCCAGAAGGGCCAGGTCGCACCCCCCCAAGTGATGGTCCAGCCTGTGCCATGGTTTATTTTAAACAACAGTTTCAACACAAACCCTGCTGAAAACCAGAGCAGCTGGATTTGCACAGAGCAGAACACTAAAATATAAATATCTTGCTGCAGAGGCCTGAAATAATTAAATAAATCTTAGTGCCTAACATGTATTGACTAAGAGGGGGAGCACAGAGTCTTCCTCTCACAACTCACCAGGTCAAATTCTGGCTTTCCATAGAAAAACAGAGTTCCTTTACTCTGTTTTTCTGAATAACGATCAATAAGTCTATTATTATCTGGCCAAGGGGAAGGCTGACAAGTCAGGCTTAGAAACACTGACGTCCTTGCTTCAACATCAGGGAACCGCCAATTTAACCCCATGGAAATATTGATGTTTGCAAGAAAAAAAGCACATATTTATCCTGTCTCGTTTTGTGAAAAATGTAATTACTGTGAGATGATAATGCCAGGCTGAAGAGGGGAAAGCAGGCAGACGCTTTGTAGCGAACCCACACAGCAATCTCAAAAACATCATCAAATGGCCAGAAGTCAGGCATTCAGTCTGCCCCGGGGAAGAAAATTAAGTGCTGTCGTGTAGTCACTGTGGCTTTTGCCTTAGTCTAATACCTTAATCTTCTTTTCTGAAGTCCAGCTCCTAATTTTTAATTATGTCTCTATTTTTTTTTTTTGCCCTGGTTTTCTCTGCCCCCCGGTCTTGTCGAAGAGCCTCTTCAATGGGAGGGTTTGAGCCGTGGTTTCAGTGGTGTGGAGGCTCGGGAGGAGGGTGGCAGAGGACCACAGATCTCCTTTGCTGTGCCAGAGACGTCCCCATCAGAGCCCACAGCTCCACCACCCCTTGGCTTCTCGGGCTCAAACACCACCTTTCCCTGTCTGTACAGATAAAACCTGATTCTCGCTTGAAACATCAGCAGGTCTCTCACTGCTTTCCACTTGTTCGTGGCACCTCAACCATCTCTGCTCGATGTCCACACATGCAACGTTGCCCCTCCGTTCTTCCAAACTGAACCTGCAGTAAGGAAGAGCAACCTGAGCATTAAAGCGTTAAATTGACCCCAGCCACTACGCAATGCTGCTGTTTGTGAGAGTAAAAACACAAAACCAAATAAACCAATAAAGGAACAAACCCAAACCAGCCGCTCTCTGGGCTGATGCCTGATTTCCCCTGGGCTGGTCCCACACAAACCACAGGGTGGTGGGGACCCCTCCACAGCCCCTTCTTCAGATCCCCCAAAACGCTTTGTTTAGCACAAAGGGTGGGCAGAGCTCTCTGTGCTTTGACACCGGCTTTGTAGGTGTCTCATGTTGGCATGGAGAGAGAGAAGGGGGTCTGGTGGGTGCACAGGCAGCTCCCAACCACGTCCCTCTGCCAGGGGGACAAGCCAAAACCAGGCAGGTTTTGGACCCACTCTCCATTCCCACACAAACCAGCGAGTGGCTGGGGATCCACCAGGCTCCACCATAGCAGGACTAGAGCATCCCACACACCATGAGCGTTGCAGCACCTTCTTCGCCAATTAATACTTTTTAACTACCTTCTCATGGGATTTATGGGCTTTTCAGGCTTCACACAATTCCTTCTTTAAGTTTTATTAATGATGAAAGACCAACAGGTGGACTATTTTTAGCATACAGAATATATAACATGTTTCCATTCCTCTATAGAGCAAATTAAGTATTTGATGACAAATTTGCCAATTAAGTGGGAGCAACTCAATTGACTTCCATGGAGTTCCACCGACTTACTCCTGCTAATTCCATTAAGCAGGCTTTAGATGACATTTATATAGACAGACTTCAGCCTCCCTCCCTTAATCTGAATATATAATAGTCCCAAGAAGCCAGTGGATCATTTTGGGTGGAAAGTTCTGCCAGCTTTTTCTCCTGAGCAAACTTGGCACCTTCTAAAGGCCACTGCCATGTTGGAGGGTTGGAGTGCAGCAGCCGGGTCTAGCGCTTAGTTTAAACAGATTGTTTAACAATAGGATGTATGAACTTTGAGTTAACAATCTTTAATAAAATAAAATATATATAAAAAAAAAGAAGATGGGAATACAGCTATTGCATTTTAAACTAGACCTTTCAAGCCGTAAGGCTGAAACAATAGAAGTCATAAGTTATTCTCACTTAAAAACTAATTACCTCTGCCAGCAAGGGCAGCTGTGGGAGGCAGTGTCCCGAAGCGAGGTGTCTGGGTATGGGGAGAAAGTTGGAGCAAACACCAAGTCTGATCTGACCTCACCCTTGACAGCAAAGAAAAAAACCCTGCTCCCCATTTTTCCAGCTTTCTGTACTGATTTTCTCACTGCGGAGCGAAGATCCAATGGCTTTTCCAGTTAAACCCCCAAGGCTTTGGACAGGCTGATTTTCCCTGCTGGGGCTGGGGACAGAAGGGGCATCCTGGGGCTAGGGGCAGGAGGATGTCCCCCTAGATGGCCACCACGCAGTGCTGGCCCATGGCTCTTCTACCCTGTGACTGCCTTGGCCCTTCAGCTGGTAGCCCCGTGCTACAGAGCACTGAAACAGGGATTAGAGAAATCACGACTATTCATAGTGAAATGGTGCAACGGAGGGATTCACCAGAGCTGGATGAATTGTGTCCCTGTGGCCACCAGGGATGCCAAAATCCATGAAGAAAACATGGGGCTGCAGAGGTACCTGTGGCTCTGCTGCTGCTGCTGCTGAGGGTTTAAAGGAGATTTGATGTTAGGGAATACAGTTGGAGCACTGCAAGTCATTCATCACTCGACACATTCATTTACACACAGTGTTTTCAGGCAGGAATGCCCTCCGGGAGCTCCTAGGGCATGGGCAGCACCAGGGGGGCTCGCTGGGGTTGGCACATAAGGCACATGGACTCACCCCATTCCTGTGTATTTCTTATCATAAAATCATAGAATCACAGAATGGTTTGGGTTGGAAGGGAACTCAAAGTCCCCCCAGTGCCACCCCCTGCCCTGGGCAGGGACACCTCCCACCACACCAGGTTGCTCCAAGCCCCCTCCAACCTGCCCTTGAACCCCTCCAGGGATGGGGCAGCCACAGCTTCTCGGGGCAACCTGGGCCAGGCTCTCACCACCCTCCCACCAAACAAGTTCTTCCCCATGTCTCAGCTCCATCTCCCCTCTTTCAGGGTCCAACCCTTCCCCTCCTCCTGTGGCTCCCCTCCCTCATCCAGAGTCCCTCCCCAGCTTTCCTGGAGCCCCTTGAGGGACTGGAAGGGGCTGGAAGGTCTCCCCGCAGCCTTCTCTTCTCCAGGCTGAACCCCCCAACTCTCTCAGCATGTCCTCCCAGCAGAGGTGCCCCAGCCCTCCCAGCATCTCTGTGGACTCCTCTGGCCCCATCCAACAGCTCCACGTCCTTCTGATGGTGGCAGGGGGGTTCAGGTCAGACTGTCTGCTCTACGGGATGCCCAGCTCTCAGCTGGAGAGTCCAGTTTTAGAGCTTATACTGGTTTTTGCCATCTGAGACCACGAGCAGCAGGATGAGGCATTCAGTGCATTTGTTTGGATTAGGTCATCACTGAATTTAGAGAGATCTCAATCTAATTTTTCGGAATAAAGTAATTTTTAGGATGAATCTATAATGGTTTATGCCGCAGCCTCATCTGTTCCAGTTGATTTCAAGTGAAACCAACATAATTTGGCTTCCAGTTAATGAAGTTATAAAGCCTTATTGCAAATTAGTAAAAGATCCATTTATTCTGTGGTGGAGTTTACTAGAAAAAAAAATAATAAATAAGAAGCAGCTGCAGTCGAAGCAGCCTTTAGATGGTAGAGCTGCCTTTAGATGGTCGAGCAGAGCTCCTGGGGCATCCATCAGGGGGTACCAGGGAGGGAGGTCCAGACCCTCTTCTTGACTTCCCCTGGCTGGGAAGTGCTGTGGCCCAGCTGCTGGGAATGTGCTGCGGCCACTGAACCTGCTCCCATTTCTCTCGAAATGGAGAAAGTGGGATTTCGAACCTCACCGAACTGATCCCGATGGATGTAATTCCCTTTCCAGCTGGAATTCCTTTTCCTGCACTCCCAAGACAAGTTTTCTCCCTAAAATGAGAGAAACGTGAGAGCAGACAGCTGAATAGCAAACGCATAGCGAGGTCTGCAAAGAAAGCCTTCAGCCTCACATGATGGGCACAGCAAAGCTGGCCATTGCCAATTATAAACCACTTACAGCAGAAATAAAGCCGGATCACATAAAAGTCACACCACAGAAGAAAAATTCAGCTTTTCTAGCTGCATCCAGCCAGCACAATAACGGGATATTGGGATGAGCGAACTGTTTTTATTGCTTTTCTCTCACACCGGTTCAAACAACAGGCCATGGAGAGCAGAATCCGAAGTCTCTGCAGCCAGCTCCAGCGATTTGTAAGAATCCAGTAGAGCCCCTGGACCTACAGATATTGCCAGGAAGAGCAGGAGAGCCGCGCTGACAGCCTGCGGGCACCGCGCTCCGGCGGCACCCCAATGCCAGGCATCAGAGCAATTACCAGTTGGAGCAAGGGAAGCGTCCGCAGCCTCCCCCCGGCACAACCCCTGGGCAACTTAACTCTAAGCCCAGCTTCCTTCAGAGGGAAAAAAAAAAAAATCCTATGAAAGAAATTCCGCTGTTATTAATAACTTTTTTTTAGCACGTTGAAGTGGAAGCGGTGGAGACGTGCTGTTACCACAGAAACTGGAGGCGCGGGCAGGGGCTGGAGGTGGGATTCTCCCTGGCACAGGCACGACCTCCGGCAGCTCCCCAGGGAGACCCGAGGCGAAGGGCTGGCCTAAAGGCAATTTACCTTTACCTTTTGTACTAATAAACAAAAATAAATTATCAGCAGTCAAGACGGGGAGGTGAGGAAGGGGGAATTAAACACTACCTACACTGAAAAAAAAAAAAAAAAGAAAAAGCTTTAAATGTTCTTCCTGTGGGTTTAAATGCAGAGATTACAGCTTCCAGCATCTCGGGCTGAAACAGGGTGGGCTGGTGGCAGCTGGGGCTGGTGGCATCAAGGGCTCTGGAGCTGCACACAAACGCTGGGGAAGCAGAAATGCTGGGACCCCCCCCTCCCTGGGGAGCTGGGGGACAGGGTCCTGCTCTTCCCTCCTCTCTCTCTCCCATTTCTTCGGTCCAAGCAGCGCTTCAGGTCTGGGACATGAAGCATAGTTTAAAGTTTTAGAATTTCTTCGGTGGTATTGTGGTAGTGGTTCACTCTCCAGCTCCCGGCTGTGCAGTCCCCAGTGTGCTGGACTCCAGCAGCTCCCCGTCTGCAAACCCCTCAGAAGGAAGAGCAAGGCAGCCACCTCCAGCGATGGAGGAGGCAAAGGGAGTAAATATATTAGGGTACCGGGTAGGAACAGCAGGTCCTGATGTCTGCTGGTGAGGACGAGCATCTTACTAATTTTATTTTTAACACTTTTAACTATTCAGAGCTTCATGCTTATTCTCCATGCGGGGATAAACCCCATGAAGGTGAGCAGCAGCGGTTCCTGGGGTTGGGACGGGGTAGATGGAGATGGGCAACTCGGAGGCGATGCCTGGCTGCTCTCCCTCCCCGCACCCTCCCCGAATTCAGGATGCTGAAGAGTTTTGGGGGAAAGTACAGGTATCTGCATGAAGGAGCTCTTCTCCCCAGAAGAACACGCTGCTGCAGGCACCAAAGAGAGGGGACAAAGTCCCCGCAGGAGCCTGGCACCGCCGGGCTGGCATCAGTGCCAGGAGACAGGGATGGCCACCGCAGGGAAGAGAAGGGTGCGAAACCATTGCAAAGGACAGGAGAATCAGCCCTTGGGCATCCATTTTTTCAGCACAGTAAATTATTAGCAATATTGCTAATCACTTCCACCAGGAATTTAATTTTGTAAAGAGCAGAGACAATCTCCCTTTCAACACTCAGCTCTGGCCACACTTGTTACCATTTCTTGGTTTTAAACGGTTCTCATCTCCGTTACTTCCAGGCTGCCCAGTGGAAGGCTGGCAGAGGGGATGTGCCGCTCTCCTGCCGCCCAGGGCTCTCCCCAAAAACTGCCGAGGGAGCCCCGGAGCTGGGGTGGGAACACGGCGGAGGGCAAGGCAGGAGCAGGACCAGGCTGCTGCCCCTCATCCTGCTGCCAAACACCGCCACTCAGCGCCTGTGTACTGAAGGAAGAACATGAAATATTGATTTCTATCCACAGATCTTCCACGTTCCTGGAATATTAAGTTTTACTGACAGTTTTGGAAGCTACAAGCCTCTGTTTTATAACCTATGGCACAAGGGGCTTATTCTATTTTAACCACAGACGACTTGAATAGCAGGAGACATCAAAACTATGGCTAGTAAACCCCAAGCAACGATGATTTGATTTTAAAATGAACTCCAGTCATCATTTTAGGGCTACAAAGATAATTAGGGGCCTGAAGTATCTCTCTTATGAGGAGAGGCTGAGGGACTTGGGTCTTTTTAGTCTGGAGAAGAGATGACTGAGGGGGGATGTGATCAACACCTATAAATACTTAAAGGGTGGGTGTCAGGAGGATGGGGCTGGTCCTTTTTCAGTGGTGCCCAGAGACAGGACAAGAGGAAATGGGCACAAACTTGAATACAAGAAATTCCACCTCAACATGAGGAGGAACTTCTTTCCTGTGAGGGTGGCAGAGCCCTGGAAGAGGCTGCCCAGGGAGGTGGTGGAGACTCCTTCTCTGGAGACATTCAAACCCCACCTGGACACGTTTCTGTGGGACCTGCTCTGGGTGGACCTGCTCTGGCAGGGGGTTGGACTATGATCTCCAGAGGTCCCTTCCAACCCCGTATCATTCTGTGATTCTGTGAAGAGACCTGGCCCACGATTATGGACTGTGACTATCCCCACATGCTGCTGCACCGGCCCCTGGGGGCAAAGGAGCATCCTCCTGTGCCCGACCCCGCGTTCCCCACGGGACGCCAGAGCCAAGGCTTTCAGTGCTGTCTGTTACACTCACGACTTCTTTAGCAGACGGAGCGTCATCTCCACGGCTGCTTAAGCAAATAGCAGGAAGGATTTATTCGATGGAGAAGGAAGGTTGTTGCCGTGTGGATGGGGGTGAGCCGGAGCACGCCGCGCTCTGCAGCACCTCCAGGCAGCCCTCTGGGAGGCAGCTTGTTTTGCAGCAACATATGCTCCTCCACATCGTATTATATTAGTAAAATTAACGCCGTCAGATTCATTTAAGGGGAATATTCAAAATAAGGGTGCTCCTAAGTGAGGCTTTGGCTGCTGAACAGCTTTTCTTGTTAGAGGGGTACCACAGAAAAGCCTCGCTGCACGCAGAGCGGCTGCAGCCGGGCATCAGATCTGGCAAAACTTCCTGCAAAGTCTGCAATGCTTTGTAGGGAAAGAAATACTTTGGGGGGAAAAAATGTTGGGAAATGCATTTTGGGTCCCCCAGAGCACCCATGAGGGGCAGGGCAGGCCTGCAAGTGGGCCAGCCGCTGCATCCCGATCTCCTGCTGGAAAAACTGATTTTTCTGCCTTCACTGACTGCTCCTGCAGAGCAAACCTTCACCTGGCAGCTTCTAAATCTTTTATGTCAACCCCAGCTGGAAATACTTATCAGCTCCTATATGCCAGATGTAAAGGATGTTTGTCGTACATTTAATTTCTCCATCTGTACGTTGGCCAGAACCTCGGTGGCATATTTTTATGAGCAGATAACACGCCACTTTTAGGGAGGGAAGGGTTCAAAATTTAAATCATTGCGAATTCCCCAGCTGGCTGAATTGGTGAGGAAAGCTCTCATGATTAGGACACAGGTGGAGACAAGAGCATTTACATTTCACACCTGACTCCAGCACAACCCAACACAGAGCAGGACCAGACCACGTCACCTATCCGTGGCTGTCGAACAGGGGTGGACACGCATCTTTGTCCGATCACAGTGTCACAAGGACACTGTCCACATAGATATTTATCTTTCAAACTCATTCTCATTTGTATTTTCAGTGCCAGTGACTAAGCAAAAGCAATATGATGTTTTGCTCACCATGAAGCAACTTCTCTGGGCTGGTAGTGGTTGACACGTGGAGCGATCAACGTGCTGGAGGGAAGGGGAGCCATCCAGAGGGACCTGGATAGGCTTGAGAGGTGAGTCCATGCCAACCTCATGAAGTTCAATAAGGCCAAGTGAAACCTGCATCAGTGGAATCACAAGCACAAATCCTGGCTGGGTGGAGAATGGACTGAGAGCATCCCTGAGGAGAAGGATTTGGGGGTGTTGGTAGATGAGAAGCTCCACACGCCCCGGCAACATGGGCTGGCAGCCCAGAAACCCCCTGCACCCTGGGCTGCATCTCCAGCAGCGTGGCCAGCAGGGCCGGGGGGGGATTCTGCCCCTCTGCTCCGCTCTGGGGAGACATCCCCCCCAAACTCTGGGGTCACCACCATCAGAAGGACATGGAGCTGTTGGATGGGGCCAGAGGAGGCCACAGAGATGCTGGGAGGGCTGGAGCCCCTCTGCTGGGAGGGGGGGCTGAGAGAGTTGGGGGGGTTCAGCCTGGAGAAGAGAAGGCTCCGGGGAGACCTTCCAGCCCCTTCCAGTCCCTAAAGAAGGGGGGCTCCAGGAGAGATGGGGAGGGACTCTGGATGAGGGAGGGGAGCCCTAGGAGGAGGGGGAAGGGTTGGACACTGAAAGAGGGGAGATGGAGCTGAGACATGGGGAAGAACTTGTTTGGTGGGAGGGTGGTGAGAGCCTGGCCCAGGTTGGCCCGAGAAGCTGTGGCTGCCCCATCCCTGGAGGGGTTCAAGGGCAGGTTGGACGTTGGATGTGAAGGGAACAGCCAGTGTAAAGCCAGCTCTTGGTCATTTGGGGGAGCCCCCCCAGAAGCAGTTTGCCAGCCCAGGCCTCTGCAGAGTACGGGCAAATTTCTCAAAACTTTTATTACAGCAGGATGAATCTTTCTTCGCAAAATTGGCACCGATTATGCTAATTAAATTTGAAGAGTTCATTAGGTAAATGGTAATTGAAATAACATGTTTTAAAGAAATGATGAAACACAAAACCTGCTTTCAGGAAAAAATCACTTATCCCCTTGTCCAGATAACCCTCAAACAGCTGTGCCAGGATTAATAAGAGAAAACAGCATTTCCCAAGTTCTATCTTTCCGGACGAACTGCTAATTAATAAAATTGTGGCTTTCTTCCCCAATTTGCCTGTTTTACTTTTGCACTCTCTTTGAGTGGCCGGTCACTCTCTTAGCTGCTGTGGGTCGGTCCCTGCCAAGCATTGCTGGCCACAGGCTCCTGGCTGCCACAGCAGTGGCCAGTACTTGCCACCAGCCATCACCCTCGATGCGCAAATGCTGACTCAGCAATACTGAGCCCCAGCCCTCCTCCTGGCAGCTCTGTCATCGTATGAACACCAGCCCAGCTTTGGTTTAATTTACCTTTTTGTTGCTTAAAAAAAAAGGAGTAAATCACCAGCAGAAAGGGATGCCTGGTTCCAGAGAGTGTTACAGCAGGAATCACCTGCCAGAGCACAAGCTCTCCCATGGTTTTTCTTCGGAGACGAGCGCGTTTTTAAATCTTGCGAGCCCCACAGCTGCGGTGAAGATGTTTATTTGTGCTACAAACTTCAGCGACGTACGGGGATCCAATTATGTCAAGGACTTGCTGATTTAAGGAGGCGTTATGGAGCAGGGGGAGGGCGGCCGGCGGCAGAAAGCTGCCGTGCTCTTCGCTGACGAGGGGGTTCTTGGGGGACTCGTGCTGGGTTGGGGAAGGAAAAGGATGGTGATGCCTCCTGGGGGTCAAGGAGGTGCATCCCTCCCAAATCCTCTGGGAAACAGCTGGGAAAGCCCCCTCGGAGCTGGGTGTCCCTCAGTGGAGGGGGAGGAACCCAGCAGCAAACATCATCTCTGATTTCCTTCCAGCATCTCCCAGCGGCTGAGAAGGGAGGGCTGGCAGCTGGAAAGGTCCGTGAATATTTAACGAGAATCGACTCCTGAGGGAAAGATTCAGGAAAGAACCTTTAAAAATAATCCAGCAAAATCTCCAACTTGCAACTTTGCTTAAACTTGGCTTTTGTTTGCTTTTTTTTTTTTTTTTGAGAAGGAAGCGGCGCTGCCCCGGCCCTGTCTGCATTGCAGGCGCTGGCAAACACCCACAGCCTCAGCCGCTACGGAACGGGCGGCAGGAACGCGTTTTCAAGGCAAAATATTGGCAGCGACTCTCTGTCCAATTAATACTGGAAGCTGAACGAGGGACGGCAGCCACTGGTGCCACCGCAGCTTCTGCCACTGCTCCTGAGGGTCAGTGACACCGAGAGGCTGGATCCACAGCAGGATTCATTTTCCAGCTGCCCGGAGAGGGAGATGCTCAGGTGATGTGCAGGATGTGGCCTAGCTGAGGGGACCTCTGGTACCTAGCCAGAAGCTCCTCATGAAACTTTTCATGATGTTTACCTCTAGAAGCTGCTGGTGGTCTGCAAAGAGCAAAGGTGTTCCTTGGTGGCATCTCTGTTACACACAAGTTGGGTTTTACCCAAGGAGTATTTTCACCCAAAAGACAAAAAGGCTGGATGGGCCTTTGAGCAACCTGGTCTGGTGGGAGGTGTTGTTGCCCAGGACTTGGGGGTGGGACTGGATGGGCTTGAAGGTCCCGTCCAACCCAAACCATGCTGTGATTCTATGAAGCTACCAGAGAAGGGCAGCGGAGCTGGTGAGGGGTCTGGAGCATAAGTCTTGTGAGGAGCGACTGAGGGAGCTGGGGGTGTTCAGCCTGGAGAAAAGGAGGCTGAGGGGAGACCTTCTCACTCTCTCCAACTCCCTGAAAGGAGGGGGTAGCCAGGGGGGGTCGGTCTCTTCTCCCAAGGAACAGGCCATGGGACAAGAGGAAGCGGCCTCAAACTGTGCCAAGGGAGGTTTAGGATGGAGATTGGGAACAATTTCTTCATGGAAAGGGCTGTGAAGCCTTGGCAGAGGCTGCCCAGGGCAGTGGTGGAGTCGCCATCCCTGGAGGGATTTCAAAGCCGGGCAGAGGTGGTGCTGAGGGACATGGGTCAGTGGGGGTTTGGGCAGTGCTGGGTTGATGGTTGGACTCCATGATCTGAAAGGTCCCTTCCAACCCGGATGATTCTATGATTCTATGATTAGATCGTGGTCAAATAAGAGCTGCAACATTTGCTGCTCCCACGCTCCGACCGTTGGTGACATTCTTCATCGAGCCGCCTCTAATTGTTGCCAGCACAGTTATGACACCTGCATCAACCGGGATGATTTAGGGTTAGCAGGAGGGCCCGAGATTTGAGGTACATTTTTGATGTGTCTCAGCACGTATGCTGGGCAGGAGGAGGAGAGCAGGCATCGGCAGCACCGGCAGCCAGGAGCAGAAGAGAGATATCCAAAGGCATGAAACCGATTATTAAAATGTAAAGACTGGAAATAAAAACTGATATCCTAAAAAAGAACAAAAACCACAGACAGGACAGGTTACAATAAAGGCAACTCAGGGGAAAAGATGTCTTTGAAACAAAGTCCTGCACATTAAGACCTTGGAAAGCATTAAGACTATTCACCTGGCTTTCAGCAATTATTTGCAAGTGTAGAGCTGAGGTTTCTCACTGTGAGCTCATCTCTCCTTCGGCGCTTAATGAGATAATTCTGAGCTCTAAAAGCTGGCAGAAAATAAGTATTAATGACTTCTCTTTGGTTCACAAAAACTCACGAAGGCATAAAACTGGTTTTATAGCTGCTGCTATCTATTGTTTCCCGTCGCAAATGGCTGTGCACTCAGGGTTAATTAATTTACAAAGGGTGGCATCCCATAACTGGTGCTCGGCTCTGAAGTGTGGGTAGGGCTATAAGCACGCAGCACTTAGCAGCGCGGGTTATTGTCCATGAAGATGACATCCTTGTGAGTTCAGTCAAAATATAGTTGTGGGGAGAAAAAAAAAAAACCAACCTATTAGATTATTTTAACCTCTCTTGCGTAAGCTGCCATTTGCTGCCACCACGCTCATGCAAAACTGTTTCATCTAATCAATCTAATAGTTGTGTCAAGAAGGAGTTGAATTTCCTGTAGTGAAATTGCTGCTTCTCTTTTCCAACCTGTCTGAAATGTGTGGGGTGGAAACACTCGTGGTTGTGGTGAAGTCCTCACCGGGAGCTGTGACAAGGAGCCTGCTCCTCATCCTGTTGCAGCAAATGCAAAATTCTTTGCAAAACTAAGGGCAGAATACTGAACAAAAAAAAAAAAAAAAAGAAAAAAAAAGGATAAGTGAGAACAATTTTCTGACCAAGTCAGCCTGGAGTTATCTGGCCCTGTGTAACTTGCTGGATTCAAAATCCCTTTAGGAGCTGCAGCGCAGAGACTCCTGGTCAGAAGCACCACCTAGACCTCAGCAGCGTGGGGACAGCTTCCCAACGGAGCTGCTCGACGTGGTCCTGGTGGAAAAGGTACTCAGAGGAACCAGGTATGATAGAAATCCCTGTGTATTATATATATTAGTGTATGCATACAATGTATGCATTGTCTCTTAAGAAAAAATAATGCCATGTTACCCCCATCGGCTTGTCACCAACTTTAAGGAGTCGTGGCAAACGTACAGAAGCAGATGACCCTGACTGAAGCCCCTCTCTCTGCAACTTCTTGGGGCAACCTGGGCCAGGCTCTCACCACCCTCCCACCAAACAAGTTCTTCCCCACATCTCAGCTCCATCTCCCCTCTTTCAGGGTCCAACCCTTCCCCCTCCTCCTAGGGCTCCCCTCCCTCATCCAGAGTCCCTCCCCAGCTTTCCTGGAGCCCCCCTTCTTGAGGGACTGGAAGGGGCTGGAAGGTCTCCCCGCAGCCTTCTCTTCTCCAGGCTGAACCCCCCCAACTCTCTCAGCCTGTCCTCCCAGCAGAGGGGCTCCAGCCCTCCCAGCATCTCTGTGGACTCCTCTGGCCCCGCTCCAACAGCTCCATGTCCTTCTGATGGTGGGGACACAATGGACCTCTGCAATCACTTACAGAAAGCTTTGGATTTAACCTGAACTCATCCCTGGACTGCAGCTAAAGTCCACAGCTATTTTATACCTGGAAAGGGTAGCAGAGAAGAAAATCAGTCACGGTCAGTAAAAACAAGGCAAAGATAAGGTGCTGGAGGTGTTTTTCCCCTTCACACGCTCCTGCAAGTTGACTCTTCTTATGAAGCCCCAGGAAGCACATGCCTGAGCCTGCTCCGGGGAGACTTTTGGCTATTCTTAGCTGAGCGGAAGGAACAGCACTGTCACAACACGGAACAAGGAATAAAAGAGCTAAAAAAGGAACTGTGGCTGACTTCACTTGCATTTTGCCTAACAAGTTCACATTAATCTTACAAAAATATTTGTTTTCCTTCTCCAACGATCGTTGTCTGACTCTCAAAAGAATCAAATCAATAATAAAAGGAATCAAATCAAATTAAACTTAATCAAATATCTGGAATCCAGGAAAATGGTATTTCAGTGAAGACAGCTGAAATCTATAGTTATTGGATTTTGCAGACTTGACGTCCTACTGCAAACAGGAATTTTCAAATCTGAACACGCAAAGACATTTCTGTGTGTTTTCCCCAGAGAAGTAGCATCACAAAATGAGGGGACAAGGGGCTGCTGGGGCCACCAGCTCCATCCCTCGACGGCGCTGGCCCGGAGGAGACTGCAGCTTTTTGCTTGTACCTCCCAGGCTGATGTTTGCTGATGTTTGTGACAAAACACAGAGCAAAGCTTTTCCTTGCTGTTCCCAAGAGATGTGACCTGCATGCTCAGCAGACCCCAGGCATCAGCCCCAGCAACCCCTGCCCCAAAGCTGGAGATAAAACTCATGGGAGCTTTGCTGGAGGTAGGACATCACCCACCAGGGCCAGATGCTTGCAGCCAGCTCGGGATAGTTGGATGCGTAGGAAGCTGTGATGAAACCCGTGTTGTTCTCATGACCAATAGCAGTTGCATCCCACCATCTCCAAACAGAATGGCAGAAGGTGCACGGGGTGCCAGTTTTCATCCATTTATTGGTGCTACCTCCCAGTCAATAGTTGCTATAGCTCAAGCCATTCTTCAAGGGGAAGTCATTAAACTTGTCTATTGATTTCCTCAAGATTTTCAACAATATTTAAATCTCTCAATAACTAGGGAATGGATGTCTTTGGCTGCCAACACCTCCATGCAATGGATTTCGGAAGCACAGTGCATTGTGCACATCTGCTGTCATAGCTCCAGGCTTCGCTACAGGTTTTGAGCAGAGGAGAGCAGGAGGAGCACTGGGGAATGCAATGCTGATCTCCTCCAGAAGCACAGCAAGTGGAGGGAGCAGGTCAAACCCTCCAGAAAGGCTTTGGGAGGCAGCATAAGAAGGACATGGAGCTGTTGGAGCGGGGCCAGAGGAGGCCCTGGAGATGCTGGGAGGGCTGGAGCCCCTCTGCTGGGAGGACGGGCTGAGAGAGTTGGGGGGGTTCAGCCTGGAGAAGAGAAGGCTGCGGGGAGACCTTCCAGCCCCTTCCAGTCCCT
>QJSC01011266.1:1407283-1454276 GCA_003697955.1 Calidris pygmaea
TGGTGGGAGGTGTCCCTGCCCAGGGCAGGGGGTGGCACTGGGGGGGCTTTAAAGTCCCTTCCACCCAAACCGTGCTGTGATTCTATGGTTTTTGCTAGTGTGGATTTTTAATAACTATTTGATGTATATTGATACTTTATTATTTTGCCTTTTTTTCTGTTTTTATCCATGAGAAGTACTTTTCCATTAATTACTTTAATGTTAATGTCTCACATTAGATAACAAATAATTATGATTAAGACTGTCAGCGAGGCGTTGGGGTTCATATGCAGCCACTACCCCTGGAGCAGATTATCCTCAACCTGCTGAGGGAACGTGAGGTCCAACAAGGAGCCTCCGAGTCAGAAATCAGAGGGCAAGGAGCCTCCACACACCATCTTGGTGACATGTGATGGCACACAGAAAGGTCTTTCTCTGCAGAGAATGGAAGAGGACGGGGCAGGGACATCCCAGGGAACCAGCCTGGTGCCGTCACTGGCATGATTTTGTCTCCAGTGGCTCTTCTTTCAATGTGCATATCAAGCCGAGGAGTTGTCCAAAGGGTTGATTATTGCTCTGGAAACGAGAGAGGGGAAATCTGGGAAGGGAATGACCTAAATCAGCAGTGAAGAGTTCAGTAGCTCAGTTTGACCTCATCAGGCAAAGGAGAAAAAACCCTTTGGTTATCTTAACAGGGATTGAGAGCTGTCAGATGATGAAGGATTGCAGACCTCATGCTTTGCCCCATTGCTCAAATAAACCCAGCAAACTCATCTCTTCAAGGGGCTGAAGCTGTCCTGGCCCCATCCATGCTGCGGAGAAACCTCAGGGCATCTCAGCTCTGCTGCATTCGGGACCATTGCACATTAAATAACCCCTTTTCAATTCATCTGCTTCAAAATCAGGGTGAAAAGTAGTTAAGAACGGATGCGCGAGCCTTAATTAATCTCGGCCTATCCAGCAAGTATTTTTAGCTGCTGCTCATGGTGATAGTTTTGTGAGTTTATTAATAGTTGGACTAAAATTCCGAGCTCCTCTGCTGCCGAGGGACGAGCAGGGGGCTGCTGCAGGGAAGGTTCGGGTGATCTTCTCCCCAGAAAGCAGCAAGAGCCCATGGAGGTAACAAGATACGAAAACAAAATAAAACCAAGAGGATTTTGTGGTTTAAGGGGATGAGAGAGCTGACACTTTCAGGAGTTTTAATGAGGGCTGTGTTTTGCTCACAGCTGAGGTAGGAATGGCCGGGGCTTTGGGGAAGGAGGCAGAGACGAGCCAATAAGTCAAAAAAATTTCCCTGGTGTGAACCCCACGGGATCTGGAGGAGGCCAGTGCATGAGATGGCATGGCTGCATGGGGGGGGACAGCCCCGGTGAGGCTTTTGGGGTGATGCCTTGAGCATCATCGTGAGAGCTTCCAGGGGAAGCTCCAGCCTTCTCATCATCTTCAAGGTGCAGTGAAGGACAAAGAGATGCACCACCGGAGACTTCCCAGACTTACCTGCTCAGCGAGATGTCTTAGTGATTCTCTTATCAAGAAACCCCACATTCCCCAATTAATTACCCCTTCCTTGAATGGAGGCACAAACTGGTTCCAGCAAAACAGGTTGTAGGAATCTGCAGCCGAAAGCTGAAATAAACCCGCACCAAATATTGGGGACAATAAAAAAGCCTCCTTTAACATTTCCTACCTCTTCACATTTCCTACATCCCCTCTCACGCTGGTGACAGCTCAGCTGATAACAGCCACTTCTAAATGAGGAAAAATAGGCCACACTTGAAAATGTGTTAGTTAATAGCAATTTAAACATGATTTTTTTCTCCTAATGCAAATGCAATTTAATACTTTCAAAAATATGTTAACTGGTCATGAGTGACTCTGGGGAAGAGCTCACATTTTCAAACATAACCTATTTTCCCAGTCTAGACATGCCAGATGTGTCCTGCCTCTCGTTCTTTGTTGAGTTATTTTATGCTATTCAGACACCGTAATGATGTATTACAGCATTTGTGACAAGCTACAATATATGAGATAAGTGAAATTTTTGGACTCTTCACATGATTTATAGATATTAGCAAGGGCCTGTTAAGCGATTTACTCTCACCCAACCTGCTGCTACGGATATGGTCTCTGCAGCCTCAAAGGTCTGTTTGTCAGCTAAAAGGTTGTTTTCCCCATCCCCGGGCTGTGGGGTGGCCCCATGGCATCCCCCGATACAAAAGGAGTAAAATCAAAAGTAATATTCTGGGTACACAGGACCCTTGAACTTCTTCATGCAGAAAAGTAAGAGAAAGAGAAGAGGAAGATGTGGATACCATTATCAAATATAGAATCACAGCATGGTTTGGGTGGGAAGGGACCTCAAAGCCCCCCCAGTGCCACCCCTGCCCTGGGCAGGGACACCTCCCACCAGCCCAGGTTGCTCCAAGCCCCCTCCAACCTGCCCTTGAACCCCTCCAGGGATGGGGCAGCCACAGCTTCTCNGGCCAACCTGGGCCAGGCTCTCACCACCCTCCCACCAAACAAGTTCTTCCCCACATCTCAGCTCCATCTCCCCTCTTTCAGTGTCCAACCCTTCCCCCTCCTCCTAGAGCTCCCCTCCCTCATCCAGAGTCCCTCCCCAGCTTTCCTGGAGCCCCTTGAGGGACTCGAAGGGGCTGGAAGGTCTCCCCACAGCCTTCTCTTCTCCAGGCTGAACCCCCCCCAACTCAGAGAGAGTTTTGAATCCTCCAAATGTTTTTCCCTGAAGACTCCACTTAGAGACGAGAGCTGCCATGAAACTGCACTGAGTTTGACGAAGTCCCAACTCAGAAGAGTTGACTTATCAAGGTGGCCAGGAAAAAACTTGTGCCAGGTCCTTGCCTCTTGCTTTTTTGGGTATTTTTGCATTTTGCAGCCTGTAGAGAAGAGCCATCCACCCTACGCTGCCTCCCTTTGACCAACAGCACCCGCCAGCTTCTGGGCAAGTGTCTGAGCTCAGGAAGGGTTGTAAGAATTGGCTCATAATCTGGGCACTCCAGACAAAAGGATTGACTTTTGTGCTCTAATTACACCTGTTTATGTAGTCCTACTATACACAAATTAGCTGCAATCCAAGGGTTCCAGCACTCCCCTCTTGGGCTGTGGGACAGCACGTGGGCTCAGGCTTCACTTGGGACAATGACACGCTCAAAGGAAAAAAATATTCTGCCTTCACTTGCTTCACAGACTTGTGAGAAAAACAGTAGATGTGTTATGTGATTATTCCCTTCAGAAATCATTTTCCAACCACAACACCAAACATAGAATAAAAAGCTGCTCCTCTTGTACAAAGGCAAGAAGGACAAGCACGAGACAGCCTAAAAGTTACGGTATGAAGAGGCAAGGATGTTTCCATATTCCAAATCAAGGTTTTGGTTATTTTCTAATATTTTTATTAAGGCAGGTAAAAATTATAATGGACAAAAATTAAGAAAAATTAAAGCTGGCAATTCTTTACGGTTGTACAGGGCTTATCCCAAAGCTTTACTGTATCTCGGAAGTTCGGGAGTTCCCAGGGCCTGTCCCCGGTGTGTCTCGGGACACACGGGATGCTCCCGCAGCGCCTCGCACAGCTGGGAAGACAAACAAACACGAGAAATAATAAAATACGGGCACTTCAGCTTTATTTGCTGAAAGCAGGGCACCGTATTTCAGTGCAGTGTAAGCAGGCAGATACGTTCTGCCCTGTTAACTCGTATTTAATTACAGATGGTGAAGATCATAAACAAACCAGGGTCCAGCTCAAGCCCTTAAAGTGACTCTCCCGCTTTGCGGCGCAGCAGGTTGGGACCTCATTTTCCTCTTTCTCTGATTACAAATAAATCCCCTTCTAAAAGACCGCCGGATCCGGTTTTGTTCTTATTTTTTTAATCATCCTTTTAATCCCCCCAAGTGCCTGGGAGCCTCTTTGGTGCCGAGCTGTGAGCCACGGAGGGAGGAGGAGACCACAGAAACCGGGGCAGCATCGTTAGCACTGGTAGGGCAATTTAATGCACAAAGGCAACCCCGTCTGCAGTCTGGGTCCTCCTATAAAGAGCAGATTTGCATATTGCATCTGGATATTTGTGTAAAGGACAACACACCACCACCACCCTGGATGCAAATAATGCTTCTTCCACTTCTCCACTGAATTTCCACTTCACAGCTCTGACTGCATCTCCTCCACTCAAGTCTGGCTGCCAGGGGTGATGGGCAGAGAACATGGGGTCTGGGGTACGTTCTCCTGCTCTAAGCAATGTCCCGTTGGTGGAGACCAGGGTCCTGCATGCTCTGCACTGCCCACGCGTGTTGTACCCAGCTCAAAGACCCAACATACTGGTTTGATTGCTCTTCCACTAATTTTATTTTTGAGTCAGGTCCTTTCTAGTGCTTGGAAAAACTGCACCTTTGGAAGACTCTGGTGTCTGAATTTGTGATAATATTTACTTTACAGCCAGCTCTGGGGTGCCCATTTCAAGATCTCAGTGTTTTTGAGCTCCCCGGGTGCGGGGATGAGGAGGAGCGAGACCCGGGCACTTGCCCCAAGCTGCCAACAGGGTTATTTCATACCATGAACGGCACCGTCCAGAGAAATTAGGAAGTTTGCTGAGGAGTTCTCTCTCTCTCTCTCTCTCTCTCTGTCTGTCTCTCCCTGGGTGGCTGGGATCCTGAGAACCCCCTGCCCCGGTGCCGGAGCCCTGAGCCCTTCCCTCCCTCCCGAAGCCGCAGCGCTCGCAGGGTCCCACACGGGCTGTCCCTGCGGGGAGGGCACGGCTTCTGCTGGGGAATGGGCTGGGGACGGGCCTGGGGTGTTTTATATTGATATTGGGATCAATACTGGTTCTTTAGGGTTATTAATGCTAATTATCTAGTCTTATTCTATTAAATCTGCTTATATTTCAACCCTCAGGTTTTCTTGTTTTTTCCTGACTACCCTTCCCATGTGGGGACGGGTCATTGAGTGAGAGAATAATTGTCATCACCTCCCAGATTTCCCAGCAAAATCCACAACAGGAGTTACACGTCGGCTGAGATCCCCAGCACTGCTCGTGGTACAGCAGCGAGACCATCCTCCGTATTCACCCCACCATTAATATTTCAGGACTACACGGATTTGGTAAAATATTTCCCGCGATGCTGTCAGATCCTCTCCGCTTGGAGTTTCTGAGAGTAAAAATCCTATTTGCTTATAAATTTGTGATGCGGTGGAATTACAAAACAGGTCAGCTAGAAACCTTGGAGCACACCATCTTTCCCCTTTGAGGCATCGCAGCGTATGAGCCAACACCTTACCGGTCCACATGGCTCCTTCCTTATCGCTCTGGGAAGAGGCAGAGAATATAGATTGGGCTTTGCCATGAGGGACCAGTGAGTCGGAGCACGGCATCCGTGAAAACCATCATCAGAAATCGTCATCCTCGCTCCTTGTGTTTTTATTTCCCTTAGCGGGAAATAAAGTACGGGTGGATTATATACGTTTCTCAAAAACCCCAGCATTGCCGAGCATTAAGAACACGTCAAAGTCAGCAAATACAGCAGCTTACGCTATTCGAAGAGCTCCGTTCTCTAAGAGGTCAGAGCGAGATCTCCTAAATTTGTGCTAGGAATTACTTGAACTCGCGGTATTAAAAGTAAGCAGAGAGGAGAGAATTTGCACGTTCGAGTGCCTGCAAATGTGCTTTGCATCCAGCAGTGGGGTCTACGGGGAGGAAAACAGTTCCTCCGGCACAGACCTGCTGTGGAAAAGAAGATCAGGCACAGGTAATTATTGCCAGTCGGGCAGAAGCCCACCTACTTATATTTTTATAAACCCGTAGGGGAAATGAAAGCCTTTGTAGGACTGGAAGAAATCTAAAACACAGGTGATGCTTCTCTTGGGGCTAAAGCCCGGGTCGAAATGCTCTCCTTCAGGATTAAAAGCCACTGCTGGGTGACGATACAAAGCTGGGAAGGGTGGTTGACACACCAGAAGGCTGTGCCACCATCCAGAGAGACCTGGACAGGCTGGAGAGTTGGGCAGAGAGGAACCTGAGGAACTTCAACCAGGGAAAGTGTAGGGTGCTGCACCTGGGAAGGAATAACCCCCTGCACCAGGATGGGTTGGGGGTGACCTGCAGGAGAACAGCTCTGAGGAGAAAGACCTGGGAGTCCTGCTGGACAATAGGATGCCCAGGAGCCAGGAATATGCCCTTGTGGCCAAGGAGGCCAATGGCATCCTGGGGGGCATCAGGAAGAGTGTGACCAGCAGGTGGAGGGAGGTCATCCTGCCCCTCTGCTCTGCCCTGGGGAGGCCCCATCTGGAGCACTGGGTCCAGTTCTGGGCTCCCCAGTTCAAGAACTTCCCCAGGGAATTGCTGGAGAGGGTACAGCAGAGGACCATAAAGGTGATGAGGGGCCTGGAGCATCTCTCTGATGAGGAGAGGCTGAGGGACTTGGGTCTTTTTAGTCTGGAGAAGACTGAGGGGGGATATGATCAATGCTTATAAATACTTAAAGGGTGGGTGTCAGGAGGATGGGGCCAGGCTTTTTTCAGTGGTGCCCAGGGACAGGACAAGAGGAAATGGGCACAAACTTGAATATAAGAAGTTCCACCTACACATGAGGAGGAACTTCTTCACTTTGAGGGTGGCAGAGCCCTGGAAGACGCTGCCCAGAGAGGTGGTGGAGTCTCCGTCTCTGGAGACATTCAAAACCCGCCTGGACACGTTCCTGTGCAACCTGCTCTGGGTGGACCTGCTCTGGCAGGGGGTTGGAGGAGATGATCTCCAGAGGTCCCTTCCCAGCCCATATCATTCTGTGATTCTGTGTTTCCAGGGACTCCAGCACGCAGGCAGCTCAGAGGTGCTCTGCAGGCTGAGACCCGTCCCTCAAGGGGGATAATCAAACAATTCAGGGACTTATTATCTGCATCCTTTTCAACGCCCTTTACAAAAAACCAGATGTCAGCATTTAGTTATGACACCAGAACTATTATGCTGACAGTAGACAGAGCACAGGGAGCAATTTTGATATCCAAAGAGCTTCTGAATGAAGTGCGTTGTCTGAGAGCCATCGTCTCCAGCTGTCATGTGCAGATGCCACATGTGGTTTATATCAGCTGCTGAAAAGGCTGAGGAGAGGATGTGTTTAACAGATTATAGGCAAAATCAGTACTTTTCACCATGTCCAGGTGCAACCCTGTGCAGGTGAGAGGGGGCTGAGCCTGTGGGGTGGAAGTGGGGCAGGGAGTGGGGCTGGCTCTGGCCAGAGAAGCCCTCAGAGGAGCCAACCAGAAAGCCCCAAAGAAAGAGGGGCAGAAGAGCAACTCATTCAGAGACCAGAGACTACATGGGAAAAACCAAAACAGTCACCTCCAGAGCATTTTATATGAAGGAAAGACCCTGGAACAGCTGGGGAAGCACCTTGTGATTAAAAGAGCTGCATTTAATAGGCATCTCATTTGCAGTCTGTTGTTTCCAGACTGTTAGTAACAAAATGGTAGGTGAAATACAATGCAGAGAAGTATAAAATAACAGATAGGGAAGGCAGGTCCTGAAAAGGAGCTGAAGTTGAAGATGGGTGCTACCACATACAGGAATGGCAGGAGCAGTTCTGCAAAGGGGACATCTACAAACATGACACCTGTGCGAGGATGCCGTGTACCCTGACTTAGACATTTGTCACCAAGCTAAAGAGTGGAAACAACATCTTTGGCTTCTTTTCTTACCAGCTCTTCAACCTGGAAAAGGCAAGGTTCTGCTTTGCCAAGTGAGATGACAATTTTCACATTTATCTGCTTTCTTCCCCATGACCAACTGCATCCCCGGGATGGGATGGGATGGGATGGGATGGGATGGGATAACCACTGCTCTCACTCTCTCCTGAGCCTGTAATGAGGTGTTTCAACAGGAGAACATGCCAATCTCCTCCTACATCCTGAGCCTCACCGAGAGGTAAAAGCTTCCCGTCATGTAAGTCTAAATTAAAAACCAGCTACCGAGTCGTGCCCCACAGCAGGAGCCAGAGGGGCATTCAGGAAAAGCAAAGTGTTCAAATACTTAACACTTTCACACAACGTTCTCCAATTCAAAACATTTTTGTAATCACAAAGTGCAATAATTCATCAAAAAGTCGGGAGTTTCATCATTCTCCTTGCTAGGAGATACCAATAATTTTTCCATAGAAAAAAATCAGATGGCTACAAAGATCGTAAAAAGGCAACTTTTTTTTTTTTAATAAACCAACATCAGCTCTGTACCCACACAACAGTCCTTTGGCTGCCACACCGAGAGAAAACATTAAGAGACAGTCAGAGAAAAATGGAATTTTATTTGAGTTTGAAGAAAAAAACCAAACCATAAGAAACCAAAGACAGAAATTGGGCAGTAATGGCCAAAGCTCCTGCTCTCCCCCAAACCAACTGAAGCCTCACATGAAAGTGGAAACATGAGCAAAATCATTGTCTAATAATCCATGACTTCATAGCAAACACTATTCATAGAGTCACAGAATGGTCTGGGTTGAAAGGGACCTCAGAGATCATCCAGTGGAGTGGGACCAGGCAAGAGCTGCCAGACTGAAGCCTGAAGCATTTGTCTCATGAGGATTTGGTTTCCCGGGACAAATTCAGCATCAAATTGCTTTTAGCACAGAGTATTTACACCTGAGAGGGTTTTTTTCCCTCTTCTTCTTCCCTTCTCGAGGTTGCTATCAGCCCCCTGCAGTTTGTTCACAGGACCACAAAACGGGCAGGACTTTTAGGGGGGATTTTAGGAGATGATTTTATCAACTCAGCGGGTGGGTGAGATAGGTGCCTGCCTCAGATACATGCCCAAAATCATTGTCTGTGGATGTTCTCTCCTCCTCTGTAATTTTCCAGGACTCAAAGCCTGTTTTTAAAGAGAGTAAGTTTTTTCCAAATCCCTAATTGCTTTTGTGTGAAGACCTTAAACAAATTTTTCAACAAGCCAGAACAAAACAAGGAATATTACTGTGCCACAGGGCTCCTTGAGGAGTTGGGGGGGTTCTTCTGCTACAGATTCTGGTCCCACTCTCTATGCCCAGATAGGTCTCTGTGACACCAAAATACTGGGACAGATAATTAAATACCACATGACGAAGCAGGAGCTGACTGAAGAGGGGACTGATGGTGCCCCATAGCTGTGGGATGATGGATCAAGAGGCTTTTCCAGCTTCCAGCTTTTCCTACATGAAAAGCAACCTGGTCTGGTGGGAGGTGTCCCTGCCCAGGCAGGGGGTTGGAACTGGATGGTCTTTAAGATCCCTTCCAACCCAAACTGTTCTATGGTTCTCTGATTCTATGAAAAGGCACTTAATTAGACACAATACCTGTAATCTCTGGGATTTCCTAGGCATGGGCTCTCAACCGGAGGATGCGCAAGGAGAGACCACCGTCCAACCAAACTCCACTCAAAATATGTTGGGGAAGGTGGACCACACTGGGCAGCAGCCGCCATCCCCCTCTTGCACCACGTCCAGAGCACAGCGTCAAACATTTAACATGCTGACAAAGACAGAGCTGCCTCGTCGCTTCAGATTAACGAAGCCATCAGATCCATTTAGGAAGTAATCGAGAATGTCTAATTTTAATTAGTCGTCGGTTTGCTCCTGTTGAAGTAAACAAGATTACTTCTTTCTAGAGATATTTTTATTGAATTGAAGCTCCAATTACAGTGTCCCCCGTGTAGCCCAGTTTTATTGTACTGTAAACCACCACCCCTGCACTGATGCCCCACCGCAACTGATACCCCACCAGCTGATTGAGAAGTACAATAAACTGCAATTTATTATAGCACTAAAACTCTTCTGCTATCTCAAAATATACCAACGCTGAATTTAAAATGTGTGTGTTTGGTTCTGAAAATACTTGAAACTGTCCGGTTTGTTACCGGGCACATTCTGTAAATGTACTTCAAAGACGGATTATAGAGAAATAACGTGCTTCTACAGTGGGAATGTACTGCGGACCTACAGGGAGCAGCCACTGCTCCCCAGTGTCATCCCTCGGGATTCCTTGGTGGCACCAGAGAAGCGGCTGTTTTGGGTTTCTTTGCAGCAGCAAAGGGAAACTCTGATTTACCAGGGGCAAAAAAAAAAAGGAATTGACTATAATAAAGAAAGACCCAACATTGCCAGGTGTGGTGATGTGCCTGACGAAAACACTCGGAAACAGCTTTTTGTCCTATTTTAAGCAGGACTGGAATCTTCGCCACGCTACCTTAGATGCACAGGTTCTCTTTGGGGCTCCTGGATGCCTTGGCTGCTTGTCAAAGACGGCACAACCAGGCTAAAAAAGTCCTCTTCACCACTGGAGGTTTCCTAATTCATGTCAGTGACACCCAAGATCTCCACTAATAAGGGAAACATGTGAGGAAAAGGCGGTTTTGCTGCTGTTTGGGGGGGCTTCCAACCTGAACCATTCTGTGATTTCCCTCTCGTTGTTTTCCGCAGGAAAAACGGTGTCTCCTTATGCAAGAGGGGATAACTTCAGCCTTATTGTTACGTTATTATCTACCAAACTTCACTACTACAGAGGAAGAACTTTTTGAGCAGTTCATGTTAACGTACTATTCATTAATTTATAGCGCTACCACCTACTAGTCCGCTGATGAAGCAGGGTGATGTCTGCTTGATTAATTGAAATAATTTAATTTCTCCTCTCTGCGGAAGGTTGAGCAAAGCACATTGCATCTCTGCCTGCCCAGCTCTCTGAACAAAGCTTGCCCAGCTGTGGACCTCATCACATAGGATCTGGGTACCAAACCCACTGAGCCCCAAGGGCTGCTCTCCTGCTGCACTCCGCTCTGAGGCCTCAGCTCCATACAAAGGGCTTCCAAAGGATTCTGCTCTTCCTGTGACTAAACTGGTTTCGCTACAGGGACATTCATACACTCTGCCTGAAAGCCCCACCTGCAGCTGCACAAAGACACGAGTCAAAATGCTCTGAATCCCCTGGTGAAGGAAAGCCAAGGGGGCTGGAGGGGAAGCATTTAAGGTAAAATTTTGGTAGAGCCAATTATTCAGATGAGGTTGTTCAGAAAACTCTGATCTATCTCAGGGTTTAGGTTAAAAATATCACAGAACCACAGAATGGTTTGGGTGGGAAGGGAGCTTAAAGCCCTCCCCAGTGCCACCCCCTGCCCTGGGCAGGGACACCTCCCACCACACCAGGTTGCTCCAAGCCCCCTCCAACCTGCCCTTGAACCCCTCCAGGGATGGGGCAGCCACAGCTTCTCTGGGCAACCTGGGCCAGGCTCTCACCACCCTCACACCAAACAAGTTCTTCCCCACATCTCAGCTCCATCTCCCCTCTTTCAGGGTCCAACCCTTCCCCCTCCTCCTAGGGCTCCCCTCCCTCATCCAGAGTCCCTCCCCAGCTTTCCTGGAGCCCCTTGAAGGACTGGAAGGGGCTGGAAGGTCTCCCTGCAGCCTTCTCTTCTCCAGGATGATTAAAAAGTGTTAATTGCCTCCGACATGGAGAGATTTTTGTCTCTTCTCATGTCTTTTCCCAAACGTGTGGGTCCCCAGACCCAAATGCAGCTCCATGTCACAGGACAAAGCATCGTGCCAAGAGCAGATGAGGCAGAAGCCGAGGCAGAAAATGATGCTGGAAACGACAGAGGAGAAATCTTAATAATGGGTTAACAGGGAAACAGCACAGTATTTCGCATGAATGTACTCATTAAAGGCTTTTCTTTAAAAAAAAAAAAAAAAGTATGAAATTGCAGATTTTATACAAAATGTCATAGGTTTGTCACTCTGTGGCAACTTGTCCTCCCCCAGACACCCACAAGTATTTTCAGGCTCTCTCCTGGAGCAGCGGGAGCAGAGCTGGAGCGGCCCGGAGCCGGTGGGAAAGGGATGGAGGGACAGGGACACTGGGCACCGGAGGGAGCTGAAGCCAGCAGAGGACCAAGGGACAACACCAGGCCACCCCAGAGCATCCCACCACCTCAGCGCTGGCCTCCTCTGCCATCAGAAACAGCAAAGGGGGCTGTACGAAACTGGGGGAAAAAAAGAAACACAGCGATCCGAAGAGTTTTCTTTAAACACCATGTAGACTGTTGCCCAGGGGAGCTCAGGGATATTTCTGGAGCCGAGCAATCCCAAAGGTTTGCCTCCGAGCAGCCACGTTTCCCAGTGATCCCGGTGGGAGGTGAGGCAGGGCCACGCTGCAAGCCTCGGGGGGCTGGATGTCTTTCCCCTTTTCGTTTTTTCGTTGGTACCAATTAAAATGAGAAGTCTCCCTCGAAGCAAGGCATTGCAGCCCATGCCAGTTAAAATTCAAATTTTTAAGGTGGTCCTCGGGAGTAAATCTGGGAGATCACCTGCTAGGGAATGAGTCTCTGGCCATCCTCCTGGACACGCACATGGAACTGCTTCCCGGGGGTCAGGATCGCTGCTTTTCGCAGGGAAAAATCTGCCACTTTCAGCTCCGCAGAAACAAATACAGCGTTAAGTTTTGACCTTGCTCGCTGCTGAAAAAAAAAAAGAAATAATCTCTGGGGGCTGCGTTGCACCGACATGAGGCTGTTATTCCTGATTGACACTGCTGTGCGGCTGGGAATAGATTCGGGACCTGGATCTGCAAAATGAACTCCACGCTGGGGCTTTCCTGCTTTCGCAACGAGGTTGTCACTTATGCTGGCTCCTACCGCGGATCTGGCTGGTGAAGAGGTGGAAGTGTGAATGAGATATCTTGATTTTTTTTTTTTTTTTCCATGGCCAGGTTAAAACGCAGCGAGCGAGCGGCGAGAAAAAAAAAAAATGTGCTTTGCCTTGCAAAGCGCTCGGATTGGATGCGGAAATCACCAGCTGAATAATTATGGGACCCTGAGATGTCACCTTTCCCACCACCGCTCTGCTACAGCTCCAGTCAGGCGGCAGCTTGAACTTCATTGTATTTACTGGATTTTTTTACATCTGCTGCTCAGAGGCAGGGACTCCATCTGCTCTATGTGACCTCCCACCCGCACAGAAGCAGCCCTGGTGGGTCCAGGACCCTTGGGCATCACCTCTCTGCTTCATCCCTCCATGGCACGGAGGGTGCTGGGTTGCTGGAGCCACTGGTGTGTGCATGGGGCAGTTGGGAGAGTCCAAGCACCTTCAGATCTCCTGGATCTGCTGCTGGTTTGGCACCTGCTGTAGCTCAGGCTTTGAGCCATGGGGAAGCGTATGAGAAATCTATGGGTCCAGCATGTCCCACCAGTGCCCTCCCTATTGATTTAGAAGCCAGCAGCTGCAGCCTCCTCCACCCCGCAGACCATGCAATCCAAGCATCCCTTACAGCAGCCAGTTGCACCATCACGCATAGGATTGCAGAATGGTTTGGATTGGAAGGGACCTTAAAGCCCCCGCAGTGCCACCCCCTGCCCTGGGCAGGGACACCTCCCACTAGACAAGGTTGACCTCATACCAAGGTCCTTTAAAAGTGCAACCCAACTACACCTTTTGTCATTGATATCTTCCAAGACACCTTCTTCTCCCTGTGGCTGCCCCATCCCTGGAGGGGTTCAAGGGCAGGTTGGAGGGGGCTTGGAGCAACCTGGTGTGGTGGGAGGTGTCCCTGCCCAGGGCAAGGGGTGGCACTGGATGGTCTTTAAGGTCCCTTCCAACCCAAACCATTCTATGGTTCACAGCTGCACCACAGACAGATCACCCAAAGGACCAAGACCCTGTGCTATGCAATGAATTATTATCAATCTATCAAAGAAAGTAAAATCCATCCCTTTAAAAGCAAAATTTTGAAGTTCTCTACAAGGGAATTTTCAAAGTGAAGCAGCTTGCTTTCAAATTCCTTTTTGCATGGCAGACTTTGCAAAGATTTTTGCCCTGTTCAAAACAAAACGTTGTCTCAGATATTAGATCAATTTCCTTTTGGAAAGTGCTAGAAAAAAAAAAAAGTGAGATGTTCAAACTGCAGTCCCTGGCCAAAGGAGGCATGATCTCTTCTGATGTGGATGCCTATGGGAATGTTGCTAAGATGGAGCATGGACCTTCAGTACTGAGGCTGCAGCGCTGTTGCCAGAAGGAAAAACAATCTTTCCCTGAGGAACCCCTCAATGTCCCATGTTGAGAAGCAGGTTTGGGCAGCCCTGCAATACTGAAATGTGTGTGCCCACACCAGGGGCATACATGGAATATATTGGCAGAGGCTGCCCAGGGCAGTGGTGGAGTCGCCATCCCTGGAGGGATTTCAAAGCCAGGCAGAGGTGGTGCTGAGGGACATGGGTCAGTGGGGGTTTGGGCAGTGCTGGGTTGATGGTTGGACTGGATGGTCTGAAAGATCCCTTCCAACCTAGATGTTTCCTTGATTCCATGACTCTATGGGGTAGAACACTTCTCCTCCACTCAGAAAAATGTCACAGCATCATGTCAGGGAACACTACTTCCAGTTTTCTTAATGACAACCTGAATAAAGTATCTCCAGCTGACCCTAGAGCATCAGCGTGGTGTGATCTTCTAGATCCCAGTCTAATGGCTAGAAAACGGGAAGAAACAGTTAATCTGAAGGAAATCTGCAAAACCTTCACATCAGCCCCATCAAAGCAGGAGGTCACAGGCAGCAAACACCTCCGGGGCTGCAAGGGGTCCTCATGAACCACACCACCAACCTGGCACTAATTATCATACTCCATGCGTAAATCATCAGCTTTCCTCATCTGGCTTCCAGTGCAAAATTATTATTTTAATAGGAAGGGGAAGCACTTAGTGCGTTTCATAGATAAATCCCAGCTGGTTTGCACCAAAAGCAGCACCAAAGCAGGAGGCTGAGGACTCCCATGAACTCCAAGAACACAATGACACCCCTGAAGTTGCTTTAGGCTTCATCTTTTTATCTGCATGTACTCGGGGAGCCAAGGCAGGAAATACACAGCTCGGTCCCCCCAGACTGCACTATTTTGTAGCAGGCAATAAGCATTTCTGGATTAAAACAGTTTCTAATTCTCTCTAAACAGTTAAAAATACTAGAACACAAAACTTGGGCTTTTCATGAATAAACTGTACTTTTCTCCCCCAGTCCGTCTCCATAGCTACCGAGACACTTGCTGGGTTGCCTCTGCCAGCTAATTGATTTTCAGAAAGGCACGATTAATGAAGAAAAAACAGAGTTTCCCCCTTTGGCAGGGCAGTTCCTCACAGTGGCCTTTTCCTTTCCCTCTGGGCGACCTCAGTCTCCATCCACTGATTTGAGATATGGAATAAATCCCCCTAAAATACAGGCGTTGAAGCACACCACAGCCTGAAGCGACAAAATGGATGTGCATCCTTAACGCGGGATGGCCACCACATTTTATAAGGGAATTATGACATAAAAAAATAAAGATTGGATCCAAGCCAGGTGCTCTTCCCGTTCATCCAATGCGCTGGCCTTTCCTCAGACTAAATTGTGTTCCTGGAAAGCAGATCCCTGGGTGTCAGAGCACCTCCCAGAGCACCAGGAGAGAGAAAAAAAATGATTGCTCCCCAGGTCCTTGCTGAGAGCTTGGAGACAGGCACCCTGGGAGAGAGGGACAGCTTCCTGTGCATCTTCTCATCGCTTTTCCACCATAGACTATTTCACAGAATCACAGAATGATATGGGGTTGGAAGGGACCTCTAGAGATGATCTAGTCCAATCCCCCTGCAAAGCAGGTCCACCCAGAGCAGGTTGCACAGGAATGTGTCCAGAGGGGTTTTGAATGTCTCCAGAGAAGGAGACTCCACCAACTCATTACTCATTTGGTAACGTCTCCTCCGTCTGAGGGAGGAGCCGTTTACATAGAATCACAGAATGGTTTGGGTGGGAAGGGACTTTAAGGCCACCCCAGTGCCACCCCCTGCCCTGGGCAGGGACACCTCCCACCACACCAGGTTGCTCCAAGCCCCCTCCAACCTGCCCTTGAACCCCTCCAGGGATGGGGCAGCCACAGCTTCTCGGGGCAACCTGGGCCAGGCTCTCACCACCCTCCCACCAAACAAGTTCTTCCCCACATCTCAGCTCCATCTCCCCTCTTTCNGTTCTCCAGAACCAACCATATTTCCCATTCCCTTTCTAACCCCATTCTGCTAAACCTGGAAAGGGTAGAAAACAAGGGCTCATCCCTCTTCCAAAGGCACTGGGGGGAATCAGGAGGAAATTGAAAGCCCTTTGCAGCCAGAAAGCACCGTAGGATGTGAGCATCTTGTGTGCGTGCACCCACGTGTCTGCTAAACAAACAGCAAATTTCCATCTCATACACTACTATTCTCCAATTCTGCTTCATTATACTCCATTGAAAGATTATTTTCTTAATTTGTAGTGGGAGTGCTGGAGAGAACAGCCTATGTTGAGGTGAGTGGTGCCACCACCAAAGGCACCGAGAGCGCGTGTGTGTCTGTGATGGCCCATGAGTACATGTCTCCTGAAAAAATATGGTTTGTTAAAGCAACTAAAAAAATGAAGTTACCTTTGGTTGCCTTTCCAGATTGCTCTGGTGTTACTGGGTAATATGGATCCAGATCAATTAGAATCCAAGATGAAGGAGCTGTATTGTGCCTCGGCTGGGAAGACAGCAGCTACTGGGGGAAACAGACAGATGCGTGGCATTATTTATGACACGTCCTCAGCGCTGTTTCAGTGATTAAATAATTAGGAGAAGAGATTAAAAATTACTCTAAATGAGCTGAATTTTTAAACGCTCCCTCCTCCCCTTACCTATGCTGGCTGCAAGGATTTTTAAATCCTTCATGTTTTTTTAAAACAGCTGGCAAAATGAAATATGACAGCAGTATAAATATATACATTTTGTAGAATCATAGAATGGTTAGAGTTGGAAGGGACCTTAAAAATCATCAAGTTCCAACACCCTATCATGGGCAAGGACACTATTGGCAATAGTATTAGGGGGGGAAAAAAACACATTTGATGTATTTCTGGGTGAATAAGAGGGGTTTTATCTGCTGCTTGGAACAAGTTGGCACCTGAACACGGCTGCAGAGCACAGATTTTATTCCTGGTCAGCAGAGGTTAGAAGAGGGGCTGCAGCCCCATGGAGCAGAGTCCCAGGTTTTTGGTGGGACAGACACAGCTTCCAGGTGGTCTGCTGGGTGAATGGTGACACAGGTCTGGATGTCCCCAACACGGGTACCTCTCTTTGCTTTGCTCCTAAATGCAAAAGCACCCAGGCCTGTGGAAGGAAAAGGGAAATGAAAGGATGCTCTTGATGAGCGTTGGTCACACTCCCCCTCAGCTCCCACCTCTTCTGCACGTGGGATTTGTGGGGAATGGGGAGATGGAAGAAGAGGTGATCTGCTGGAAGGACCTCATGCAGCGAGGTCCTGCCCGTAGCCTGCTGAGCCCCTGCCCATGGCTCGCTCCGCAGGGCTGTCCCACCAGCATCCATCAAAATTCAGCCACCAGAAAACACCCTGGGGTGGCACAAAGGGCTCTCCTGAGCTCCTCCAGCAGCATCTGAGGAAACCTGCTCTGGCAGATAACAGCAAAGGGGGGGGTGCTACTAACAAGATAGCACAGCAATATCCTTAACAACCGAAAAAAATATCCCTTCTGCAAACCTTACCCTAGCCATGAAAGAAAAAAGGAAAATTCCATCTCATAAGGGGTTACTGTGTTCCTGTTCCTCTTTTCCTTCCTGTTCTAGCATTATATTTCATCTCAGAGCAATACCTGCTGAATGATGCTCTTATGTGGGATGTCCATGGAGTCCAATAGGTAAATCATGGTGGGTTTGCCTTGATACACCCTGTATTACTGGCAAACAAATTACTTCCACCTCCTTAGAGGAGCCTTAGTGGACAAAGCACTTGAAATGGCTAAAATAAGGGAGTGAAGGGAAAGTGTGGGGGATGAAAATGGGGAAGCAGCTGTGAAGACAGAAATGCCAGCTGGTCTGAAGCTCAAGGAAGGTGAAAGTAAAGGTTTAGAAATCTTTGTAACATACGTGGTAACACACGTCACAGTGCCTTAGAGCCCTTGGAATGGATGCTACTCTGAATTTGAGAAACAGACTTTAAAAAAAAATATTGTTTAAGTATATGTTACAGGTCAAACTTGCTACAGGACAAATTTAGACATGATGAGGGAAACACCAAACTGCTGGTCATGGTATGAAATGACCCTGTTGGCAACTTGGAGCAAGTGCCCAGGTCTCACTCTTCCTCATCCCCACACCCAATGAGCTCAGAAACACCAAGACCTTGGAACCTGCACCCCAGGGCCAACTGTAAAGGAAATATTGTCACAAATTCAGACCCTAGAATCTTCTAAAAGTGCAGCTTTCCCTAACAGCGTAAGAATCCATAGGGCTGGCAGAACCACACTTTCCCTCTTTCCCCTGCAAAACGCCAAGCAAGTTTTGTAGTAAAACAAAAAGATAGAGAAAGCATCGAGCATTTAGGTAAAAGACTGGGAATGACATATCCCAAAGAAAATAACTTTTTCTTAGTGTCTCCTCCTAACCCACAGCCCACCACATGAGCTGGACTCACACCATGTTCTTCCCCTTCCCCAGCTGCCCAAGGGGAAACGCTGGGACAGTTCTCGGGGAAACCATTGGGGCAAAAGAGCTCAAAGACATCTAGAATGGAGCACGGTAAATTTGCAAGCAGGTATTTGCAACAGAGGTGCAGATGCAGCTGGCCCCTCTCAGCTCTGCCTTCAATGTGCTGCCTCTGTGTCTGTGCATTATTCAGGCAGCATTATTTGCCTTCCCAACAAAGAGAGTACGAGGTCCCACCATGGCATACGAGGAGAACTTCATGGGGATCATACAGATAGGCGTAAACCAGATGCAAATAAAAAAAAAAAAAAGCAAATAAATCACAGTTACACGGATCTGGTCCAATGAGCCAGCCAAGGCAGGTAGCCCAGAGCTGGGTCTTGCCAAAACAAGGAGAGCTTCTCCCACCCCACCCTCCTCTTCACCTTTTTGTATGTGCACAGCTTTTTACACTTTGGAAACCTGTTGACTTGTGTTTCTAAGCCCGTTTCAGCTGCCAAAAGCCCCCGAGCTGCTTTGGCACCTGGACTCACACACTTCTGAGCAACGTGGTTTTTTAAAAAATGAGTGCCTTTTGTCCCTCTCTTTAAGGCCCTGGGGCTTGTAAAGATGACAGCAATTTTCTGCGAAGTGGCTAATTCAGGGCAAACCATAATGATTATCAAAGGAACGAGTGGCTACGGCTGGCAGAGGAGCCGCTCTCCATAGCCAACCCAGCATTCTGAATGTTTCTTAAAGAATACCTTTTGGTACTTTAATATTCCATAGAATTTTTAAAAATACAGCTTTTGAACCAGCAACCCCCAAAATCTGGAACGTGTCGCACCGAGGGACAAACTTCCTGACAAAATAGCACATTTCTGGCTAAACCAGCTGATTTCCAGCACCTGCCAGTGAGACAGGGTCTGTGGGAAGGGTTCTGGGCTTCCAGGGCCTGTATCATTTGCAGATTATTAATAAATCATTAATTACTATAGCATTCCTAGTGCAGAGCCACGCCGCACGCCCCATCTCAGAAGCCGTACTGCTGCTCACCCACTGCCCACGGTAAAAATTGACATATTCGTTAGCTTTTCCTAAATAAGACCTTTTAGGTTTCATCCAAGTATCATTGTCGCAGTTGGCCAACGTTTTTCCCACAATATTTTTATGCATGGCTCCATCTGTGGACCGCAAAAGCAACTCGGAGAAGAAAACCATATTTGTATGGGGGCATAACAACAGCTCGTTAACACACACGCGGAGCAGCCAGACGTATAAAGTAGAACAGGCGGGTATCGACCCAAACTAAAATCAGAAAAAGGGAAGTGAGGAACTCATTTTCAGCTGACCAGAGTCGTTGATACCCATACAGAGTCACAGAATCGTAGAATTGTCTGGGTTGGAAGGGACCTTTAAGATCATCTAGTTCCAACTCTGATAAAAAACCTCTCACACAAGAACAAAGGGGAAATAAAGAGGAAGAAATTAAAATGCTTTACAGTACTCACTAATTCAGTTAAACTTATTCCCTTTCCATGGACAGCCTCGCTGCTGAATTCACTGGCAGAAAAATTCACCAAGACAGGGTTCATGGCATTGTTCCTGCAAAAGGATTTGGCCTTTTTATTATTTTTTTTCCCCAAGCGTCCCTGTAAGAATTGCATTTAGGAAGTTATTTACGGTCCTGCAATTAGTGCCTTTGATGCTTTTCACATGCCTTGTGCAAAAAATATCTATATCTTAAACCCTGCCAGTGACCCATGAAGAAGGTGTGGGCAAGACACCAGTGTTTGTGACTCAGCCTCAATTTTGGGGTGAAGCCTCGATTCGTTTCTCACTTCAGACAAGCCTTCGTTTGAGCGCTTGCTCCACCACGAGCACCCAGAAGCTGAAGAATGTTTTCCTGGTTATATTTGGGATACGGGTGAAAACAGTGCTTCAGGCAGGCTATATCCATCCTTCAGATTGTTTCAGAGACACCGACTGTGTTATTCACCCCAGAGCACATTCTGTATATATACACATTCCCCAAATACACAAATACTGCAATTTTCCATACTGGTTCCAGCTATGACTCATCCCAGTTACACCTTGGGAACCCTCTACCCCTTGCCCACACTCCAGAAACGAGCAGCACCAGTCATGAACTGGTGCCCTCCAGGGCACGAAATTTCTGGGCGTCTCTGCTTTGTCCTCCTCAGAAAAACACAACGCTCCAGCCGAACGCTTCTCGCCAGGTTTAAGACAGTTGCTACAGGGAGGTTTCTACGGGATAGCTGGTAAGAAGGGCAGCACTCGCTTCACTGCAGGAGTGAAAAAAAAAGCACATGAGCAGAAAAGGCGACAAGTACCCAGATAGCATCCTAAATCTTTGGACGTGCGACAGGGGAGAAAAAAAAAAATCAGTATTATCTGAGAATATTGACGTAAAACCCTAAGACATAACCGGTTTCTGTGAATTAGACAAATTGAACTGCAGTAGCAGGGACATGGTATAAATCCAAACCCTTATATCCTTCCTAGAAGGAGCTGGAAGACTATTTCACCAAAGGCAGGGGATGGGAAACAGAGCTCCATTTAAATACCCCCAGGGATGGTGACTCCACCACTGCCCTGGGCAGCCCGTTCCGAGGCTTGACAACCCTTTCAGTGAAGAAATTTCTCCTAATATCCATCCTAAACCTCCTCTGGTGCAACTTGAGGCCGTTTCCTCTTGTCTCATCACCTGTTCCTTGGGAGAAGAGACTGGACCCCCACCTCTCTAGAGCTTCAGCTGCAGGTTCAATCTTTAAATTAGCCACGGTCCTTCACAGTCAGTGCCATTCACCTCAAGATAGAGATTGGGATTTGGTCATTTCTTTTAATCTAAAAAGCATCCCTGCACCTTTTTGCATCCAAAATACCATCTCAGGCTGAAAAAACAAGAAGACTGAAGCTGTAATAAACACCCCTGGATTCCCAAGAACGCTCCTGGAGCTCCCCAAGCCTCTGCCAGCAGGAGCTCTGGGCCTTTTCCCACGCTCTACCTCTCGCGCCATCGGGTTGTCTATTTGCAGTTCTGGCTCGCAAACACACATGGCAAGCAGGCTGTCAGCTCGACCCACAGAAAAATCTTACAGACCAAAAGAAGGCCACGGATTCTACCGAGGAGCCGAGTGCCAGAGCAGAGATGGGGGGCACCGAGCTCTCTGCTGTGGGGAGGGGCTGCACCCAGGAGAGCAACGAGCAAAGGTATGTTTGAGGAAAAGAACTGAAACTCACTATATTTCCTGCAAAGCAGTAAGTCCAAGGAAGGCTTATTCTTCTTTCACGAAAGATAAACACAGCTAATGGCAGTACTTTGATTTATTCCACATTCTGCAGGGCCCGAGCATTCCTACAGACGGGCAAACCCAGTGTCTAGGACGGCATCATTACTACAAGGTAAACCTATATTTATGATGCGATAGCATCTGCTTGGCGATAGCTTTAAATTAAGGGGTTGGCATGGCAACAGATGCTCCCACACTGCTGTGTCTGCCTCGTGCTGCCATTTTGCTCAGGATCCCTAGTGGGTTTGGGATTAGCCGCCCACAGCATTTCATTTTGCCTAACGAAGCCGTTTTTGGCTGGAGCATCAAACAAACAGCTGAAGCCTAGCGTGGACCGGGTACTTTTTTGTTGCCTAGCTGCTCTGCGGTTTTAAAACGCAGTCTTTCTGAATTCACGCTATTTTTGGTAGCTCGGAGCTCCTCCTGCCAAGCAGCGGTGACCAAACCGTGCTGAGGACCGGCTCCTGGTGAACACCTTCACAGAATCATAGAATGATAGAATCATTCAGGTTGGAAAAGACCCTTGGGATCATCGAGTCCAACCATCAACCCCACTCTACAAAGTTCTCCCCTACACCATATGCCCCAACACCACATCTAAGCAACTCTTAAACACATCCAGGGATGGTGACTCAACCACCTCTCTAGGCAGCCTATTCCACTGTCTGACCACTCTTTCTGTGAAGAATTGTTTCCTAATATTCCCTAACCTTCTTCCACAAGTGTCACCTTTTTTCATATTTCCAGGTTGTGATGGCTCTCTGGAGTCTGTGCTGTGCGCTTGCCTTTGCCGAGGACCCAAAGAGGAGCAATGCCCTCCCATGTATGATGTTCCGGGCTATTTCACTCCGCCCAGCATCCTCACCAGCCCTGGACCAGGGGCTGATTTCACAACAGCATCGCAGCATGGCTTTTGTTGTGTTTGGTATCTATCTGAAATTTCAAACCCAGAAGCTTTCATAGACTTCTCCTCCAGACATACACTCATTCCTGCCCAAGGGAGAGGGAACATCCAATTTCTTCTCAAATAAAATGCCAAGGATCTGTCAGCAAGGAGACAGAAAACGGCCCGACACCTGACCTTAAAATCCTGTCCCAATGCTGCTCTTGAAATGTTATTTTGTTTTATTATTGGAATGTTATCAGTGAGGCTAATGACTTTGTTAACATAAGGCAACCAAGACTTCTCCTAATACCTACCTTTTAGAGCATTTTCTCTCCAAGGCACATGCACATTATAAGAACACATCTACAATATCACTGCTCTGACACCTCAGCCCCCCCCTGCAATGCAGTAATCGGGCAAGAGAAACCTTCCCCCAACAGCCATGGGTTATCCTGTGTGTGGAATCACAGAATCACTGAATTGCTGGGGTTGGAAGGGACCTTTCAGCTCATCAAGTCCAACCATCAACCCAAAACTGACAAAAGCTACCCCATTGTTAAGCACTACTTCTGCCCGTCTTTTAAATCCACCCCAGCTCACTCCAGATTTCCAAAGCAGAAACAGCCCCTACATTTCAAGAGATATTTTTCAGAGTGAAAAAAAATAAATACCTGCCTGAAGAAACAGACCATGGGGATTGATGCATCCTCTGTATCCTCTGGGGGATGGGTGCTGGATACGACCTGCAGCAGTTCCGCATCTCAAGATTTTGGGCTCTGTTTCACCAAACATGTTTTTTCCCAAGAAGGCTCCAGATGCTTCCAGTGATTCCTGGGCAGAACACACCTACAGGGCACATCTGTTCATGAAGACAGCTAGTTACCTCACAAGTACAGGTGGAGAAAGGATCTCTGAGCAATTGCTACCTAACTGGTCTTTCTATGAGCCAGTTGGGTTCTTTCAAGGCGATGCTGGTGGCCCGGGCTAATGGAGGACCAGAGAGGTTGGTGCTGCCTGGACCATGAACGTATACATGAAATAAAATGTACCCAAACAGCAACGAGCCTGTTTGCTCCATCACACCCAGATCAGGACAACTCAATGGGTGCTGAGGGCACAGAGAAAGGAAAGTTAATTGCTGATGAACCAGCTGGGCTGGGGAAAACACCCCTCCTGAAGGCAGGAGGGCAGCACAAAAGGCAGGAGAACCAACCCATTCCACGCCTTTCTCCTCCTTTTTGTTAAAGAGGAGGATTCTTTTATGGTTTGATTGATTCCCGAGACATTTCCCCAGCAAAGCACATCTCTCCTTTGGCAGTGCCTGAGCCACGGCTGTGGGCTCAGCTCCAGAGCACTGCCTTAAATACCCCAGCAGACAGCGATAGTATTGCTAATGTGAAATCAGGGGTGCTCAGACAAGTGACAAACTCAGTTAGGAAGAAAAAATATTGCTCACAGCAAAGTTATGAAGCTTATTCATAAATTTCGTTCTTATTTTAACAGCTTTTGTCACATACGTTGTTCACAAGCTGCAGCGGAAGAAAGCAGCAGAAAGGATAGGTCAAGAATGCAGCCAAAGTTTGCAAAACAATTTTTGCAAAGCACTCTATCGTTGTTACAAGTTCATACCAAACCCAAGTACAAAAAAAAAAAAAAAAAAGAAAAAAGAGATCTATTAATAGCTGCCTTAATTTTTCCCAAAGGGAGATCTGTTCTCCCTGTAGCAAACTCCTCAATATGCAAAATCTCCTTGTCCTCACAGCACCCTCCAAACACCCATACTAGATCTCTCCATCAGTGGCACAAGGCACACCAGCTCATGCTGTTTCTAACCTTCTTGATCTCATCGATGCTGAGCAATAGCTAAAGGGCAGGTGGCAAGAGGATGGGGTCAAACTCTTCTCAATGGAGCCTGTGACAGGACAAGGGGCAATGGGCACAAGCTGGAACTCGGGAAATTCCATCTGAACATGAGGAGGAACTTCTTCCCTGTGAGGATGGTAGAGCCCTGGAACGGAGTGCCCAGCGAGGTGGTGGAGTCTCCATCTCTGGAGACATTCAAACCTACCTGGACATGATCCTGTCCAACCTGCTCTGGGTGACCCTGCTCTGGCAGGAGGTTGGTGGAGATGATCTCCAGAGGTCCCTTCCCACCCCCACCATTCTGTGATTCTGCTTTTCCAGCACCCTTCTGCTCTGACACCTCCACTTACCTCTCAAGCACCTGAAGTCCATGCATGGACACAACATTTCTGGGGCTTTAAGGATATCATTATAACTTCTCTTGTTTGGGGCTCTCCTTTTTCCATTCCAACCCCATTGCTCTGCTGAGCAGCTCCATAGAATCATAGAATCATTCAGGTTGAAAAAGACCCTTGGGATCATTGAGTCCAACCATCAACCCTACTCTACAAAGTTCTCCCCTACACCATATCCCCCAACATCACATCTAAATGACTCTTAAACACATTCAGGGATGGTGACTCAACCACCTCCCTGGGCAGCCTATTCCAGTGTCTGACCACTCTTTCTGTGAAGAATTGTTTCCTAATGTCCAGTCTAAACCTACCCTGTTGCAACTTGAAGACATTCCCTCTTGTTCTTCTTCATTGTGGCTGGTCTGGGCTGCTATGAGTGATCCACAACACTGTATGGAGTGGATCCACAACGCTGGAAATGAGAGAAAATACACAGCAGCACTAAAACCATTGGATGAGGTCCTTGTCCTGAATTAAACAAAAAAAAACAACAAACAAATAAGTTAAAATAAATCAGTGAAGGGTTGAAGGCTACTTGTTGTAAGTGGTGTTAAGCATAAAAAGGCCTGGGCTAATTAGGATAATCTTGTGGGTGAGTGATACCTTCTGCACAGGTAAATTTTAACTGGCTTATTTTCAAGGAGAATTCTTCATTGGTGAAACCTTCTATTGGCTGTGAAACTTTGGCTGTGATTCTGGAAGTTGTAGGAAAGCCAGGGCAGAAACAAAACTTGAAGGAGATGCCTTCAAATATATCGACAAAACCGAGAAACAGAAAAGCAATTATTACATGGCTAATTAGGAGAATAAAAGCCTCATTTAAAAATAGTGCCATCTCGTAAGCAAAGGAATTAGGGAAGATAAACACTGTACAGCAGAAAACTGAATTGCAGAGAGTATTCAACTTACAGAAAGGAAATATCCAAATCCATTTTCCAGAGTCATAGTACTACTCAGGGCTTAACGTATCTTCAAAGCACCACATGAGCAGACGTTGAGCTTCACACTTCATTCTTAAATTTAGCTCATTTTAAAACACTGTGTGTGGCAGAGCTCTTCCCGGAGTCAGCCTCGCTCCAGCTCTTTGTCTCCCTGTAAGTAACCCATCGCACGGGTTTTAATCACACTGAGACTCAAATCGATTCTGAAACGTCTGGGCTGATGCCGGGGGGAGCACAGCTGCGTCCCCAGCCCCAGGGGACAGGGTGGTAGGGCAATGGGTCTCCCCAGCCAACACGTGGCAGGAGGAATGCAGCTGAGCATCCAAATATGAGATACGAACTCTTCAACCTATACAATGCTGGTATAGATGGTGCCGGCTCATGTTAAGCTTCTCATCCACCAACACCCCCAAGTCCTTCTCCTCAGGGCTGTTCTCCAGCCATTCTCCGCCCAACCTATATTTGTGCCTGGGATTGCCACTTCCCAGGTGCAGGACCCTGCATGTGGCTTGGTTAAAATTCATGCGATTTGCACAAGCCCACCTCTCCAGCCTGTCCAGCTCCCTCTGGATGGCATCCCTTCCCTCCAGCGTGTCGACCGCACCACCAAGTTTGGTGTCATCAGCAAACTTGCAAGGGGTGCCCTCTACCCCACTGTCCATGTCTCCAACAAAGATGTTGAACAGCACTGGTCCCAGTACAAACCCCTGATTTGCACCACTCATCACTGGCTGCCAACTGGACATTGAGCCATTGACCTCAACCCGTTGAGTGCGTTCATCCAGCCAGCTCCTTATCCATCGAGTGGTCCATCCATCGAATCCATTAGTTTCCAATTTTGAGACCAGGATGTCATGCGGGACAGTGTCAAATGCTTTGCACAAGTCCAGGTAGACAACATCTGTTGCTCTGCCCTTGTCCACCAAGTGTGTGGCAGTATCATAAAAGGCCACCAAATGTGTCAGGCACGATTTGCCCTTGGTGAAGCCATGTTGGCTGTCTCCAATCATCTCCTTATTTTCCATGTGCCTTAGCAGAGATTCCAGGAGGATCTGCTCCATAATCTTGCCAGGCACAGAGGTGAGACTGACTGGTCTATAGTTCCCTGGGTCTTCTTTTTTTACTTTTTTGGATATCGGGGTTATGTTCCCCTTTTTCCAGTCTGCGGGAACTTCGCCAGACTGCCACGATTTCTCAAATATGATGGAAAGGGGCTTAGCAACTTCATCCGCCAGATCCCTCAGGACCCGTGGATGGATTTCATCAGGTCCCATGGACTGGAGATTAGGAGAGGGTTCTTCACTGTGAGGGTGGTGGAGCACTGGAACAGGTTGCCCAGGGAGGTGGTTGAGGCCCCTTCCCTGGAGATATTCAAGGTGAGGCTCGATGAGGCCCTGGGCAACCTGGTCTAGTTGGGGGTGTCCCTGCTGACTGCGGGGAGGTCAGACTAGATGACCTTTGGAGGTCCCTTCCGGCCTGGACAACTCTATGACTCTATGACTCTATGACTTATGCACCTTCAGGTTCCTTAAGAGGTCTCGAACCTCTTATGCTTCTACACTGTTCATTTATCAATAATAATAATCCTAATTAGCTATGAAATCCACTCTTGCAGTTTAAACCACAAGTTCAAACTTAATAGATATTTTTTTTTTTTAAACTACCCTGAATCAAAGGAAAATTTCATGGACATTTTCATGCAAAAAAAGATAAAGATTTAACACCTCATCCAGCTAGTAAAACAAAACAGCACACGATTTTCAGTGAATACAGATCAGTCCACACAATGAGGTCTACACAAAGCGTTTAATTATTCAATTAGGGGCCCATCCTTCTACCTCCTCCCTGAGTGCCAAGAGGTACAGATGTGTGAGAGACAGAGGCCAAAACCCTGCACTTGCTGGTGCTCTGCAGCCGCCTGGACACAGTTTCCCCATTGTTTCACCTAAAATAGTTGCCCCAGGATTTTGGCAATAAGGAACAAAGTTCATTTGTGGTCCATCAGCTAAAGGAAACACAGAAAATGAAGCCCTGCACACAGCAAAAGAATGTGAGCGATGAGAAAACAGCTACAACAAAGAAATAGCCAGACATAGCAATCATTCTTCCAAAAAAAAAAAAAAAGGGAAGAATAAAAAGGCAAATTGCACAGCAAGCTGTTTACGGAACTCCAGAACAGCAAATTGCTTGACCCCAGGAAATCTCCACTGGGCAGAATATCTGCACAAAATAAAGCAGCAGATAACAAACACCCCGAGAGCTGATGTGCCACTTCTGAAGGGGCAGAAGGTGCTCTCCCACCTTCGCTCTCCCACCAAAGATTTACTGGGGCGAGGACTCATCAAGTCAAACAAATCCCAGTTCGTCTCAAATGGCATCTCTTCTTCATTGCATTCTGCACGCCCTGGACTTCAGAGACACTCCTGATCGTCATCGTGAGAGACCCAAGAGTCCTCACGCACACTGAGAAAGTAAAATATTAAATTCAAATTCCACCACTCTGAATTTTTAATTATTTAAATTTCAAATATAGGTTTAGACCAATATGTACTAATGAGCAATAGTTTAAAAACACCTTTAAAATACCGTATCTGTAAGTATAAACATATATTCTATGACTTCACTTTTCTGCTTTGTTAAGATTTCATATTTTAAGGACATAGATTCATATTAAAAATAATTCTATTAAAAATAGACTACAAAAGCCATTCGTGGGTTTTCCTCCGGGACAGCGTTGGGGTGAAGACTGTGATCCCAAGGGTGATCCCCAGTCCCAGCCCGGAAGACAACACCCCCTCACCCCAATAATCTCCCGGAGAAGGTGGATAATACACCTTGATTTAAGCACATTATCAGTCAAGATGGTTTTTTAATTACATCTTTCTCAATATTATGCCACAGCACATGTAACGAAGAAAGTCTCCCAAGGAAGATAATTGGGATTATGTATGGAGAGAGCCCTGCCTTGCAGAACCCCCACACCCAGGATGGGGGGCAAAGGGTCTCCCTGGGGGAGCACGGGCTTTGCCAAGCATCAGGAGAGGAAAAAGCCGGACGCCCAAGTCATTGAGCTGTTCTGCTGTGAATCTTGCATGCACACAGCAAAGTCTTTTTCCTTTAATTAGATTTTCTGCAGCTCAGAAGGCGCTGGGGGCTCATTACGATATCCTCTACGATGCAAGAACACACAGCTTGTGGTTCCACACTTACCGCATCTGAAGAATGCAAACGGAGAGGCTTACAAGCCAGCAATTTAGCTAAACACAATTCCTACAGCCTCTGTCATGATACACTGGATAAATCCAGACAAGATACCAGTATTCCTAAATTGCCCCAATTTCAGATGCTCCAAAGCCCTACGGAAATGCCACAGTGCACGAGCATCCAGGCAGTGGCTTTTCATATTCAAGGGGCAAATATTTAAGGGAGATTTCCTGTGGGTGCTGCTGATGCCCAAGATGTATTCAGTGAAAAATGCAGAAAAATTAAAGATGCAGCCACCCATGAAGAACAAACACCAAAAACATGAAAGAGGTGGACATGGGCACTTGCAGGAGGAGCTCAGGTACCCACCAGCACCTCAAGAGAAACCAAGTTTGAGAATCTCACCCCAGAAAGTGGCTCTGTGCTGGGGGTGACCTCCCAGGGATGGCCCCCCCACTGGTGGTGAGCCCTGCAGGCATCCGTCAGGATGGACCTCCAGGTCCATGAGCAGCTTACTAACTTCAGATGAAGCAAGAGCTATGAGAGAAGGGAAGTTCTTAAGGCTGTCGCTATGAGAAGGTTATTTATTCTGCCGCTGTATGCAGGGCCCCTCTCATTGCTAAGCAACCCTGCCTCGTGGCACAGCCAGGCTGATGCTGCGAGCGCTGGCACTGGCTTTCAGAGAGTCACAGAATGGTCAGGGATGGAAGGGACCTTCAGAGAACATCCCCTCCAGCCCCGCCACCAAAGCTTTTTCCCTTCTCCCTTCCCCATGCCGCCTCCCTGGGATGCTGCAGCTTCATCCCGGCACCTCCAGCTTCTCGATGTCCTTTGCATGGCAGCAGATCTCCATGGCTTCTTCTGCCATTGCCTCCTGACCCACTAGCTCCTCTCAGGGAACCTCTGGAGCTGGCCTCCATCTGGCATTTTTGGTTTCTTTGGGGAGTAGGAGGAGGTTGTTTGGTTAGAAGCGTTGAAAGTGTCCCAGACCAGGCCTGCCAAGTACTCAACAGAGTCCCCAAGTAGGAGACACAGCAGTTACCTGCCATATCAAACCCCAGCCAGGCCCCATCAACTGCTCCGTGCTCCTTCCAGAGAGCTTAAATGTTACCGCAGTACTATTAACTCGTTGGATTTGGGGAGTTGCTTCCCTTTGCCTTCTTTTATCTGAATCTGCTCTGAAGTTCTCTTTTGTTACTGAACCCGCAACTAGCCCATTTCAGTCAGAATGACCCTGTACTCCACTCACTCAAAAGCTCACTCGTGACACTCTAAATTCAAGTACTGAAAAACGGATAACAAGAATACCTTTAGTCACACGTACCTCCTCGCATCACACACAAAAGGGGCTTTTCCCGATGAATGGAGCAGTTTATGGGGCAGCAGGTCTACTCCATGTGTGGAAACAAGCTTCCAGGATCATTCTTCCTCTCACTTTTCTGCCTCTAGTCTTCCCGGGAGTCCCATTACATTTCATACCCATCCATCTATCTATCCAACTTTCTATCTATCTATCTATCTATCCATCTATCTATCCATATCCATATATCTATCTCTCCATCCATCTATCTATCCATCTATCCGTTTGTCTATCTATCCATTTATCTATCTATCCATCCACTTATCCATCTATCTATCTATCTACATATCTATCTAATCTATCTATTCATCCATCCATTTATCCATCTGTCTGTCTGTCTATCTATCTATCTATCTATCTATCCATCTATCTATCATCTTCTTGCTGATCATATTTTCTTGTGGTTGAATCACACGCTGAAGTTTGGATCTTCAAGGGGTTCTTACATCTTCCCGAAATGCATTTTTTCCTCTGAAAAGGGATTTTGTTAAAAAGCTCTACCTGACTCAGCAGGTCAGCTCCCTGCACGCCTTCAAAGCGCTGACATCAGTGACAAAAATAAGTTTTCACTGAGTTTTATTTCCACAAAACTCCGTGGCTTTCACATAGCTGAGCCCAAAAACAGGTCACTTCTACCCCAGAGGTCACCACTGAAGCCACCGCTGCTGAAATTAAGAAGTGTCACAGGTTTTATTAATGGCTTGAGCCAGGGCTTGGTCTGAGAGTTCAGGCTGCATTTCCAGGGATGGCACTTAGAAAAATATTTATGCTGAAAAACACTGGTGCCCACCACCTTGAACCTCGCTCCATTGCTATCACACCACAATTTTTCGGGTTGGAATCGCACTTCAGGGCTATCCACCTTATCAGGTGTTGCTCGTGCTCACAGTTGTCCAACACCACAGCCAAACGTAATCTTCTGGTTTGGTTTTTTTCCCTTGGGCTCTTATTCTTCCAGTGCATCAATAAGTGTAATATTGTTCCCACTTCCTTTCTGAAATTCTTTCTAATCAGGGCATCACATCATTCTGGTACCTGTTTCCTTCAGGAGTCGTGGCATCTGTACGACTGGGTTTTCATACCTGGGCCTTCTACTCAGACTTCAGAGACGGTTTTGATACCATCCCCAGGTTTCTGCATTTACAGCAATATGGCAGAGGACTTCATGATGGAAAACACAGGGCAAAGCGTGAGACAGGCAGGATGGAGATATTTCACCACAGGAAATATTTAACTGGAGCTCAGGGCAGGGAAGGGGACAGCATCTTGGCTTCAGCCTTCATGGGGAGCTTTGAGACACTGAGAACCAGGTGAGAATGCTCAAGATCCAACTCTTCAGGCTCCCACCACGCAGATCTTTCTAGAGAGATACTATTTTTGACAACTCCCTCTCAAATCTGGGGCTGTGACACGACACGTCGGGCATCCCCACACCCAGCACCGCCACCGCATCCAACCAGCCACTACCAGCACCACTGACCCCAAACGGTGGGTAAAAAATATCTACAAAAATATCTAATTCAAATGTGTTTAATGAGACACAACTAAACTTTCAGAGCTCCCACATACAAGTCTGTCCATTCGAGTAATATAAAATTTCGCAATTCAAAAGGCATTTCTTCCCCCAATTCACCCCGAGTATATTGACTACAGGACACAATGGCCGCACCTATACAACATCGCACAGTTTTAGCAGATAATCCTAGCCAGTTTTCAATTAAATCGGTTACGCATATTGAGTCTCCTTATTTTAATAACACATCAACTTCATTTCAGTCTCAAAACGAAGCACCGCATTTTGTTCCGCATCATTATGAGCAAGCTCAAAATAAGGCAGGGTTTTCTGTTTCTTTTTCGGAGGCGGCAGATGCAGTTTCTCCATCCTTGAATGGCAAATGAAGAAGAGCATAACCTTGTTGCAGGAGGCTCCTGCTCTTGCGGGTTTTAAATAGACTGTCAGGAGCACAGACCTGCAGCTCCTTCCCGCATACCAATGGAGAGCTCCAGGAGCACCACCCCACGGGCTGGAAAAAGACTCAGGACCCCACAATTACCCACCAAAAATAAAGCCAGTTTGAAAGGAAATGCCGTAGCTGACTCAAATTTGCCAAGGGTTTTTTTTTTTTTTTTTTTTTTTTTTTTTTTTTTTTTTTTTTTTTTTAATTTACCCATAAGAATTTTTGCCTATTTTCTATCCTGTTTCAAAATCGAAGAAATCTCTGGTTGCCCATAATAACCCCAGGGCCAGGCAGCCACCGAGCAGAGCAGCAGCCTGTTACAGCACTCTCGCTTTCACAGCTTTACCATCTCCCTCGGTGTAACTGCTGGGAACGGAGAAGCCCCTTTCATTTGTGCTCGAGTTTGATTAATGGGGAGTAAGACAACACTTTTCCTGGGTAATTGTAATTTAGTCTCTCTCTTTTTTTCTTTTTCCCCCCCTCTTTTTTCTTTTTTCCTTTTCTTCCCTTTTTCCTTTTTTCTTTTTCCTTTTTTTCCCTCTTTTCTTTTTTCCTTTTTTTCCCTCTTTTCTTTTTTCCTTTTTTTCCCTTTTTTCTTTTCCCTTTTTTCTGTTTTCCCCTTTTTTCCTTGTTTCACCCTTCTTTCCTCTTTTTTCTTTTTTGCCTGTTCTTCTTTTTGTCCCCTTTTTTCCCTTGTTTTAACCTTTTTTCCTTTTCTCTTTTGTCTTTTTTATTTCTTAAGATTTCCTTTTACTTCACGTTTTTTTTTCTGAAGAAGTCATCAATAAAGCACACCCCCGTTACAGACTGCACCCACTCTGGCTGCCCCAGTCAATCCAGCCCCCAAGAGCCCATCCTGGGGACGTGTCCCCTGCTGGGGGTGGGGGGGAGCAGCACCCAAACCCTGAACCAGGGGCCCTGAACCACGGCTGTGGCTTTTCCAGCAAGGAAAGGAACCAAATCTTTTGAAACCCACATGGAAAGAGGAGGGAGACCCCTCCCAGGATGTAATTCCTCTGGCTCAGGCACCAGACAGCTATCACACCCGAGCCAGGCTTTTAAATACTGTGGGCAAGGACATTGTTATCACCTCTCTTTTGGCCTTAAGGAATAACAGTTTGGCATATTTTGCATGAATTAAGGTGTGCTTAATACCTGCTCCTTAAATAAACCAACCCTAACTTCCAGTTCTCAGGAGATACCACAGCACTGAAAGTCTCCGTTCAAACGCATCTCTCAAAAAATATAGCCCGGGGGGAAAGAAATAGTGTTCATTTTAGCAGCACGTCACATGAATTTAAAAAAAATAATAATAAAAAAATACCGTTTCTCATCTGCCTGAAAACCCAGCAGCACTCAGGGTACGCTAGCCACCAGGCGCCGTGCTGCACTCTACGCTGAGCAAATCAGAAAAACAATTTTACCAGTCAGTGAAAAAAAAAAAGAAAAAAAAAAAATGGCAGTACTTCACCTGCTAGTTCTGCCCCCGCCAGCCAGCTAAGCCCTGGAGATTTATTCCTTGGGAGATAAGCAAAAGCATAATCCAAAGCAACAGTTCCGCTCTTTACATTTAATCTCCCCAGTTTTGCTCTCCTCCTTTCCTGTCAGCTCATCCCATGGCCAGGGTGCCCCTCCAGACAAAGGATGGAGCTTCTAATGGATGCTTAATATGGCAAAAGCCTGTATTTTTAATTAACGACACAGAGGTTGACATGGTGGGTAATTCACTACCCACACATCTGACTAATACACTGTCTCCAGACCAGCTGAAGAGATAAAACTCACCAAAATAATAAAAGCAGCTTTTTTCTTTCTTTTTTTTTTTTTCTTTTTTTTTAAATCCAAGCACAAAAGAGCTTTAGACACAAAGCTGGACAGTAAGCACACATTATTGTTGTTTCCTACCGTGGCTTTTCGCATCAGCGAGGTGGCCTTTTCCAATCGTGTCTTATAGAATAAAGAGATTTACAAAATCAAGAGCATCAGAGAGCTGCTAGGCAGGGAAATCGCAGAGTTTTTGCTTATCTCAGTACCTTAGCAGCATGTACACCGCATAAAACACAATGTTGACATTCTGCCAGCGACGCTGTGGGAACCCAAGCATCAGTTTGTTTTCTCTTTTCACAGTTTCTGGGCTTTTCAAACAAGAATTTAAAGCAGTAGATTAGGTAGGGGTGATTCCCACTGAAACCACCAAGCCACATACCCATCCATCCCTTCCTATTCAGGAGATCATAGAATCACAGCATGGTTTGGGTGGGAAGGGACCTTAAAGCCCCCCCAGTGCCACCCCCTGCCCTGGGCAGGGACACCTCCCACCACACCAGGTTGCTCCAAGCCCCCTCCAACCTGCCCTTGAACCTCTCCAGGGATGGGGCAGCCACAGCTTCTCTGGCCAACCTGGGCCAGGCTCTCACCACCCTCCCACCAAACAAGTTCTTCCCCACATCTCAGCTCCATCTCCCCTCTTTCCGGGTCCAACCCTTCCCCCTCCTCCTAGGGCTCCCCTCCCTCATCCAGAGTCCCTCCCCAGCTTTCCTGGAGCCCCCCTTCTTTAGGGACNCTCAGCTCCATCTCCCCTCTTTCAGTGTCCAACCCTTCCCCCTCCTCCTAGGGCTCCCCTCCCTCATCCAGAGTCCCTCCCCAGCTTTCCTGGAGCCCCCCTTCTTTAGGGACTGGAAGGGGCTGGAAGGTCTCCCCGGAGCCTTCTCTTCTCCAGGCTGAACCCCCCCAACTCTCTCAGCCCCCCCTCCCAGCAGAGGGGCTCCAGCCCTCCCAGCATCTCCATGGCCTCCTCTGGCCCCATCCAACAGCTCCATGTCCTTCTGCTGTTGGTGGCCCCAGAGCTGGAGGCAGCACTGGGGGGGGTCTCCCCAGAGCGGAGTAGAGGGGCAAAATCCCCCCCCGGCCCTGCTGGCCATGGGGCTGGGGTGCAGCCCATCGGGGGGTTTCTGGGCTCCAGCGAGAGCCACGCTCAGGTTCAGGGGAAGAGCCCCCCAAACAAGTGCTCACGGAGGATGAAGGTCTGACCCCAGAGGGACAAAAGCCACAACAGATTCAGATCTAAATGGGGAGGGATGAGAGGAGAAGGGGAAGGAAGGCAGACAGTTGCATCAGAGAATTTCCATTGAAAGTGCAATTAAAAAAGTCTTGATAATCCCTTTTCCTCAATTAAATGGATGAGGTGGGCTGGGCCCCTAAGCCAGCGGGTCCTCATGTGGCCAGTCTCTTCTCCATTTAATCCCTAAAATACCACCTATGTCATGTTTGCACCACAATATATGGCCTCAATATATGACATTTCAGATTGCAACACAATATTGAATAGAACATAAAAGAGGTCAGAGAAACAGTGGCCTGACTGTGTGAGTAAAAATAAACCTCAGAGCAGCAGGGAAAAGGAGAAAATGGTCCTTAAATACATTTTCTTTATTCAAATTCTGCTAAGTACTACGAAGTGATCTTAAACATCCAAGTAAGACTCAAATGACCTATAAATATAGAATTAATGCACCTAATTAAGAGCCAGGATGGTGTGTTTATGGATGAGCCGGAGCACAACAGAAGTAGTGAAGATGAAATCTGAGAAATACAAGATGGAAAAGGTCCTGGGGCGAGGAGGCAGGGGGGGGATGCAAAGGGGTCTGGCTGCTCAGGCTGCAGAATCCCAGCAAAGGAACCTGTGGGCTGGAAAGACTCTCACAGGTCACGATCATCAGTGAGCAGCACTAACGAGCCCGAGGACGATTCTACATCACTTGCTTCCACGTATTCCAAAAGATCTTTAAAGACGGGCCAGCCGACCCCAAGACTGGAGTCCAAACTACCCCAAAAAATCTCATTATAAGAGCAGCAGCCCCTGCTCCCCAGGAGCCCCTCGCCACCACAGGGTGCCCCACACCAAAGCCCACTGGAGGAAGGGTTAGCATCATCCATCAGAATTATTTATTTACCAAAAAACGAAGAAGCCAGCAGTATATTTATGCTAAAAAAAACCCCGGGGAGGCCTTTATGATGTACTTTAAGAAGGCAGAAAGTACTTTTAAAAAGGTAAAATGTGTTTTAGAAGGTAGAATCTCTCACTAGGCGAGAATAAAGAGCTGTAAAAAGGTCTCAAGGTCCTGTGAAACCAGATGCTTCGTATAAACAATAAATGCCTTCCTAATGAATACACCCTCGGAGAGGAACAGGAGGCTGATAATAAGGAACATTCCACCACAGGAGGCCCCGAAAACCAGAAAGCCGCTGGATACGGCATGAAAGTCAACAAAAATTGGTGGTAACTGGGAGAGAGGTAAAGGTGGCGGTGGGAGATGGTGACCCCCAACTCAATTGGAGATGGAGATGGTGACCCCCAACTCAACCGGAGATGGAATTGGACTGACCCCCCCATGGTACTGGAGCACATGCATATCAATTAAAGGACCTCGTAACTTTAAATGAAAGTGAGAGACTGTACTAACCAATAGAAATCATTAAGGTACTAACCAATAATTATAATTATGGGTGTGTATTTCTGTGGTTTGAACCATATAAATATTCCTAAGAGTTTTTCAGCCCGGGGGGCTGGCTTTGTGGGTCACCACCCAGCACCCATCCCTGCAGAAATGCAATAAATAGATGAAACCTCTGCTCTGTGTGTATATTGGCGCCTGCACCCCGGGTAAACCACCCTGCCTTGGGACAACACTTAGACAGGCTAAAGCACACGAATTCTGCTCAGCATAAATGCATGGAGACGTGACAGTCCCAACCCCACCACACAGGAAGGCGAGGTAGGCTCACAACTTCACCGCAATGAACAGGAGATGCTCTAGAGATAAGGAGAAATTACATCTAAATATTAAACAAAGTTTTCCTTGTCTCAGCCCCGTTAACTGAGAGTGACTGAGGGCATCCCACTGCTGGGACAACATTGAACACCAGGAAGGAAGGTCTGGGAAGATGCACATGGAAAGTCAAATGTGGGAGGGAGCAGCAGCCACCCCCTCAAGCAGAGGCTTTCGGGGACCCTCAGGGCACTTAGAGCCTTCACTTAAACTGCATCTGAAGAGTTTCACCTTTCCAGCCCAGGAGGGTGTCCAGCACAATGCTGCATTTATTTTCTGTTAGATCCAGCTGCTGCCACAGGTTTTTTTTCCGTGCAAGAACTAAGCAGGAGTCACCCACCCCTCAGCAGATGCCAGCAGATACCCACAGGCATCCAACCCTGCCATTCCTCCACTCAGCAGCAGCCTCACACAGCTCCTTCCTTCCCGAGGAAGGCAATGGTGGACACAACATTGCCGCCCAACCACGGCCAGCCTCCCCCCCGGCCTTTTTCACAGGACACAGGACAACAGGTAGAGCTAAATAATGGAAATCTCAACTATTGTGTCACTCGGTGACTTCACTGTGCTGTAATGAACACTGGAAATAGCCGGCCTGGCCAGGAACCTAAAAATATTGGATTACCTCAGATAAAATCCAGTAATACTGGTAAGTCCTTACTGAAATCACCACCAGTCCCAGATATCACAGAATCATAGAATCACAGCATGGTTTGGGTGGGAAGGGACCTTAAAGCCCCCCCAGTGCCACCCCCTGCCCTGGGCAGGGACACCTCCCACCAGCCCAGGTTGCTCCAAGCCCCCTCCAACCTGCCCTTGAACCCCTCCAGGGATGGGGCAGCCACAGCTTCTCTGGCCAACCTGGGCCAGGCTCTCACCACCCTCCCACCAAACAAGTTCTTCCCCACATCTCAGCTCCATCTCCCCTCTTTCCGGGTCCAACCCTTCCCCCTCCTCCTAGGGCTCCCCTCCCTCATCCAGAGTCCCTCCCCAGCTTTCCTGGAGCCCCCCTTCTTTAGGGACTGGAAGGGGCTGGAAGGTCTCCCCGCAGCCTTCTCTTCTCCAGGCTGAAGAGGAGAGAAGCCTCACTTTCCGGCAAGCAGAGACATCCAAAGCAGCTCCAAGGCCTCCCTTCTCTTCAGATTGTGCTGTAAAACAAGTGATGCTGCTTTTGATATTAAAGGCTTGGAAAGCTTACCCGAGAGCACAGCAACTCCAGCAAGGAAATGTGGATCACTTCTCAGAGCCGCTGAACTGAAGCCTTTGTAGAAGCCACAGGCAAAAAGCAAGCTCACCAAAGAGAGCTTCAGCAGGTGGCCTTTGGTTGTGACCCACAGCTTCTCCCTGATGAGGCAGAAAATGGAGCAAGGGAACAAAAGCAAAGAAGAAAAAATAGCATGAAAGGGGCTGAACGGTTGAAATGCGGAGAATTTGGGTTAAGTGAGGTGAGGGTATCAGCAGCGACCCCCTGCACTCAGCACTGCCTTGAGTAGTTGGGTCAAACTCCACAAAGAGCCAACAGACACCTGAGTTCGCTTTGACCTTAGGAGTTGGTTGGGGGAAACAAAAGCAAACTTTGACCTTAGTTGGAGAAAAAAAAAAGCCCAAAAACCCCCATAGATGAGTTCTTATGGCTAAGCCAGCATGCACAGTTTTATATTTAAAATCCTTTATGCATCAGTGACTTTAGCAAAGCAACCATATCCTCACCTCTATGGTCCTCCAGCGCTGCTGTGGCCTCCATTGACTTGGTGAAGGCAGCCATCCCCTCAAAACTCCAGTCTTCCTCTGTGTCCTCCAAAGCCCTGGCCAAGCAGCCCCTGAGCTACAGCCAGAGCCAAAAAAAAAAACAAACAAAAAAAGAGGTTTTCCCTTAGCAGAAAGAGATGGCAAAATTAAAGTCTCTGTAAAGAAAGCTGGAAGCCAGAAAAGGAGGACAAAAAAAATCAGTAGGCTTTGTGCTTTGACTCAGAGTAACAGGGAAACTGCAAGCCCAGGTCACGCTAAGAGAAAGACAACAACATGCAAAATCCCAGCATGAGATCCCAAATATTCCGATCACTGCCACCTCCCCGAATTATGATTTTTTTTTTTCCTCCCCACTAAGTAGGAAAACCCATTTTGTTTCATCAGACAGATTTATTTTAGCCTCTATCTGAACCCAAAATCAGGAGATATGATAACAGGCAAAACTATGACTGTAGAATTAGAGAAATAACACAATTAAAAATCCCATACAATGTAATCTGGTGAGATAAAGTGATAATCCTGCTCCCCTGGGTGCCGGGGCACTGCTGGATGGAGGAAAGGCCACGCGGAGAGGGAAGGGGAGTAAGTGCAGTTGCCATCCTGAGAGCTCTAAATTGAAATTCGGGGGTTAGTGCAGACCCCACGTGTGCAGGGACAAATAACAGTCAGGTAACACCTCGGGCTGAGATCCAACCTAATCTCCATGTCCTGGAGGGCTCCTCAGGTGGTTCAGCATCCCAGCTCCGCGGCAGGAACGAGGATCCACGAAGCAAATCATTGGCAGAACAGAAACCGGCAGCACAACTGGGAATTCGGGGCGGGAAAGTCATTTTCCCAGAGAAGGGTGAAGCAAAAGCCCAAAGTGCTGTGGAGGGAAGCGAGTCCAGGAGATGGGAATCCAGAACATCATTATGGATCTCTCTGCTGTCACAAGCAAAAGGAATTTTGTGTCATGTCAGAAGTTTACAACCAGCTGCTGTATTAACACATGGCTGAAGGCTTAAAAGACGTTAAATGTGAAATATCATAGAATCCCAGACTGGTTTGGGTGGGAAGAGACCTTAAAGCCCACCCAGTGCCACCTCCTGCCCTGGGCAGGGACACCTCCCACCACACCAGGTTGCTCCAAGCCCCCTCCAACCTGCCCTTGAACCCCTCCAGGGATGGGGATGGAATATATCATATTAGCAACACAAGAAAACAAAAATACACTGCAGATAACTGGTGATAAATGGTTTCTGAAAAGTTTCACATAGACAAGCCCAAAGGTGCAATTTTTCAGCAGTGCCATCAGTCTCCCAGCAGAGTATATCAATGAATATCGTATTTGCCTTTTGGAAGCTTTTTCATTTGAGGTTTGTTTCGTTTGAGCAGTGAGACATGGTGGGGAAAGCAGCTCTTTGCAGGGTTATGTTTCCCTTTCTAACAAAAAGTTAGTATTCTCATTAAAGCAGGGAGAATGAGAACCTTGTATTAATTAATCCCATTCAAGACAATTCCTTTACTTATTAATGTTGATATTTCATTTTTGTGTCATACTAGAGGGATATAAACTGTTGAGGTTTAGGCTGAGCTGGCCACTGAGTTGACAGTGTCCCCTCTCCCCCCAGAAGGGGAAGGGAGAGACTCACTTATGGGTTAAAAAACCAAACAAACTAAACCATCTGCAATGAAATATTAACAACAAAAAGAAAAGATAATAATAAGAAAATAAGGAAACATATACAAATATATATAAAACCAGAATCAAGCTCAAGGTGTGTCCACCTCGAAGTTACCAGATGAAGCTGGCTCCAGTTTCATCACCACTATGTTATCCTGAAAAACACTTATTGAACACTGTTAGTGTTATGTAGCAATTAACATCATACAGCTCAGAACCGAGTATTCTCACCCCAGGTTAGATTACCTTGAGGTACACCTTGGACTTTTCCATTCTTCAGCATCACCCGCCAAGTACATCCAGGTCCTTGAGTGAAAACAATCCCACGAGTGGGTTTGCCTTTTTGCCCAAAGTAGGAAAAACCCAATTGCCCAACATATTTCTGTCACGCACCATGGGGACTTTATCCCCTTCTGCAATACATAAAAGGTCTGACTGAGCAGGACCAGCTCAATTGATGGATCTCCTCCTATTAATTAACCAGGTGGCTCGTGCTAAATGCTTGTCCCAATTTTTAAAGGTTCCACCCCTCCATTGCGTTCAGGGTAGTTTTTAACAGCCCATTGTATTGTTCAATTTTCCCAGAAGCTGGTGCATGACGGGAGATATGATATACCCACTCAATGCCATGTTGTTGGCCCAATTATTTATAAGATTATTTTTAAAATTAGTGCCATTGTCCGACTCAATACTTCCTGGAGTGCCGAGTCACCACAAGACTTGCTTTTTAAGGCCCAGGATGTTATTCCAGGTGGTGGCAGCAGCTTTCCACCTTCAGTGTTTTCCAACAAGATCCTTCCCATGCAGGGATTTCTTTCTCAGTTGGGGTATAGTTGGCCTCAGAGCCTTTGTATCCCCAACTCCAAAATCCTAGGGGTTGAGCTCAAGTCTCCCCTGGTGTTTTCTGCCAGAGGCTCCAAGTAGGGCCACTGTCCCCAGCTGTGGTGTAGAGCACATTTTTAATGTCCTGTCCTGGTCCATGGGCTACTGCATGCACAATCTCTTGTTTAATTTGTCCAAAGGCTTGTTGCTCACCCAAAATCATTCTTCTTTTGAGTAACTTCATAGAGAGGGCTCACAATCTGACTGTAACCTGGAATGTGCATTCTCCATCTTGGACAGTTTATCAAGCAATTTTTCAGATCCTTTCTCATCTTTCTCAGTCATTTTCTCGGCCATTTCTTCCATGGCCGCAACAGTGAGGGGAGGAGAGAGACTGTCCTCATACAGTCGTAATTTGTTGGCCACTTCACCTACAGTGGCTGCGTCAGCCACAGATCCTGCCTAGATCATTGTTGACAAGGTGTGGGAATAGGGGGGTGGAGCGCCCACACAACACCTCGTCGGGGTCCATGTTCACCCCCGTCCCCATAAATCACCTCCCGCACAGCCTCAGGTACCTGATACCCTTCTCCATGGTGGTCCATTTGCCCAGGTGGCATTCGATACCCTCCTTACAGGGGTACCTGCCCTTTACGGCCACCAAGAGTCGCCTCCAGAGGCTGAGAGTGCACCACTTTTGCCCAATCACTTTATCGATGTCCATGTCTCTGGCCAGGTACCCCAACTGCCTGGCTCCTCTACCGTCTAAGTCTACGGCATCGGCCCCGTTATCCCAGCACCAGAGCAACCAGCTGAGCAGCTTCTCACCCTCACGGCGGCGAAAGTCCTCGCCCATATTCCACGAGTGAGCTGCCTGGTTTAATTTCCAACCCCTCAAGACCCTCAAAGGAAAAAAAAAAAAACACATCTGATTCTCTCCCAACTGAGCAAGCTGGAATTCAAACTATTCAGGCAATTTCTCAGAGCCCCACGTTGGGCACCAATAAATCTGTCGAGGTTTAGGGTGGGTTGGCCAATAAATGAACTACAGGGCCAATAAATGAACTCTCCCTGCCCAGAAGGGACCAGAGGGACACGCGGTCGTTCCCAGAAGGGGAAGGGAGAGGGAGAATAAAGGAGAGGGACTTACAGGTTGGAAAAAAAAAACAACACTAAAACAGCTTCAATGAGATATTAACCATAGAAAGACAATAATATTTATAAGAAAATAATGAAATATATACAAAACCAGCATTGAGCTCCCAGGATCACAATCATGTCCCTGGCAGGAAAATCCCAGACTGGACTCAGTGATGGACGGGAGCTGGATTCGGGAACTGGATTCCAGAATGCTCGGATCAGGATCAAAGGCAGACGAAGAGACAGAGTCCTCCTTGGATGCCAGCCATTGAAGAAAGAGGGCTGACCCTTTGATCCCTTGGCTTTCATCCTGAGCATGATGCCCATGGGATGGAACACCCCGTTGGCCAGTTTGGGGTCACCTGCCCTGTCCCCTCCTCCCCGGAGGTGCCACCCCTCTCCGCTTCTCCGCTTCCCACCCTCCAACAGGGCAAACAGCGGAGTTAACTGACCTTGGCTGTTATAGCAATAAGTGTAAGCAGGAGCCTCTCTGCACACCAGCCCTTGGCATTAAATATAAGCATCAGACTATCACTGCCAGGAGATACCGTCCAAAAAACACGCCGTTAATCTCAGAGGGAAGAGTCAGTTAGAAGAGACTTAACTGAAAAGTAAAATTGCTGAGAAGAAACCTGGTTTTGTTCTACCTCAAACCAGGACAGATTGATAAATTGTCTAATAAGACTTTGCTCATGACTAAGTCAAGCAGAATATGATCTGGGCAACAAAAGAGTAGTTGATTTTTGCACTGAAAAATATCTATCTGAATTTATGTATTCCCTTCTCCCCTATCCAGGTATGGGTTGCAACTGTCAAATACAACTGGCAGAAATCGGCAATGAAGCAACCCACACGGAACAGCCAGAGTCAGGCAAAAAAATGTTCATTACGTGATGAGTAATGCCACGGGGGGCGGCTGGAAAAGCAGCAGGATCATTGATCCGTGTCGGACAAAGCGGGAACCGCGTCTGCTAAAAACCAGAATTCAGATTTTGAATGTGCTGTGGTCCTTGTTCCCATCGGGTTTGTCCATCCACTGTCCGTGTTACACGGAGCCCTCGTGCTCTGCTCCACCAGCTCATTGCCATAGGGACAGGCACAAACTGGGGAGTTCGGAGGGAATAAACTGAAATTATTTAAGAGATGGATGGAATTGATGGATTGAAAAAAAAAAAAAATCAACACTAATTTTAGTTGCCCCCATTGTGGTATATTCACTTGGCTGAACAGCAAAGGGGAAGTCAGTCTAGAAATGTCTGAAGGGACTAAATATCCAGGATGGAGTATTCAGAAAAATAAGGAAAGAGTGTTGGAATTAATATTAAAGATGAGCTGCCAAGTGTTTTAACAACACTCTTCTTTTGCCTGAATTTGTTTCCTTCTGTGGGCTTGAAAAACTGTCTAGAATGGCTCTGCTGGATTTCTTCTTTGTCTTATCCTTAAAATTTTAGGAATGCCAATATTAGCCTGTTTTTCTACACAATTCTTGAAGGATGTATTTTTATGCAAAGCCTTAAGGAGAGATGCTGGATTTTTAGCAAAGCCTTTCTTTCTCTGAAATGTTAATTAGCCACTGAAGTGGGAAAATTAGGAAAAAGGCAGAAATTCGCTATATTTCCCTCTCAACCTTTCCCTTTTAAGCACAGAGTTTTCACTTCCTTTCTTCTTGAAACTTTATCTTCACATATTTTCTCGGGTTTTTGCAGACCAGACACCTAAGAAGTTTAAAATAAATATCCTTCAGCCCCTTAAAGCCTTGTCCCAGCTACCAATATCTAATTTGTTACATGGTCTAGCTAATTAAGGGAGCTGGCAGAACCCAGTTTTTGAGGTATTTAGAAGTTAAGTAAACAAGAGAATATAATTTTCAATTTTCAAATGATTTTTCATCAAAATCACCCATCCTCAGGGCCCCTTGCTCATGTGAGAAATGCACCATAAATCTTGGGAAAATGACCTTGACTGAGGGTGTTTCCAGACAAAGCCTTCGAGCCTGTGCTTTTTCGCAGGAGGCAGCTGACAAGGGAGCAAAGTTTTTCAGCCAATTGTACCATCCTATTCTAAAAACTCATGGTGGGACTCTCCTCTAACGGCTTCCAGCTTGCTCTCCCTGGACACCAACAACAAAACACAAAAGCATCATGTTATAAAGAACAGATGAAAGGGAAAACGAGGGGCGGGCGACGGCCCTTTCATCTGCAGGTCTGTGAAAAATATCTGTAGGGCAAATACTTCTGATTCCTCCCAAAGCAACACCAGCCCCAGCAGCAGCTTCTTGCTGTAAACAAGCAGAGTTTAAAGATACCTTCGGCTGGAGTTTGGAAGACACTGCATCCTCCCCCAGCTTTTGAAACTTTTTAGGGAAAGTTTTCTTCCGAGAAGTTTACGCCGGGGCGAGATGTCTTTTCAAGGGAGAAGATGGCAATTCTGGCGTAACTAATTCCAGTTAATCCTAATTTATCCTGGCTGTGCCGGGACCTCGCGTTGCCTGCAGAAATCCAGTGGTGAAGGCAGGCAGGGGTCCAGGAAGGGAGACGGATGCAGGAGCCTGGCTGGAGCCCAGGGTTAAACCCATACTTATGAGATGCTGCTACCAAAGCCAACTCCCCCAGTGCCCCTACAGAGCTCTGTTGGGCATTTCCAGTGTCGGGAAAGGGGCTTTCTTCCTAATTTTAAGCCCAGGTTTCAGCAGATGCCGGAGGTGGACACAGCCAGCTGGGGAGGGTTGGGCTGTAGGGGACAAGCACTGGTGCTGATGGAGGAGGCAGGAGTCCCCAAAAAATCCTCTCTGCGACGCACAGATCCTTGCAACAGATATCAAACCCAGTCTCATTTCTCATCTCTGAGCAGCAGATTAATTACTCTCCGCTTGATGCAGCATTTCAAACTCCCCTTTTCTTCCGGCCTTCATCTAGCAAACGGATGCCCACCTTGGGAACTGAGCTCTCCACGCTCACCTCCCTGGCCGGAGCCGCTCACCCATCACCCACAAAACGGGCATTTCTCACACAAAAGCAGCCCTTTCACATCTACAGTCCTAATCCCTCAACAAATAGACTTGTGTTGTGTTTTTTGGTTGTTGTTTTTTTTTTTTTTTTTCCTTTTGCAAATAAAGTCATTGCCAAGTAGTACACTGTATGGCTCTGCTCTGTTTAACTGAATAATTTGCTAGGACTGAATTACTCCAGCCTGTATTAAATGTTGAGATTATCGAACATGTGCTTGTACTGAATTAATATTTTATCGCTCCCGGGTCCTGTGTGGGCTGCCTGTTCTCCGGGAGTGCTTTAGCTCCATGGAAACGTTGGGAGATATTTTCTCTTAATTGCATGAATGGTTGACAGATAACAGTACAGTACCATGGAATTAAGGCCCGAGCGCTGATGAATTCTGATGAGCTGCTACCCTGTTTCTGTTATTTTAATTTTATTTTTAAACCTGGCAACATCTGTCCTTGTCCATTATAATCTCTGAGAGCTTTAGTATCAGCAGGTAATGTATCTGTATGACGGGTAGTATGTAATTACCCCAACTACAACACACCTTTAAACTTAAAGGAGACTTTCAGTTAGTAAAGAAAAGAAAAAATATCTCTCGAGTGATCAAAAACTCCAATGAAATGTTTCTTTTAATTCCTATTTTTATGGCTAGGCTAATTCTCTAAATAGTAACCCCTTGGTTTTAGAACTGCCAAGAAAACAGTGTTTAAGCACTATTATACAAAACTATTGTCAGCAAATACAGGTAGCTCAATATAAATCACCTTTTTGTATTTCTCAGGTTAGAACTGTTCAATATCTTGTAGGCCAGAGCCCCAGAAATCACTCAGCATTATTATATAATGGAGCAGTTTTACAGAGGGCCTTTTTTTTTTTTTTCTTTAAAGCAAGTTTGTGCTGCATGATTCACCCTCCTGTAGCTGCATATTATTACACTGTAAATGCCTATTATATCTTCGGAAAAATATTTCCCTTGCCCATGGGAGTGTGTGGCACCCAGCTCTGCCTCGCTCGCTCGGCGTTACAGGGTACTGCCCAAGGTCCCGTGTGCGTTCCCTCAATGTCCTGTGGGCGGCTGAGGGATAGAAAATTGCAATTTTTTACAATGCAAAGAAAAGGCAACCACATTCTGCAAATGAGACAAGACACAGAGAACCAAAACTAAGCGCAAGGTCCTCTACCTGGGATGGGGAAACCCCAGGCACAAATCCCAGCTGGGTGGAGAATGGACCAAGAGCAGAGGAGGCCCTGGAGATGCTGGGAGGGCTGGAGCCCCTCTGCTGGGAGGACAGGCTGAGAGAGTTGGGGGGGTTCAGCCTGGAGAAGAGAAGGCTCCGGGGAGACCTTCCAGCCCCTTCCAGTCCCTCAAGAAGGGGGGCTCCAGGAAAGCTGGGGAGGGACTCTGGATGAGGGAGGGGAGCCCTAGGAGGAGGGGG
>QJSC01011266.1:1454376-1498669 GCA_003697955.1 Calidris pygmaea
AGCTTGGAGCAACCTGGGCTGGTGGGAGGTGTCCCTGCCCAGGGCAGGGGGTGGCACTGGGGAAGCTTTAAGGTCCCTTCCCACCCAAACAATTCTGTGATTCTATGATAAGCACAAAAACAATCCCTTTCAGATGCCACACTAAGTACCTACTGCTGGCACTTGGGGTTGAAGAGAAGAGCTCTAAGTGCACTGGAAGGCTGATGGCATGGGAACAGTGAGTTCACCTCAAAGCACCTTCCACTCAAACCCAGCAGCCTTCTCCTGACATGTCCCTGCTTCAGCTTGTCACTACTGGTTTTGCGACGAGACAGCACAGCCTGCTCTTGGGGCTGGCTGGACTGCTGTCTACCAGAATAAGAAGGAACAACTGGGTTTGGATTGGTTTTAATTCATTCTCACAGAAATCTTGCGCAACCAGCAAGTTATGTTCCTTTAGACATCAGAAATTAATGAATTTTCATAGAATCATAGAATCGTCTGGATTGGAAGGGACCTTTCAGATCATGGAGTCCAACCATCAACCCAGCACTGCCCAAACCCCCACTGACCCATGTCCCTCAGCACCACCTCTGCCCGGCTTTGAAATCCTTCCAGGGATGGTGACTCCACCACTGCCCTGGGCAGCCTCTTCCAAGGCTCCACAACCCTTTCCATGACGAAATTTTTCCTAAAATGCCTAAAGGTTTTGCCATTTTACGAGCAGAATATGAAGTGTCTTATCACCGAAGCTGTGGCCAAGTCTTAGCCCCAACTTAAACACCAGCCTAAATCCACACTCTGAACTGTTTCCAGGATCCACTGCTCCTCAAAAGCTTCGGCACTTTAAAAATAGCAAGCTCTAAAGTATTTTCAAAATACGCTCCTGATTTTAATCAGATCGCATATGGAGAAGCTGAACTCTGTCTATAGGTGGCAGACAGATAGTCTGGAAGGGACTGAAAAGGTTTTTATTCACCCAGCTGGGAAACGGAGCACACAGGATGAAGGGGCAGGTTTGAGAGCTGGGAGATCGTCTGCCCGCTCTGCCCACTTGGTCAGGGTCTGGGCCAGAACGCTCAAGGAGCCCTTACATAAGAAATCAAGTTATGTTAATGCCATTTATCATTATCATAATTAATATACTATGCAATTAGAAACTTCCACTAAAGCTTTTTGGGGTTTTCTTCTTTGTTTTTTTTTTCTGTTTTTTTATATGAGATGGATTTGAGCCAAATGCCAGGTTGGAAATGAGGTATTTCCACAGATCTGCACAATTCCAGTTCTGGATCTGGGTTCAAAGCCAACTTGGTCTCTGTGCCCTTTTCTAAATAGGCAGCAGCAAAGCCTGGCTCTACTCAGGATCTCCAACTCCTGGTGTTCAAAACCCAGAGCTCTACACTCTGAACTCATCCCTGCTGCCAGTGAGGGTCGGTATCTACAAACAAAGCCTTTAGGAAAAACAGACTGTAGTATACCCGTTCCTCCCCCGTCCCCGTGATTATTTGTAGCCTTGATCATTTCATAACGCATCTGCTTATCCTCTACAGTTGTTAAGAAAATGACCCCATTATCTATATTTTAAAACACATTAAACTCCCTTTAAAATGCTCATCTGCTGAGGGAATTTTGTGTGAGAGTTACGGCCCAAACAGAAGAAAAGCTTTTTATCATCCAAACGAACAATTTCTATAGTTAATGAAACTGCAGTAATTTCTCCTGCCTTTACAGGATTGGAGGTAAACACATATTTAAGATTTGTGATTGTTCTGGGGGGGAAGCTTCTCCAGAGTAATAGTTTCCTATTTTCTTAACATTTCATCTAAATGAGGGCAGAAGAGTCATGATCAAAAGGCTTCAGAAGCCGAATTGTCCAAATCTGGCAATTCTAAGAAGAAACGTCCAAAGCCTTGCACAGTGTTTAACTCACACTGAAATCTAGAGTCACTCTGAAGCTAAAACCTCACACGCGCTTTGAAAGTGCCGGATTAATGTGAACCCCCCCCGGCTTTGTCTGAGCTCGAGTAGAAAATGTTTAAAACCCTGTGCGGCTTCTACCCGCCCGGAATTGAGGTTACAGATTGAAGGAGCATTTCTGCCAGCTCCTCGGCGCGACCCCCATTAACAGCAGCCTTAATGCCCTGGAAATATTGTTAACATGAAGGAAAGAAATGATGGACACACGGAGACATAGACCCCTTTGGGCGACGAGGAGAGCTCAGCCTATGGGCATCTACGACAATCATCGTGGAAAGCAGGCATTTGTTCTGCACACAGGAAGCTGAAAATATACATATGACTCCTTCAGACTGCTCTTTGGCTACACAAATGTGGGTAGTTTGGCACGTTTCCACCAGCATCGCTCGCGTTTAAATCAAATAAATTTTCAGGGTATTACTACAACCCTTCTGGCACCGTCGAATCCGCGTCCACGTACCGAGTCTAAAATTAGAGTTGTTGGAAGTGCGTTGTTGAGGGGGAAGGGGGGTTGAGGAACTATCTGGTTGAAAAAAAAAAATGGATTCCCAGCTAATTATGGCCGGGCCTGGTTGTATTTCCTGTTATTGAGATCGCTCATCGCCGAAGACTGGGTCTTTTTAAGGAAGAGGCCTCTCATCAGAAAACGTTTGGTATTCTATTCCTGTGCCCATTCCACTTCAGGTAGAGAAGAGATTGCCTGTAATTTTTAAATACAATCCCAGAGGGGAAAAATCTCACTTTCCTAAAGCAGCGTTTAACCTGGAGTTCAGGCAGGCAGATGAGACAGATGAGAGCTCCTAGGTGGACCAAGGACACGACCTCCATCTACCAGCCTCTCCACGCTACTAACTATTCTGGACAGGATGTCTCTAACTCATTCCTGTTGGACTCTTTTACTGCTCATAAATATTCACCAGGCCAGAAACAGAAGCTGAAGAGAATCCAGGGCATGAATATCTCAGATGGGCTGGACAAAGAGACTGGAACAACAGAATTTTGAAGGAAAGACACACTTGAAGCCTATGCCTAAGGTGAGAGGAGCCAGACTTCAGAGATGGACACAAAGGCTGGGATTTATCAGGAAACACCATCAAATGGGGTCTAGCGTAAATCATGAGATTACATGTCCCCTGTTGTTCCCAGCCCCATCATGTTGATCTCTCTGCTGATTTATCCTTATCCTTCCTGAGCTCTATGGTTACTCACAAGGTCCTTCCTAACCCAATTATTCCCTGCCCCAACAGCTGGCACCAAACCTGGAGCAGCCCTAGAATTTCTTCACGTTCTCAAGCTCATCAGGTCACTTAAGAGTGGAGCAATTCTATCGGTCTATCAAAACCCTCCCTGCTGAAATGGGTAACTTATATTTAGCCTCCTATTTAAACAAAATAACCTACTATTGCATGAAGGTCATTTTTAACAACAAGGTCTAACAATTTTTAGAATATCATCTCCTCTTTTTGAGTCAGTGACTATTTATTTTAAAAAACTGTTGGCTGGAAACCAAATAGTCGTAATCTGATAGAGAGGATACCAGCCGATAATAGTGTACGGTGACCTAGAAAAAAATTAAAAAGACTGATATTTTTGTCCATAGCTTATAAGCAAATTAAGTACGAAAATTTGAAAAAAAAAAAGTTTTAACTCCATGCAACTAATTCAAACCCTACTCATAGAAAATTAGACTGTGGCGTTGCTATGGGTCTGTGGCAAGCGTGCAAGTGTTGCATTGACGGAAAGCCCATGGAAAAGTACTGCCAGTTCTAGAGCCTGCACAGTGGGGACAATGCTGTCCCTGACCCCAAAGAGCAAACAGCTACAAAAATGCCTTCTTTTTTCAATGTATATTGAAAAGAACTTTCATATTAATGCGAGAGTAGACACAACAGGCAGTATCACCAACTGCACAACGCGTTATTTCAGCCCTACAAGAACTAGCACGTATGCTATGAAGATCAGAATCATTGGGCAATGTAATTAAAGCGCAAGTGAATGGCTTCCTTGGGCGATGGGGCAAGGGAGAGGAGGCAGCCAAAACCTCAACAGCAGCCCGCTCTCTCCTCAGAACTAGGGGTACTGCTATCTTAATTGTCTGAATGTTTATCAAGGCTCTCACTCCTTCAATGTATTAATCCTGCCCTCGTTTCACACGGCCAGTATGTTCCTTCCGTCTTTCCTCCAGGATTTTTCTTAGTCCGTTGTTTCTAATGAAATCACGGTGATTTTCAAGTGCTTTCCTTTCTATTTAGAAGATTTCATTTTTTTCTGCATTAGCCCTCCAAGAGCAGTACTTGCCTAAATAAGGTCTACCTTCTAGAAACTTTCTGTGTACATACCACCTATGGATAGAGAGGAAATATAGTAATGCGGACACCAAAATCAGAGGAAGGAGATGGACAGAAGGACAGAACAGAAACTCTTTGCATTGTCCCTTATCTTCTACCAGGCAGCTACTTGCACAGATGCTCTGGATGCCCTCCACATGGTCTTGACCTGCCTGGCTGCTCCTTCTCCTTGCCAGGAGGCTACATAACCAGGGAGGGGAACCAGGATCAAGGCAAGGGCTTTCCCAGCTTCCTCCTTTTGCCCAAGGAGGTACTCAGTTTCCAAGTAGGACAAAACCAGCGAACTATTTCAAGATCAACAGTGTTAGTGTTCACAAGAAACCCAAACAGAAGCAGCACCTGCCCTTACCACTAATCTACAGCACACAAGAAGCTTTCAGAGCAAGACCAACAAGGGATGGAGGAGCATATGCCATGGTACTTTTATAGTTTTTTCCATTTACTAGAATCAAGTAGTCGGTTTTTTTGTTTTGTTTTTTTAATTTGAATCCCTACCTGAGCTCCTGCTCTTAAGCCCAGCCTGTAAATACAGACAGCTAAGGACTGCTGGATTTCAAGGACTTTTCAATCACCTCTTTTTCTCATAGTCTTCTCTGGCTTCTTCCCAGACTTTCAGGAAGGCTATCATGTCCTTACGTGGATGGTATTTGGCCAAGGAAATCTGGACTATATCAAGCTACTTTAGGAGCTTGGGGACCACACGCTGCAGCTACTACTACCTCTGTCTGCTGCTGAGCATCACCATGTGAATCATTCTCCCCAAGCAAGATAGGTACCAGGCTGCAGAGCAAGAGATCTTTGCAGATTTCAGCCTGTGCCAACATGAATTTCAACTCATACATTCCTCATAACGTGATGCCTAAACCACCTTTTTACAACCAAAAACTGGAATTTTATAAAATGACACCTAATGACTCTAAGTTGTCTTTGAAAAAAAAAAAAGGGGGCTCATCTCTTTTTCCCTGTGGGAAAAAATTGCAATAAAACCACCAAATGCAGTGAAAATATTAGATGCAAAGGACTGAGAAGCCAGCAATAATAGCCCTGCTGCTCTACAACAGATCTGCTGTATATTGGTGATAGAGTACCATTACGCCCTGGCTGCAAAAGTAACATGAAAATTGCATGAACGTTTATTAAAATCAACGTGTTATCATTGAGTTGTATTTAACAAAAAAAGCAGTTTTCGCTGCTCCAGCTGGTCTTAGGAACAACTTTTCAGGATTAGGACAAAAAGCAACACCACCACCGTGTGGCAGAAATCCATCACACCACAAGAAAATGGCCAGAAAGACGGGGCGAATCCCAAAAAGCAAGGGCTTGCTCCATTTTATTTGTAGTTCTTCAGACATCCTACAGCAGGTTCCTGAATTGGCTTGAAGAATGCAAGTTTTCATACAGGTGTGTCTGAACTTCTGCTATTTTCTCCCTGTGCAGCACAGAACATCATACTTTAAACTCAGTGCCGTGGATTACTCATAGAATCATAGAAGGGTTAGAGTTGGAAAGGACCTTAAAGATCATCGACTTTCAACCCCCTGCCCTGGGCAGGGACACCTCCCACCAGACCAGGTTGCTCAAAGTCCCATCCAGCCTGGTCTGTTTGGACTTTCTAGATTATGTTGCAGTCATCCCCGATCCTCGCTACGTTTTTCAGGTATTAACAGACCACAAGACTATGGCCATTACACAAAAGTATGCCTGGACCTTGAGGGAAATGGGGAACATTCAAACCCACCTGGACACCTTCCTGTGGAACCTGCTCTGGGTGGACCTGCTCTGGCAGGGGGTTGGAGGAGATAGATCCCCAGAGGTCCCTTCCAACCCCATAACATTCTGCGATTACCTTTCTAGGTTTACAACCAAATGAAAGATATAGTAACAAAGTGTTTGGAGTAAACCAATTGAGTAAAAACTGCAGAGGGCATGTGGAATTGGGTTCTGATTCGAGCAACAGCTGCTGCGCGTTTGTAGAATAATAGACCTGATGAACCCATTTGTGAGCAAAACTGGGCCCAGCTGCGGTGCAGCTCACAAATGAAAAGCAACAAATTGTAAGCAACTGCATAAAGGGATTGTTTTTTCAGACCAACTTCACTAAAACTCCATGTAGTTGGTTTGGAATTTGTTGTTGGGTGGTTTGTTTTTTTTAACTAAATACTGTGGTGGACAAGGGAACCAGGGAGCAAACGCCTCTATCTGAAGTAACTGCTACTTAAAGGTCTGTGGCAGGGTCAGAAAATCAGTTTTCTTTTAAAGTACAGGAGTAATTCAATTGAGTTCAATAAAAGCTATGTGAACAAATAGACACATTGAAGGCAAATTCCGCATTTTCCCAGAGAAACATCGCAGATCAAAATTCTTAGCATACTAAGTACAGATATTAAATTATCAAAGCAAACTCTCATTTGTTGCTACACCCAAAAGGAAGGCACAGTTTGTACCTTCCCTTCTAAAAATCATCTCCAGAGGGGATGTCACATGATAAAGGAGTGACAGGATTTGCACAAAGCTGTTAGAGAAGCACATGCCAAGGGATTTTTACAATGGGTTCTGTGCCATATAAACATGAGTTATCAGTGAAAGCATAGAATTAAAACTATCTCTTAAAAATATCCAGGTTGAAATAATACTGTTCCATCAGCCAGCAGCCCCCACGCTGTACTGATGGACGGGTTCAACCCTTTCCAGGTGCAGAACTCTGCATTATTTCCTTCCCTTCCTTGCTTTATAGTGAGCTACAATTCTCTACTCAGCTTTACTCCCTCTCGGAAAAAATCTCATTAAAAACCTGCACTGTTAGCTTTTTTCCCTCTATTTTCATCTATTTTCTTTTGCTCAGAAAGCAAAAGGACAACCAGCCCTCCTGGATAAAGTTGTTGGGTAATTTGAGGCACTACTGGTTTTTCACTACATCACGTATTTCCAAAGAGCTAAGAGAGCAGCATAAGCAAGAACAGAAAAACGCACTGACGTTTCCACAAAGCATCCAAATAACAAGGGCTTTTTTCATTATTATTGCCATAACCAAAATAATTTGAGAAATGCTTTTCAGAAAGAACATAAATACCCAGAGGAATTTCCTCCTGCTTGGAGGGAAGAGTCCACCTGAGCCAGTGAGCAGCACACTCAGCTGAATCCCTTCACTAAACTATACTTAACATCCACTATTTAATTAAGTCTTAAGCCAAATGACTGGGGGAGAAAAAGCACAAGTTAATTAACATATCACAACGCAGCATATATATATATATAAAAAAAACCCCAAACCCTTTGACAGGATAATAAATAAAATATGAAAGGCAACAGTAAAAGGGCTCTAATTTAGGACTGGTTCAAAAATACCTCGAGCCTTACACTGTCTGGATTAATTAATTGTGTTTGAAGCCAGGACATCTCATGTCTATATATGCAAAGGCTTTATTTACAGCTACAATTTCAGATACACAGGTAGTATCAATACTTAATCAATACTTAACAATCTCAGGTAGAGCAGCTGAAATAGATAGTGCTATGTCATTTTTGCACGCAGTATCTTTGAATCCTATTAAAAATAAAATAGGCTTTCATTAAAGCTGCAGCCTTCATCTAAGATGGTTGCAAGCACCAGTTGTTAATTATAGATTAAACATTTCTGCAAGACTTTGAAACTGTACTTGAATCTAACCCAAATAAACTGAGCTCCAAGCTTGGTATTTCTGAAAATCAAAGATCACACAACCTCGTACACATTTTAATTGTTTGCACATATTTAACATTACAGCAACTTTCTCTTGCAAAAAAAAGGCTCTTTGTGCACATCTCCCTATAGTAGTATAATGCGCATCTTACAAATCCTGCTTAGACTCTGGTACACACAATCGTCTCATCCACTTGATAGATTTTTTTCTTTTATAACAATTAATAATAACAAATAGATGGCTGTTAATTGATTGTTATTTCTACGTTAACAAGTGTTCCAAACATGCCCTAACATTTTTGTTCAGCTCAAAGTTAAGAGCTGTTTACATTCTGAGTTTTAAGAGATATTTACATTCTTGAAGCCATAATATAAACACAAATTAAACTCCTACAAGGTTAAGGGAGTGTAGAACCGTAAAAACTGAGATTATTAAAGACTTCAAGGGTCTTTTTTTATGACCTCTGCACGTTTGGGGGATGAACGGCGGAGTCCTGAGCAGCTCATGGGGCTCTTGTCTACTCGTGAAGAGGGGAGGAGGTGGGGGGGTGGGTAAATGCATTGGATGACATGAAAATTCAGAGAGAAAAGGTGCAGGGTATTTCTCACTCTGGGAGAGAGAGGAAAGTACCTGGGGATCCTGAGCTACTGAGGGGCACAGCATTCAAGGATGAACAGCAGCAGGATTTATTCCAATTTTGGGGGTTGGATTTTCTACACTCCTGCATAAAACCTCCCTTCTAGTGGCTTTTTGTACAAGCTCCTGACTCCACATGGGGTAGAGTTCAGCAGGAGTCAAAAAAGATAGAGTTCCAAACCCAGATTCTTCTTTTCTCTCAAATTCTCACACGCACATTTTCATGGTAACCCCCACAGGCATTCTCCTCTATTCCTCTTCCCACACCAATCCTTCTGTGCAGCGGCTGCACTGTCACTATGAAAGCGCAGTCATTCCATCTCCAGAAAGAAGCACATCAGCTGAAATGCTGTTATCTGAAAGCTGGTAAATTCCACAGAATTGCTTTTCTAAGAAAAAAAAAAAAAAAAAAGTATTGTAATGAAATGATGGTAATTGCTGCAGTTTGTCTTCAATGTGGATTTTTTCCCCCAGGCACATCCTGCCTGGATTAGACTCTTTGTCTACAAAATGTTGCTCTTACAAAGTCTGTACTACACATTAAAAAACAAAACAAAACAAAAAAAAACTAAATCCAGGCCTCACTGTTTAATATCCTCAAAGAACAATACATAATGTTCTTGGGGGAAGAAAAAAATTGCTTAAATGTTGCATCCAGAAATGTAAACGGCTGAGTTCTTATCTTGTTATCTCCATGACACAATGAGAACTTTGCGTTAAGGACCCATATCTTTCAACTGTTACGCATTTTTATGCTTCTTGTTTCATTCCACTAAATACCAGGCAATTTGTTTCGCCTGCTGGAAGTGCAGAAGCTATCCCCCCTAAAATCAGAATTTAAAGAGAGGTGCATGAAAGAACAGCAGCAGGGCATTAACAAAGCATCTTCACAGCTTCACAAACATTGTGCCGGGCCCCACTCTTGCTTTTCCTTCCGACTGTGCTTAAACCAGCAAATTCAGAGACTTGAATCCATCACCCCTGCTCCCAATTGTCCCACCAGCAGCGCTGCCACGGCTGCTGTACAATCGTCTATGCTTTTCTTTACCAGGGACCAAAACCAACGGCTTAGCCGTGGTAAAGAGAAAGTCATAAATACAGGGGCCAAAGAAATAGTCCTGCTGGTCACCGGCTGTGTCTGCTCTGGGATGTGGGCCTGGAATCTCTGTTGGTTTGGACACAGGCAACTGAATTTTCTTTCTCTGGATGCTCCAAGAGTGCAAGTCCACGCTGGGTTAACATGTCAAGTGCCACCAAGGTCTCTGGTCAGCGCAACACTTCCAGGAGGAAGAACACCCCATTTATGGCAGCATCCCCACAAACCGAGCCAAACGTCTGTAAATGTGTGTGCATTTGTATTCCTTAATGGCTGTGGGAAAGTGAAGGAAGGTCGGCGAGGAGGACTGTAAATATGTTCAGGTGATTTGCAGCTGGGGCATCAGAAAACACATATATCACACTAATCACTGTTTAGTCTTGTGTGCTTGGCAGGTAGAACATCTGTGCTTAGATAACACCGGCCCGTGATGGACTCTGGGGCACCTTATCGAACATGCCTGGGATTCCTGCCCTGCTGTCAGAGAAGATGAAAGCACAGTGGAAAACGAAGGCCTGCTGGAATCCCTGATAAGCAGGCGAGAGCACCAGGTCCAGGCTCTCTCGCTCTGATGCCCTCGCGTTCCCTCTCAGGTGCCTCTGCCCAGGTGCTGCTTCCGACATCCCTGCTTCCCAAGGTATCGGGATTAAATTCACTCTTTGCATTTCACCCCTGGTTTTGGGGTTATTCCTGCGCCCTGCCTATGTCGGCTTGCACAACACCAAATACTTATGTTACCACTGGAAGCCTCCATAATCCACCCCCTTACGTTTTACAATCCCTTTCTATTTGGACTTGAGGGCAAGAATGTTAATTCAGCTGCACTAAACGTCAGGAGATCAATCTTAAGTACTTCCAGTTGGCTTTAGTCCTATCTAGAAGTAGTAAAACAAAGACCCACGGCACATACAGCACACACCTCTTCCTTTAAGTAACACACACAGCGAAAAAAACATCCAGAGGGACAGACAGATCCTCGGCATTTTAAATTAACTTTATTAATCTCTATTTATTTTACCTTCTACCATTACTATTAGCAGACACCGACATCAAACAATCAAAGGGGAAACAGAAAATAATGCTTTACTTTTCCTGTTATTTTCCTTCACATGTTTTGCAGAACTTTGTATGTGGAGAGTTACGCTGATGCCCCCCTCCAGCTAAACTGGCTTGGTGTTCGTACAGGCGCACAGCACCTGTTTGGTATGCTCTAATGAGAATACGGGGAAGAAAACCACCGAAAAAAATGAGAAAATCTCATTGTAAATCCATAAAACCAGCTCTAAGAATATTTTTAGTGACCTGAAGGTTCCCTCCAATCATTTTAAAAGACCGCTTATATCTCCAGTTGATTGCATCTATTCACCACGGTGTAGCGATAAAAATACAGCACACCTGCCTCTCTGAAGTCATTTTTCCTTAAGTAGGGAAACCTGCAAGCAAGAATAGACTTGAAATCGAATTGTAAAAGCAGAAAGAACTCCACTTTTTGTCTCCTAGGAAACTAATTAAAACACTCGAGGCTACAACAGCGTAACACTGCTTACACTAGCATGAAGAAGATGGACTGTAATGATTCCCAGACTATTCAGATTATTATTTTTACTATATTCACCAGACATTTCCCTAAAATCTCTTTACTGCATCTAAGATATGAAGTTTTACAAAGCGTATTAGATCATCCATAGGCAGGGGGTTGAACGTACATACATGAAGCATTATGTTATTTTAAACGACCCGAGAGAGGGAGTATGGGAAACAATCCAGAGCGGAACAGCTGTAGTCATCATTTTCCACAGGTTTTACTTGTGGAGATTTCCCTGAGATAATCAATAGATTGATTCCTATTCTTGAACAGGTTTAGAGCCAGGGGTCAGTAAAAAAACCAATGCTTTCTGTCTCGGCAACCACTCATCAAGCTATTTTTTTGGAAAGGAAAACTGGAGGCGAGTTGCTGAGATATATAAATGATGAAGAACATCTTTAAAGGTTTTGAATCCGGTGACAGAATCCACATCTTTCTTCTTCTAATCAGCTGCAAGGTGTAAGTGAAATAGCACAGCTCCACTGAATTTCTAATTGTTTGCTATTCTGACTCGTTAAGTCAATAACTGCTGGCTTACCAGCAGGTGCCACAGCCCAGGGATTGGGGGGGAAGTTATTAGGAGACAGCTTTGACTGGCTCCTGCAGCTGATTTCTTAAGCATATAAGAGGAGAATACCCATTCCTCCCTTTGCAGTGTGTGCAGTGGAGAAGTGGGTTTCCTCAGTGCAGCTCTAGCCCTTGGTCTGCTGCACGTTTCTGGTGCTTTGGCTTTTCTATTGCTGTTTTTTTTCCCCGAGTTGCAGCTTTGGGTTTTATTGCTTAAACCCGCTCATTAAGCTGGGGCGTTTTCTCCCAGTGGTGATGGTTTTCACCTCCCCTTATAAAAGTGTCTGAGGTGCTTGTGTGTCTTTACTGACTGTAAAAGAAGTTTAAGTCATGAAGGTTAAAATTTCTGAGCAATGGATAGCTGTATCAGGAGGAGATAAAAGGCTGGTAGGGTACTTATAGCTCCCAGGTTACATGTATACTTGGTCTGCAGGTCCTGAGAAAAAAATGCTTTTTTAAAAAAAAACCTGAACCTGTAAAAGCTGTGCTATTACAATATTTCTTGGACATCTTTTTTGGTTGTTTGGTTTGGGTGTTTTTTGGGGGTGGAGGATTGTCTTTATTATGCCTGTATCTGTAGGAAAGCCACAGGATGCAACAGGGTAGTTTTAAAAACAGTGTTTTTCTTCTGAAAACAGTCACCGTAGCTGTTCAGAGAGTTGTGTGTAAGTTCTGTGCCAGTCTCACAGGACCAAAGGAAGGCGTAAGCCACACCTGCTTCTTGAAGTGCTGCCTGTGAAAGCGCTCTGAAAACCAAATTAAGACGTGTAACCCAAGTTGGCTTTTTTTTTTTCCCTCCTCATCGCAACAAGTAACCAAGGTGAGCTTCTGAGAAGATGCAAGCTTTAAATGGCTGCTCTGGGCTGACCTGTGGCTGTTGTACCTGCACCTGGGTTGGGGCAAACCCAAGCACAAATCCTGGCTGGGTGGAGAATGGACTGAGAGCAGCCCTGAGGAGAAGGACTTGGGGATGTTGGTGGATGAGAAGCTCCCCAGGAGCCAGCAATGTGGGCTGGCAGCCCAGAAACCCCCCGCACCCTGGGCTGCGTCCCCAGCAGCGTGGCCAGCAGGGCCCNGTTGTACCTGCACCTGGGTTGGGGCAAACCCAAGCACAAATCCTGGCTGGGTGGAGAATGGACTGAGAGCAGCCCTGAGGAGAAGGACTTGGGGATGTTGGTGGATGAGAAGCTCCCCAGGAGCCAGCAATGTGGGCTGGCAGCCCAGAAACCCCCCGCACCCTGGGCTGCGTCCCCAGCAGCGTGGCCAGCAGGGCCCGGGGGGGATTCTGCCCCTCAGCTCTGGGGAGACCCCCCCCAAACTCTGGGGTCACCACCATCAGAAGGACATGGGGCTGTTGGAGCGGGGCCAGAGGAGGCCCCGGAGATGCTGGGAGGGCTGGAGCCCCTCTGCTGGGAGGACAGGCTGAGAGAGTTGAGGGGGGTTCAGCCTGGAGAAGAGAAGGCTGCGGGGAGACCTTCCAGCCCCTTCCAGTCCCTAAAGAAGGGGGGCTTCAGGAAAGCTGGGGAGGGACTCTGGATGAGGGAGGGGAGCCCTAGGAGGAGGGGGAAGGGTTGGACCCTGAAAGAGGGGAGATGGAGCTGAGATGTGGGGAAGTTGAACAAACCACCCTCCCACCACTCTCGGACCGGGTCCAACGGGGCTCTTCGACACCGACGGGGTAGGGACCTCCCCAAGTTCCCGTCCAACCTCGGGGCTTGGAGCAACCTGGTGTGGTGGGAGGTGTCCCTGCCCAGGGCAGGGGGTGGCACTGGGGGGGCTTTGAGTTCCCTTCCCACCCAAACCATGCTGTGATCCTCATTAACACGCCCGTCTGTCAGGGTCCGGGGGATGCCGCCATAGCTCTGCGGCGCCCCGGAAACACCCACCCTCCCGACAGCCACCGCCCGCTCCCCCGGCCCTTCCCCTCCCCTCAGGACGGCGCCTCCCGCCCCGGCGCCTGCGTCACCTCGGGCGGCACGTGCCCGCCCGCCTCGCCCAATCGGCGGCCGCGGGCGGCTCGCGCAGCGAATTCAAACGGCGGCGCGGCCGTTGGGTGGGGAGGGCGGTGGCCGCCCCGGTGGGGCTGCGCCCGGAGATCATGGAGGGGCGGCCGGTAGCCCCGGCGCCCTACCGCGCCACCAGGCTGGTGAGGACGGCGTGGAGCGGGGGTGCGGAGCCGGCCGGGGCAGCCTGGCTCCCGGATGGGGTCTGCGGGCGGGCTCGGTGCGGGGTTGTGGGGCGGGAAGGAAGGGGGCCTCTCCCTCAGCCGGGGCCTCTCCCTCACGGGTTAAGCACAAATTAATCGTAACCCTTCTGCTGAGGTAAATTTCTGCCGTGGCCGTTGGGCTCGCTGTGGAAAGCCGGGTGCTGTGGGGCGGGAGGTGGGGGTGTCTGCCCCCGCGACCCCTGTCACACAATTTAAGGCACCCTATAGTAGCCTTCCAATATCTGAAGGGAGCTACAGGCGAGCTGGGGAGGGACTCTGTCAGGAAGCGTAGTGACAGGACAAGAGGTAACGGTTTTAAATTGGAAGAGGGGAGATTTAGATTAGATATCAGGAAGAAATTCTTTATTGTGAGGGTGGTGAAGCACTGGAACAGGTTACTCAGAGCTGTAGCTGCCCCATCCCTGGAGGGGTTCAAGGCCAGGCTGGATGGGGCTTGGAGCAACCTGGTGTGGTGGGAGGTGTCCCTGCCCAGGGCAGGGGTTTGGAACTGGATGATTTTTAAGGTCCCTTCCAACTCCAACCATTCTATGAGGCCCTCCCCGGGAAGAGGCCGTGGTGGTGGCAGCGCCATGAAAATCGTGTGACAGTCCTCGGTCAGAGAGCCTGCTAATTATAGCGTGTCACCTTATTTTGTGTGAGTAAATGGGAAAGGAAGAAAACGCTTCAAAATTTAAAACTGGTGTTTATGCCTTTTGACAGCTGGATTCCTCTCAGGTCTGAGAGCTGCTGCAAATTTGAAGGTTGTGGTTTGACAGCGCCTCAGGAAACTGAGTTGTAAATGCTGGGCATGTGCAGGCAGGTTCAATAAAACTCGTGATGTTTAAACATGAAACTGACCTTGTTTTCATTTGTAGAAGAATGAGATAAAAACCTAAATGAAATGTTTACGTATTTTTAATCTGAAGTTCAAATTTACTGTTCCTATGTTAACACTTCTACATTATCTGGTATAGCTATCAATATCTGTTAGTATTAACATGATTTCATTTATGCGCTTATTGATATATTGCAGTTTTAATTGGTAATTACAGCGATCAGCTTCAGGCTTTGATCTTACATTCTGTGCTGTTTTTTTCTCATGCAGTGGAATGAAGTTACAAAATATTTCCGAGCAGGCATGCCGTTAAGGAAACACAGGCAGCATTTCAAAAAGCATGGACGATGTTTTACTGCATCAGAAGCTGTAGACTGGCTCCATGAAGTATTGAGGAGTAACAGTAACTTTGGTCCTGAAGTTACCAGGCAGCAGACTGTTCAGTTATTACGAAAGTTTCTCAAGAATCACGTAATTGAAGATATAAAAGGGAGATGGGGATCTGAAAATTTAGAAGATAATGGTGCGCTATACAGGTACTGAAATGAAGACCAGTTAACAGAGCTCTTTGGGTTGAGAGCTTTATTTAAAAATCTTAATGCTCAGATTCTCAAAAATATCTTACTTGGATTGATCAGTTCGGCCAAAAATCAATTACTGGCACAGATTTACTCCACTCCCTGTTTCACTCTGACTTGCCGTACAGACCACACACCCTGTATGCCGAGGGCTGGTCCCGGGCTTTTGTCTAGCCAAGTTTTTCACTGGCATGTGTGCTATGCTCAAGGGCTTTGGAGGGGAGCCAGGGAGAATTCAGTGTAGTAGCTGCACGCTACCAGCCCTGTGTTTACTTCTCTTGTATGTTTTACAGAAAGTCTTAAGTGGGAAGCTGAGCCTACTCTATGTTCTAAAGTCAAAGGTATTAATGGCCCTCAGTTCTCAAATTCTGCTGTCGATGCTGTATAACTACCTGAGTATCTTCAACTTGACTTTGGAATCAAGAGAGTAGCCCAAAGCTACTTCATAGTATGTTAAGGTTAAACAATGTTCTAAAAAGAAAACATCAGCATTTTCCTTAATACTTTCCTGAATCTTTTCAGACTCTTATACTGATAGGGTATGGTTTTGATTAAGCAACTTCTTTATTTTTACTCTATTCTAAATGCACCTAACATCTCTCCTATTCGTTACAGATTTCCTTCAACGTCTCCGGTTAAACCTCTACCAAGCTCATGTCCACCAAACGAGAACTTGGAAAACTTCTCTAGAGACAAAGAAAGACTTTTTAAACTGCCGCATTTATCCAGGACGACTTCTAAAAGACATGAGTTACTACGATCTCTGGTAATAACTTATGCTTCTTACATAATTACAGTTGCTGTGTGTTCTTTATTCTTAAAATAATAAAACTAGAAGGAATCATCTTTTAGTGACACTCCTCTGTTGCATCATCTTCCCTTCTAGCTTAAGAAATAGATACATTGGTAGATTCTTCTAGACAGTGAAATAGAACATTTATATAGAGAGAGATACAGCTATATTTCATAGTGAAGTGTCTTGGTGACTTGCGCTGGTTGGTTTTTTTTGCATGTACAAAAAGAGATACTACTAAATAACCTGTAAATAGTCAAACAAAGTACACGTGCAAAATCATACTCTTAACTGTAACATGTCATTTTTGAAATGCTGGCAACAAGTAAAAGGCTTTATGCATTCGACAAAAGAAATTAAGGGTGCTCTTAAATCTATATGAAGCTGTTTTTTCTAGACTTACTGGCAATAGTTTGGGAAGAGAAATGGGAGCAGTAGTTAATGCAGCCACGTTACTTGTTCAGAAAGAAAGGTCATTTGTCACACACACACCACCCTCCACCCCCCATTGCAGTATAGGTCTAATTTTGCATCAATATGATCTGAGATTACATAGATTTTTAGTTGTGTATATACGTGTAAGTAATTGAGCATCTCATGTCATCACTATGGGAGGGTTTTTGTTTTCCTTTGGATTCTCTTGTTTGGTTTTGTCTCCTTCAGTCCAGAAATATCCCTGCTACAGTATTTTAAAGTATTGGGAGGGACAGAAAGTGGAATTTTAGAAATTATCTAGACAATATGTCCTTGTTGAAACTTAATATGTTTTTTGTTTAGGACAAATAATTATTTAACTGCTTTGCTTACTTTTGAAAAAGATTGAATGTGAGTGTTTGGCCCTTTATTCTTTTCAGATTTGTGTGTGCACACACATACTTTCTGCATTTAGATGTGAACCTAAAGGAGAATATTTCACTTACTAGTACACTTAGATTTTATATGTTTTTGAATTGCTGCTTTCTGATTTGATTAGGTTGTTTTTCATAGTGTCCTTTTTTGCTTTTTAGTTGGGTATGGTTACATTTCAGTGCTGAAGCTGTTAAGGTTTCTCCCTGGATCATGTTTTGGAATTTAATGTTCTGCAGAATGCCCTGTACATTTGAGGACATTTTTTTTTTACTTAATTTTGAATTATCCTGTGGCTTGATCATCTTATGGTATAAACCTCTCATTTTCAGGAAAATTTAGAAAAACCAAACCCAAGTATAATGGAGGAAAGCAAGGAAGACACACTGCATAGGAACGAAATAAGCCAGGAATACGTGCAAGAAACTTGGAGGAATATCATTCTAATACAGTAAGTAACAGATTGTAAAAAGTAACTTCTTGTATATGAGTTTTGGATATGGAGTGGCCTGATCGGGCTTTTGGCTTGCAAATTTTTTTGAAATTGTTAAAATTATATTTTAAGTTGAACATTTTTTTACTATTGTTTACATATGCTTTCTAATGTATTCATTAATATAGGATTGTTGCATTTAAGAAATGTATTGAAATTTATTGTTGCTGGTGTTGAAGTATATTTTAAGTACCACAGATGCTTTTTCTTACTGTTTTTTGGAGTTTGTCCCAGGTAAAAGTGTCCTCAACTTGTCCTTCTGGAAGTGACAATTTATATAGCTTATCAAGTAACTGCTGCTTGAATAGAAATGGAAAGAACTTGTTTTTATTCATTATTAGCAAACCTTTTAGGCAACATCTGCTTTCTTTTTCCCAACAGTTTGCAGACCATCTTAGGCCTCCCGTCTTTGGAAGAAGTTTTGCAGCCACGGCAGATAGTTCCTGAGTACGTCATATACAACATGACTAACACGAGCAAACATGGTGTTGTTATTTTACAGGACAAATCAGGTAAGATTTTTCTGATTTTGCTTAAAGCTTCTATATGGTGCAATTGCAACAAACAAATAATAATTGAAGTGGTATGTTTCATGGTCTGTCTTTTTCCCAAACTAAAGTACAGTTCAGTATATTTGTCTAGAAGGTTTTGAAGGTGTATTGCATTTAATTTTAAATTACACACATGTAGCAATATTTTAAATTAGTTTTAAATTTGCTCTTTTGTATTTATTATCTGTGTGCTGTTATTTGTATTAGTTATTAAGTCTTTGGGTTTATGTATAAATAATGTACTTGTTTGTGTATTTTAGAAGACCTCCCTCACTGGGTGTTGTCAGCTATGAAATGCCTCGCCTACTGTAAGTCACTGAAGAGCTTTTAAGTTTTAGAAACTAAGTTTTAGAAACCTATTTTGAGTTGAAAGTGAAATATACTTGCACGTTAAGATCAATTGTGATGTTTCATTTTAGAAATTGAAATAGTCTAAGTGCCTTAATATATTGAGAAGCGGAAAAAGCAATACATAGCAAATTGTTGCTATTTTTGGATAATCAAGGTATCAGTCCTGTAGCAGTCCAGCTGGTTATCCTGCTTTTAGGCTGCATCGTCTGATTCTGCATATGAATTTTTGGCAACCTGAACAGGTTAAATTAGTGGAGTTTGGTTTCCAATGTCTCAGTCTGATCTGGGTTCTCTCCAAAAAAGGAGTGTTTTTGTTCTTCAGCGGGTGCTGTAGCAGACCCCTGTGGTGCTAACAGTCTTTCTCCTTTACAGTGCTACTGATATTTATGAAACTTCACAGAAGCTAACTGTCTTTGAGGCTTCCTTTGTCAGATGTGTTTGAAATTGTGTTACAAATCTGTGCAGGTTGCAATTATAAACGCGGCATCTTCATGAAGCAGGCTTTGAAAAGATGCTGGAGAAGCAGAGGACAATTAGGCTCATAATTAGACTGACTCTTCTTTTTTTTTTTCCTTTCTTCTTTTTTTAAACCTGCCTCTTTTAATGCCTCACAGGGCATGCTAGAGTTAGATAAGTGCCTCTCAAGTGAAATCTGAGATGATGTGCTCTTGCCCCTTTTCCTGGCAGTCTCCTTCACTAGCTCCCCTCAAACTATATTACATAAAATGTGTGTTTATACATCTGCGTGTATCTCTAACTGCTCGCTGGAACTCTGGTAGGGGTCCATGCAGGGTTCTGGCTTCAGAAATTCAGTTTGCAGCACGTACTCTTGTGAAAACAACCCTTTTTTTTTTTTAATTTTAACTGCGTTCCCCAAAACATAGAGCCTCTTCCATGAAGAGCACTATTAGGAAAAGCAGGATGGGAAAGAGCTGGGTGAGTGGATTTAAATCGAAGCACTGGTCTCTGGTCATTTCAATACCATAGTTCCCACATCAGCCCTGTATTTAGAACTAAAAGGTCTTTGTATTCATGAGATGACAACTAATCAAGTTTTCTGGTTTTTTGAATTCTCAATTTCTAATTTGAGAGAATTAGCTCGAGTGGAGATTTTATCTCTGCATCTGGTAGCTATGCTGTAACCAAATGATTAAGGCGTTAGTTACTTTACACAGTGAAAACTAAAAATACTCGCACTGGCAGGGGGAATACTGCTCTACTATATTTTTAGGGTACTGCAGGGTAATGTGGTTATGATTATAAAGTTTAATCATATCAAAAGTTCAGTTTTCCCTGGTTCTATGTGTAATTAAAACTGCCATCTCCTAATTCATCAGAATTGGTGTTGCAAGGTAGTTTGTTTCATCTGTATTTAATTTTATTTATTTTTTTTAAATAATGGAATTGTGTGAGTTAATACTTTTGTGAATTTTCTTTCTTCATCTCTTTTTAGGGCCTAGAAATAATGACATGAGCCAACCAACTTACAGCGGGTTTGAACGGGATGTTTTCAGAACGGTTGCTGATTACTTTCTCAGTCTCCCTGAACCATTACTTACTTTTGAGTACTATGAACTTTTTGTTAATATTTTAGGTATGTATGAATTTAGAAATAACCAGAGCAAGGTGTAAGTTTTTTGTCAACTGGAAAACAAATTCAAATCAGAGCTTGACCCTCTAATTTGTATGGTAGCTTGAATCTGAGGGAGATCATCAATGCTGTGATTATGTATGACAAGATTAATTGAAATGCACTTCTGTCTTATAAAATCCGATATAAATTGCTGTCTGAGCTAACATTCTAAATATGCAGTAACCGTAACTTAAAAAGATGCGCCCGTTCCTGTCTGTTCCTCACTGCTGCTGTACGTTACCTTTCTTTATTCTTGCATGTTGGATGCTGTTACCTTGTTAGATCGCTTTTGGACTGAGCTAAATTTTTCTTAGTTTTTACTAACAGAGTCAACTATAAATTAGTGTCTTATATTTGTTGTCTTCTCTGTCTAGTTAGCAACTTTCTTTTCTGGACGTGTTCATTTTCATACCACTTGCATCTTAACTTCTATTTCATTTTCTGATAGTTATATGTGGCTACATCACAATTCCAGATATATGCAGTGGAAAACATTCTGTCCGAGATGAGAAATGTGACCCACAACCTTCAAAAATTCTTCACTTGAACTCTTTCAAGTCAACTGAGTGTCTTCTTCTAAGCCTACTTCGCAAAGAGCCTGACAAAAAACAGACAGAATATGACGCTTCCAGGAAGTCTTCTTCAGAAGAGTTAACTTTTCAAAAACAATTTGTAAAGAAATTGCAGCAACGCAATTTGACGTGTGAACAAGGTAGCGCTGATAATCAGATAGGAGGAAGCTGTCAAAATCTTTCAGGTTTCAGGAATGAACAAGATCCACCTCAAACATTTAGGATGAGATGTTACTCTCTGGAAACAGTTGGAGACACTACTTCAAATGTATATAATAAAGGAGAATCCAGTTGCCTCAGGCAAAGCGATGTGAACACCATCGTGGGCACAAGAAATGGAAAACAATCCGTACCGTATGAACATAAAGCTGATTCTGTATTGGAGCTTGGTTTTGGTAAAGCATGTCAAACCCAAACCCACGGTATCAAGAGAGCTTCTGCCTCAACTCTTCAGGATAAAGAGCTGTTTAGTGAAAATTGCAGGTTGAAGCAAATACGCAGGTCGCTGAGTTTACTTGGCAAGAGGAACTCGAAAAGTTGTTCTAGTATCAATGTACCAGTTGCTGAAATCACAGTAAAGCCACGGCCTCAACTTTGTGGGTCAGGAAAACCAAACACCTCTGGTGTGGTTTCTTCAGTGGACATCAGGACTGAGGGTTCTGATCTCACCATCAGTAAGAGACTCAGCAAAAGTACCGTAGAACTCTCAGAATGCTCTTTCACTCGCTCTTCTTATGTGTTGACTGGCACGCAAAGTAAGGTGGCTTCTAAAGCATGTTGTATTGGCTTATTGTGTTGACTGACTAATCTCTGCTTCCTTAACCTTTGGCACTATTGCTATGGGTTTTGATATGCATATAACATGATTTAAAAAAAAAAAATTCTGTTTGCTAAATTACACTGTTTAAAGGTAGCCCTTTGTACCTCTGCTAACAAATAATAGTGTGTAGTGTCTTTGGAGCCTTAAACTTGACACGTCAGAAATTCACCTTTCAGGTAAGTGGTAAGTAATTCTGTCCTAAACACTGGCTAAGAGTGAGGCAGAGAATGGGCCCAGACCTGCCTGTTGGAGGAGAAATACTTCTGGGAATAACATTAGTGTCATTTCTTATTTGTATTAAGGTCCTAATTGTACCAGCAGTTTATCATAATGAAGCAAGTTGAAGATGGCCACACAAAAAGCTGCCACATAACATTTTCTACTATGTTACAGCTGATTTCTGTGAAACATGGATTATCATAATTCAAAAAATAAAAGAAATTTCTTTTACTGAGATAAAAGTATCCCAAAAGTTGGTTCAAATCTTAATGACAGCTGTCTTTACAATTAACTTGTAGATCTACTTCAGCCTCATTTAGAGAGAATTGCTGTCGAAGCACTACAGATCTGTTGTTTGTTGCTTCCACCACCGAATCGTAGGAAGATGCAGCTCCTAATGCGGATGATCTCTCGCATCAGCGAAAACGTCGATATGCCACGGCTGCACGATGCCATGGGCACACGTTCCTTGGTGAGAGACTTGTGTTTTCAGTCTGATGTCTCACCCAACTGCCGTTCAACTTAAAAGGTGTTGGCAAAGTGTCTGTAGAAGACCTTTCTTGGGCTAAACATTTGCGTAGGTGAAGTTATGACAAAAGAGTTCCAAAGAAGGGAATTCTCTGCCTATTGAGTTTAAAGACTAGCTTCAAGCTCTGAATTTAAAATTTTTGTCAAATAACATTAAATAAAGCAACAAAGTACCTGCACATGATAATTTAAATTAAGCCTACTAAAAGCTGGAAATATGAAAGTTGGAAAAATGGTTTTTAGAAGTATTTAAAACTGGCTCTTGGTGTGCATTATGTCTTGCTTAGGTGGGCTCTGCAGGGTTTTCTTTATCATCTCACTTGTCTTAAGGTGGCTAATTGAAGGTGGACACTTTTCCACAGGGGAAGACTTTATTATTACCTTTCTAAAATATGTATTACTGTTCAAAAAAGTACAAATCTAATGTTGTAAGAAGTTCCTTTCTTTCAGATGAGCAAAAAATTATAGTCATTTTTCCTCCTCGCTTGACCAGCGGTGCAGGCAAGAGAGATGGCAGTGAGACTTGGTGATGGAGAATTCATGGCAAAGCAGCAAATCCCTCCCCTGCGCCTACTAACGAGCTGTTAAACACTTGTAGATGATACAGACCTTTTCTCGGTGCGTGCTGAGCTGCGCAGAAGAAGTAGATCTTGATGAGCTGCTTTCTACGCGATTAGTTTCCTTTCTAATGGACCACCAACAGGAAATATTTAAGGTGCCAACTTACCTGCAGGTCGCAGTGCGAGATCACATAGAATACATGAAGATGGCTCAGGTTGGTGACATGACAGAAGCTTAATTTCAGTTGCTGATCATAGGGCATTTCTTACTTCTGAAGCTGAATGGGAAAGCTGCAAATAAGCCTATATTTTGAATGCAAACTTTAATAATTACACTGTTGGTGCAGACATAGATATTAGCTACTTGGTAAAGTTTTGCAACTTGTGATGTCACTGTACATTAGTTTGTTTGGACATTTGCTAAGTATCTTCTCACTGAAATAGTATATAATAATTTGAGATTCCTGGTGGACAACGGGTTGTCCATGAGCCAGGAATGTGCAAGGGCCAAGGAGGCCAATGGCATCCTGGGGGGCATCAGGAAGATGGGGTCCTGGTCAAGGGAGGTCCTCCTCCCCCTGTGCTCTGGTGAGACCCCATCTGGAGCACTGTGTCCAGTTCTGGGCTCCCCAGTTCCAGAAGGACAGGGAACTGCTGGAGAGGGTACAGCGGAGGACCACAAAGATTATGAGGGGCCTGGAGCACCTCTCTGCTGAGGAGAGGCTGAGGGACTTGGGTCTGTTTAGTCTGGAGAAGAGAAGGCTGAGGGGGAATCTGATCAATGCCTCTAAATACTTAAAGGGTGGGTGTCAGGAGGATGGGGCCAGGCTTTTCTTGGTGGTGCCCAGTGACAGGACAAGAGGAAACACGCACAAACTTGATCATAAAAAGTTCCACCTAAACATGAGGAGGAACTTTTTTCCTGTGAGGGTGGCAGAACCTTGGAAGAGGCTGCCCAGGGAGGTGGTGGAGTCTCCTTCTCTGGAGACGTTCCAAACCCACCTGGACACATCCTGTGCAACCTGCTCTGGGAGGACCTGCTCTGGCAGGGGGTTGGAGGAGATGATCTCCAGAGGTCTCTGCCAACCCCATGTGATTCTGTGAGAATACGCAGACCACTTATTCAACTTTTCTTACAGTGCAAATACCCAAAGGATGAAATTTGTGCCATATTGCCAACATACTCATACTGCAAACAAATAACCCCTCAGGAGTTTGAAGAACAAAAGGTTTCTACCTCTCAAGCTGCGGTGGCAGAGCTCTTGGAGAACATCATCAAAGATAAGAACTTGTCTGTGAAAGACAAAAAGAAGAAGTTAAAACAGGTGAGGAACTCAGTGGATATTGCATCCACATCAACGGAAAACATCGTTGTGAGGGAAGGATCTCAGTCACTGGACCCTGGAGCAGGATGCACAGAGAGAGATACCTGTTTTATAGAAGCAATTTTTTTGATGTGATTGCATGCTGTGATTGGGATTTTAAAGACTATCTTAAAGACTAAAGTTGCCTATCGGCTTAAAATCGATAGTCAATAAAACCGGTGATTGATTTATTTTTTTATTTTTTTTTTTTGCTTTACGAGGCCGAGCTCTCTGTCCACAATCCTGAAACAATCTTTCCTGTGGACTTTGCGTTGTGTTTTGTAACATGTATATTGCTCAAGACTATCTGGCACTTCTATGGCCTACTAACACATTGCCTAATGCTAAATCTAAAATACAGCCATTCTGGCAGGATTTAATACCGGAGGGTGGTGTGTTGGTTTTTTTTTTTTTTTTCTTTTTTGGAAAACCTCTGGCAAGTGTTTCTGACCAATTGAATAGTGTTGTACTTGTCCTGGAATCTCCTAAGCAAGTCTTGTGACTCAAATTTGAGAAAGCAGCTTTTCAGAGCAAGCACATTTCTTTCTCTTTGGTGCCCCTCACCCAACTCCTGCAGCTCTGAATTTCATGTGAGTGATGAAAACTTTCTGGTCCCATAAAAATGAAGGCTGGACTTTTGTTCAAATTCATTAACACTTCTTGCATGTAAAGAAGAGTAGTTAATTACTGTTGATTAAAGCTTGGAGTAAGCAAGCAGTAAGAAATGATACAGAGCAGCAGGTGAAGCAGGGAGGAAGGAAATAAACTAAAATCCTCTAGTATTAAAACTTGAAGTACATACATAAAAGTTTTGATGAGTTCCCACAGAAGTCCAGAAGCAGCTTGTGCTGTAAGGGCCCAGGTTAGCAAAGGTTTATTTTTAAAATTCACAGAGCTATATCATTATAGTCTTATTATATGTCATTAGAGTCTTGCCATTTGTGCTGGGATAGCTAGCGGTGTGATAAATCACAGCTTTTTGGAGTGATTATTCAGTTTTGATGCTTTGAATTGGGAAGAGCCAAATACATGGCACTTTCCAGAGGGTTAGTCCCAACTTGAGTTATTGCCCAAAGTTACACATAGTTTGACTCCATCAGCAGAAAGCTGTGGCTGATGCATAGATGTGTAGGTACCATTATTTCTTCCTGAGGCCTTACATAGGAAACAGGCAAAATGTCAAAAAATCCTTGGGAATGAGCTCAGAAGCTTTTCTCATTTCAGCAGAAGATGAGGCACCTGATAAAATTTCTATTTGACTGGTTGTTTATCAGTTGTGAACAAAGGGCTACAGCTTTGGTCAAAGCTCAGAGTTGCTTTACAGGCTGATAGTCTCGCTCCTCCTGCTGATACGCATCCTTACGAAGTGATTCATGCTCAAGCCCTGCACAGCTGGAGGTTTTGTGTGGAGTTTGATATTTTCTTTTAATTCTTGCTTTTTGTATTTTATAGTTTCAGAAGGAATACCCTCTGATCTACCAGAACAGATTCCCAACTACAGAAAATGAAGCAGTGCTATTTGAGAACAAACCTACCATCAAACAACCAATGCTCAGCCTAAGAAAACCGAGATTTCGTAGCCTGAGATATTAACTTAACCCCACTTCAGCCGCTTATTTATTGGATGGGTAATTGATTTACCAAAGGGCACTTGCTTCAGAAGTTTGGTGGTGGCTATGTGTGCAGAAGGAAGAAATGTTTACAAGGACACTATGTTGAAAGGTGCCAAAATAGGGGTTTTTTTGTTTTGTGTGTGTGCAGGTAACTTTTAAATGACTGCTAAGAGGGAAATAAATATTTATCTGTTTACAAGTTATTCCAATGTATTGTGTTTGGAAAATAAATGTGAAAATAAGCATGAAGCTATTAGTAACCAAAAAATCTATGTATAATTTTCATATGGGAAACTAATGATATGCATATTTTTGTAACTTCTCTAATATCTGTTCAGGAATTTGTGCCATTTATTAAGAGTTTGTGTTGTTTTTTAAATGTCCATATGTTGTGTATAAGTGCCTTCCTCAAAATATTTGTCTTTAAACAAAACAATGGGACTAATTTAAGAGGTGGTTCTGTCTCCAAGGGAGTCAGAAATTCACCATAAATAAATGATTATCTGACTCTGTAAAATATGTGTTCATCTCATCTGTAAAAGTTACATGAGCTTTTATATATTTATTAAAAGTCATAGGTATATTTCTGACACTTTAATGGAAAACTTATTTTGGATCTATTGCTATGCTTCTTAAAATAATGGAAGAGATGGATGATATGTGAGCATATGGCAACAAATAGGATCAGAATACACTAAACTTTCCTATTTTGTTTTCAGAGTTAGGGGTTTGCTATTAATTCTGGTGGGACCAAGGCTTCCCCACAGGAGTATAAAAATCTGCACGAGTATTTCTGTGAGAGAACAATTCAAAGTAAGTGTTTTCGGAAAGGAGAGCTTAATATTTAGACAGGAATCCTTCGGGCAAAAAAGTATAAAGTGAGAAGTTGTGAATGATGTCAGTGTTCAGTTCTGGGCTTGGAGAGAAATAGGGGCTTTTCTCCCCCATCTGTCAAAAAGGGAAGCCCAAAATCCTTTTGTTTGTGTTCCCAAAGATACGCTGAGAGTGTGCAGGGGCAAAGCCTGGGCAGTCAAGGGAATTTTAAATAAGAATTAATGTAAAAAAAAAAAAAAAAAGTCCCTTTCCTCTTAACAGAGTAAATCACAGGACTTTCACCCTGTTCATCACTGAAAAGTTTATTTAAGCTCGTATCATCACAACAACATGCCATGTGCTGAAACCATTCTGCAGTTGGAGCAGCATCGGAATTGGGGTTTGTTGTGAGGAATTTGTGTCTGTGTTACATTTCAGTAGTAATATCCCTTCTAGATAGGTCTAAAACTCTGCTTATTTTGGCTGTGTTTGCAGGAAAACGGAAGGGATGGGCTGCAAGGACTGAACTGCAGAAGGAGGTACATTTGAATTCTGATTTTATTCTGGCTTTAAGGTTTTTTTTATTAAGCAGTTTTGTGCTTTATGGAATTGGGTGTTTTAGAGGCGAGCGCTTTCCCTTCGTGTGAGCTGTTTGGTTGTCTCTTCCTGTGTCTAGTTCTTTCTCACCGCTCTGAGCTGGGCAGTGTTGTGTCACATCTTGCCCATTCCTGGGACGAGAAACTGAATTGTCATTGTAGCTGCGCGTGCAGACTCTTACACTAATTGTTATAAAACCAGCTATCACAATTAAAAGTAAAGCAAATCTCATCTCTTTGCCTGGATTGGCATTTTTTGGCATCTCATAGGGAGTTAGGAACAGGTCTGGGTTGAGAACTGGAAACTGGGGTATATCTGGCACAATAACTATTTTGCAATATGTCTTATTACCCTTGTCCTTCTGGGGAGGAAAACTTTGTAAATGAGGAACCAAGATGAGTCCAGTTTTAGCCAATCCTTGTGATTCTTTGACAGCCTGTGAGTAACTTTAGGCTTCCACAGTAGGTGACAGACGTTCATCCTCTGTCACGCCTGTAGTTGATGGCTTTTTTTGAAAAAACCAGTACCTAAACTTGCTTCTGACTATTCTCAACCTGTTGAGTGTTGTGTAAATGCTTTATTTATTTATTTATGTGTTCCAGTTAAGCAACTTAGTAGGAGAAAAGCTTGCATTTCTTGGGATTTAGCTTTCAAAGGACTGCTCTCATTATTCAAAGTTCTTGATCCATGTTATTTAATGTTCCCTTCTAAGGTTTTGATAAAAATTAACAAAAATGTCAATAAATGGACCGATTGACTAGTTATAGGGCAAGTAAAGCATTCCAAATGAATGACAGGTACATATTTAGTTTTAATCTAAACCTTTCTCTGAGCTATCACTTTTTCTTGAGTGAAGCTTTACTGGAAGCTTTTTTATTTTTTTTAAAATCAGGTTGCTCTAAGCCCCGTCCAACCTGGCCTTGAACCCATCCTGGGATGGGGCAGCCACAGCTTCTCTGGGCAACCTGGGCCAGAGTCTCACCACCCTCACAGCAAAGAATGTCTTCCTAATATCAAATCTGATTTAGTCCAAACCCTGTTTAAAATGGGTCTGTCTAAATTGGGTTACTCGGCACCGTGTTGAGTCTTGAACACCTCCAAAGCCACTGGAGTTGGAGGATGGGGCCTGGGAAGACATTGTCACTATGGAAACACTGCATTTTCATGACATCAAAGATTAGGACACTGTTTTGAGTCCTTATTCTGGGGTTAATTAAAAATCTCCACGTTATTTGCACTGCTGAGAGGCCTTGAGCTCGCACTCAAATTTATATTGAATGTATTTGTTGCTTTCACAGACAAATTACCATATAATTAAGGTTGTTTAATATGAAGGGTTAATTGGAGGCCTCAGTCAAAGAGCTCACAAAGGCTCAACAGTATCTTAGTTTTTTGGTTAGAAGCCTTAAATGAACCCTCATTCCAAAAAGAAATGCTTTGTCTTGTAAAGAAAAGCAAGCCAAAGTTTCACTTACTGGTTGTAGTAGGAAATATAACATGTGGATATTTAATGTCTAACTTTCTACTTTGACAGCTGTTTCAATCATTTCTGCCCTATGGGAGGAGCACGCCCAGGTACATGGCATTATGAAATGTCCTCATCTCATGCCATGGGCTGCCCGTGACGGGGAGAGCAGTAATCTGCCTAATCTTGTTAATCTCTGAAATCACAGCACCGCTGTTTTCATAAACGTCTGCTCTTGCAAGAGATGCTTTTATGGAGCTGTCTCTGACAGTGACTGCTGTCCTGCCCATGAAAGAGAGAGTGGTCAGCTCTGATGTCCCTCTGAGTAGGTAGGGCTGGTGACAACCCCTGTGAAAAATACTACTTTATGTGCATTAGACTTAAGAAATTTACCGCCTTCTGAAATCATTTATCAGTGACTGGGATGAGGGGATGGAGTGCATCCTCGGTCAGTTTGCAGAAGACACCAAGTTGGGTGGGAGAGTTGACCTGCTGGAGGGTTGGAAGGCTTCTACAGAGGGGTCTGGCCAGGCTGGATGGATGGGCCAAGGTCAGTGGTGTGAGGTTCAACAAGGCCAAGGGCCGGGTCCTGCCCTTGAGTCACACCAACCCCACGGATGCTCCAGGCTGGGGCAGAGTGGCTCGAGCTGCCTGGTGGAAAAGGACCTGGGGGTGTTGCTTGACAGCAGCTGTCCAAAATCCCTTCCTCACATCTCAGGAGCTCCAGAAAACGTGGCTGAGGGGAGACCTTCTCGCTCTCTCCAAATCCCTGAAAGGAGGGGGTAGCCAGGGGTGGTCGGTCTCTTCTCCCAAGGAACAGGCCATGGGACAAGAGGAAATGGCCTCAAGTTGCACCAGGGGAGGTTTAGGATGGATATTGGGGAAAATATCTTCCCCAAAAGGGTTGTGAAGCCTTGGAAGAGGCTGCCCAGGGCAGTGGTGGAGTCACCATCCCTGGAGGGATTTCAAAGCTGGGCAGATGTGGTGCTGAGGGACCTGGGTCAGTGGGGGTTTGGGCAGTGCTGGGTTGATGGTTGGACTCCATGATCTGAAATGTCTTTTCCAAGAAACCTTCCTTCTCTTCTCTAAATGACTATGGTTCTATGATGCTCCCTGACACCCTCCCAGCTGGTGGACAGGGATTTGGTCTTGTGCTTGTACCAAGGTCCTGAAGCTTGCAAAGATGGTCTTCTACAGAGGCCCAAGATGGAGGAAGAAGCTGGTGGCTGGTGTGTACGGGAGCTAGGAATGATAATATTTGACACCAACGTCTTCTTATCTCTCAGTGTCTTTAAAGTCCCCCCACTCCGAGGCGATGCGGCCACGCTCCATCACTCGGCATCGAGATGCCGTTGCAGGAAGGAGCAGTTTCTTGCAGCCCAGGGTCTGTTGGAGCCGGGAAGGTGTCCCCACAGCGTGGTGAGGAGCCAAGTGGCCGTGCCAAGCACCCGCCGTGACTCCAGTGCGCTCCGTTTCACTCCTTTCTGGCTTTTTTTTTTCTCTTTTTTTTTTTTTTCCCCCTTTTGTAATCACTTTTGCTTGGGAAGAATTTAGGTCTGAGAAAAACATTCAAAGCCCTTTTTTGTGCGAACGACAAAACAAAAACCTCTCAAAGCCCCGGGGAGGATTTTGATGGTGAAAGCCGGCTCTGTTCCCGGGGTGGGCTCGTTGGCAGGGGGGGGAGGGAGGTGGTTTTGTTGTGGGGCCCAGCGCCCCATAAATACCCAGTGCCCCATAAATACCCAGCACACTGCGTTCGCTGCGTCTTGGCTGCTGGAGCCTCGGGCCCTTCATCGGGGAGAAAATGTACAGCCAGTGAGTATTCCTGAGGTTTTCTTCTCCAGGAGGAGGTCACTCATCGCTAGCGTGGCCGGGGGGGTTGCTGTGAGGCTAGGGGATGTCCATGTTGGTCCATCCCGTGCCATGGTGGGATTCTGGCCCCCAGGGGACAGGCTCAGCTCCAGGGACCAGAGGATGGTCTGTACCTCGTGTAGGTGGAACCTTCTCAGCCACGCACTTGAGCTCAAAAAAAAAAAAAAAGGAGGAAAAAAAGTTGCTTATCAAAGACCCAGGAGATACAAGTTGGATTTTGCTTCCTGGTGATTCAAGATATCCTGATTTTGTCCCCTGGGTGAGGGTCTTTGCCTGCAGGTCTGCGGCAGGGGCTGTCCCCTTGGTGTTCCCTGTTCCTCTGTGTGCTCCGGCCAGGTCGCAGGTGGCTGCAGTAACTGGTCACAGCCCTGGGAATCTTTGCCTCACTTCTCCCTCCTCCTGATCTCTCATGTTATTTGCAAGTCCCAGATCAGTCCCTTCAGGAAAAAGAAACCTCCCTCGTTGGGGGTTTCCAAAGCAATCCCAAAACCAAGTTAACTCCGTGTCTGCTGGTCCTTTCAGAGTGGAGCATCCTGCTGGAGGCTACAAAAAGCTCTTTGAGACGGTGGAGGAGCTGTCTTCTCCGGTGACAGCCCACGTCACAGGTTGGTGCGGGCTCCCCCATCTCCTCCTGCCCAGCTCTTGTGTTGGGGAGCTTGTGGCCACCAGAGCTCGGAGGCTTCACGAGGGCCGGAGCAGAGGGCGGGAGGTGACAGGGCTGGTGTGGTTTGGGGTTGAAGAAGGACAGATTGGGTGGGGGATCTTCAGACATATTAATACTCGACATCTTTGGTAGGTCTGTAGGTAAAGACAAAAGCACAGTTCTAAGAGCTTGTGGATGTTTAAAATTCAAGTTGAATCAACATTAAAAAAAGAAATTAAATAGTTTGAAGTTTTGTTCTTGCTCTGATTGACCGTGGGCTGCGCATGGACCAACCCTGCGTCTTCTGCAGGCAGGATTCCTACCTGGCTGCGAGGAAGCCTCCTGAGATGTGGTCCCGGCTTGTTTGAGGTGGGCGCGGAGCCCTTCTACCACCTCTTTGATGGCCAGGCGCTCCTCCACAAGTTTGACTTCAAGGAGGGGCATGTCACCTATCACCGAAGGTGGGTGGCAATTTTCCAAGTAAAAAATAAAATAACAAAGCGTTTGCTCAACCGTGAGCACTGGGGATGGGATCTGCTGCCCAGCAGGTGGGAGCCACCAGTTATTTCAAGTCTGTGCAGTTATTGGAAGAACTCTAACAGTGAGATCACTAAAACTGGCCAAAAATAACTGAAACTTGCTTACGCAATCGTCTTTACGTTGAAAAACATGTCTATGTTTTGCAGACCTTCCCCTCCCTCCCGCCCGACCCACGTCGACGTCACCCACTGTCTTAATGCAGTAACCGACTTTTGACCCGACAAAAGTCAATTTTCGACGGCTCGACAGCCCAAAGCCTACAAAACCACGTCTTATAAATCCGTTTTGCGACATAAAGGGTAGTCCTCCCTCTGGGGGGTGGGTGCTGGACCCCACATACTCCAGATGCAGCAGGAGCCTGCAGGGACCTGCCGCTGTCAGAGGTCTCATGAGGCTCATCACGAGAATATTTGTATAATAATCATGTAGCCTGTTGCTTTTTTAATGGCTACACCTTCAAGGTGCCTTCTTGCCCTGCCCAGGTTTGTCAGGACGGATGCTTACGTGAGGGCGATGACAGAGAAAAGGATCGTGATAACGGAATTTGGCACCTACGCCTACCCAGACCCCTGCAAGAACATCTTTTCCAGGTACAGTGGGGCTGTTGAGGTTGTAGCGATGTCCCACAGTGCTTCCGCTTCCAGGAAGCTTCTGGGCTTCTCCAAGAAGGCCCTGACCCCCTGTCCGTTCTCTCTGCTCAGGTTTTTCACCTACTTCAAAGGTGTGGAGGTGACTGACAATGCCCTCGTGAACGTCTACCCCGTGGGCGAAGATTACTACGCCTGTACCGAGACCAACTTCATAACCAAAATCAACCCCGATACCTTAGAGACAATTAAGCAGGTGGGTCTTTATGCTGAGCTTCTGAATAGGTGGAGGAGTAAAACTGACATGAAAATGTCTTAATAACAGCCGCTTCCAACGAAAGGAGAGTTGGGGTTTGTCGGGGAGATGGTGCAGAGAAAGGGTTAATGAGAGCGGAGTCGGAATGAGCTCATAAATGAACCCGCTGCTGCTCTGAGGAATATTTAATTAGGAGGTGATGGGGGTCTGTGCTCCATACCCTTGTGCTTGTGTTGGGGTTTGAGAAGGGGACTGTAACTGGAGGGTTCCTACATCAGAGCCGAGCAGCATTCACCCCATGGAACTGTGTTTTGATGTTTTTCTTTGCTGTGTTACCAATGTCCAGCCTGTGGGGCCTCTCCTTTTGAACCCCAGAACCCCAAACCTCTCTCTGTAACCATGTCAGCTCGCCTGACCCTCTCAAATGACTTGGCTTTGCTCCGTTTGGGCTTAGAGAAGAACTTTCTGTATCTGGAGTGAGGACGTATCGACCTGCAACACCTCGCAGAGCTGGTGCCCTCCCACCAGGAAACCTCCTGACTTTCTGCATCTTCTCCTCCAGGTGGATCTCTGCAAATATGTGTCTGTCAACGGGGCGACAGCTCATCCCCATATTGAAAACGATGGGACGGTTTATAACATCGGCAACTGCTTTGGGAAAAACTTTTCCCTGGCCTATAACATCATCCGGATTCCTCCGCTTCAGGCAGGTCGGTTAATCCCAACTTGGAGAGAACCCAGAACATCCCCTCCCATAAATCTCTCTTTTTTTTTTTTTTTTTTTTATCCTTCACATGGGTTTTTCATCAAGTTGTTTTTTTTAATAATCTTTAGGTTATATTTACTTTTTTAACTAACAGAAATGTTATCTTTAAAACACTTTAAAGTGTTTTCTAAGTCATGAACTGCCTTTGTGTTAAAGGCAGAAACTTGGTGGGCAAATACTACAAATACAGCCCAAGTAAGTACAGGGAAACCCTCCACAACCCGTCAACTTCTCGCTCTCTCCAACTCCCTGAAAGGAGGAGGTAGCCAGGGGGGGTCGGTCTCTTCTCCCAAGGAACAGGCCATGGGACAAGAGGAAACGGCCTCAAGTTGTGCCAGGGGAGGGTTAGGATGGATATTGGGGAAAATTCCTTCCTGGAAAGGGTTGTGAAGCCTTGGCAGAGGCTGCCCAGGGCAGTGGTGGAGTCACCATCCCTGGAGGGATTTCAAAGCCGGGCAGAGGTGGTGCTGAGGGACATGGGTCAGTGGGGGTTTGGGCAGTGCTGGGTTGGTGCTTGGACTCCATGATCTGAAAGGTCCCTTCCAACCCAGACCATTCCATGATTCTATTCTTGTTCCAGACAAGGAAGACCCGATGAACAAGTCAGAGGTGGTGGTGCAGTTCCCTTGCAGTGACAGGTTTAAGCCCTCTTACGTTCACAGGTGAGGGTTCCTGGGGGCAGTAGACTTCAATGCTGGTCCAGTAACTAGAGAGACAATGCTCCTGGGTGCCACCGGTGCGTCCCAGCAGCACAGCAGCCGTTTTGACAAGCGAGTGGGTGCTCACAGCATCCCTCTTTACCCGCACGAAGCTGGGGTCCATGTGTGCAGCATCTTGGGTGCTTTACAGAAATGGCCCCAGGACTTGTTCTTGCATGCAATCAGCAGCTAAAATTAGGTGATTTACCAAAATCAGGATGTTTCTATCCCAGTCATTTTAAGCCACAGTCTGTGTGCTATATTCAGTGCTTAAGACAAACTAATTGCATGGTTTTTCTCCAAAAAAACATTTGATGTGCTCCCCATGTGTTTCCAAACAGCTTTGGGCTGACCTCGAACTACATAGTGTTTGTTGAAACGCCCGTGAAGATCAACCTCCTCAAGTTCCTCTCCTCCTGGAGCCTCTGGGGAGCCAACTACATGGACTGCTTCGAGTCCAACGAAACCATGGGGGTAAGCAGCAGGTGGTACTAAACTGGGCTCAACTGGGAGGCCAGCCCTGGACCGGGAAACCCATCATATTGGTTTCTCCTACATTTCTCTGAGCCTACACCAAGCAGCTGCTTGCTTTTCAGGTCTGGCTTCATGTGGCCGAGAAGAAGAAAGGCAGGCTCCTCAACATCAAATACCGCACCTCGGCCTTCAACCTTTTCCACCACATTAACACCTATGAAGATAATGGGTTTCTCATTGTTGACCTCTGCACCTGGAAGGGGTGAGTCTTGCCGTGCTGGGCTGGTGGGGTTGGAAGGGACCTCTGGAGATCATCTGCTCCAACCCCCTGCCAGAGCAGGGTCACCCAGGGCAGGTTGGAGACGGGTTTGGAATATCTCCAGAGGAGGAGACTCCACACCCTCTCTGGGCAGTCTGTTCCAGGGCTCTGCCACCCTCACAGGAAAGAAGTTCCTCCTCATGCTGAGATGGAATTTCTTGTGTTCCAGCTTGTGCCCATTGCCCCTTGTCCTGTCCCCAGGCACCACTGAGAAGAGTCTGGCCCCATCCTCTTGCCACCTGCCCTTTAGCTATTGCTCAGCATCAATGAGATCCCCTCTCAGTCTGTTTTTCTCCAGCTGAACAGCCCCAGGTCCCTCAACCTTTCCTCATCAGAGAGATGCTCCAGTCCCTCATCATCTTTGTAGCCCTCTGCTGTACCCTCTCCAGCAGTTCCCTATCCTTCTGGAACATGAGGACATCTCATTTTCCATCTGTGACCCTGTTTTTGCGCAGGTTCGAGTTTGTTTACAATTACCTCTACTTAGCCAACCTGCGAGCCAACTGGGACGAGGTGAAGCGTCAGGCAGAGAAAGCCCCGCAGCCCGAAGCCCGCAGATACGTCCTGCCCCTCAACATCGACAAGGTACCGCCGTGCCCCTGTGTCCCCGCCGCTGCCGGTGGGGCTGAGACACCGCTCTCACCCCACTCCTTACGGCCGAGCAGCGCTGGTGCTCTGCCTGACCCCTTTAGTGCAAATTAAACACTTTAATGAAGGAGGGAACTTTAAGTATGGGTCTACAGAGAAAGTTTTTCTTTAGCTGATCAGCGTTATTCCGTTTTATTTCCCCTACATGGCTGTTCAAATCAGAGAGTGTGGGGCAGCAGTTAATTCCGGAGGGTGCTGCTGCCTGGGGTGGAGAAAGCAGCCTGAGCGTGTGGTTAAATCATAGAATCACACAATGGTTTGGGTGGGAAGGGACCTCAAAGCCCCCCCAGTGCCACCCCCTGCCCTGGGCAGGGACACCTCCCACCAGAGCAGGTTGCTCCAAGCCCCCTCCAACCTGACCTACACCATATCCCTTTAGATGCGGTACTGAGGGATATGGTGTAGGGGAGGACTTTGTAGAGTAGGGTAGATGGTTGGACTCGATGATCCCAAGGGTCTCTTCCAACCTGAATGATTCTATGATTCTATGACCTTGGCCACAAACCCCCCAGCCCCAGCTCATGGCGTGAGGTCCATCAGGTGGCCATCCTTGACCAGAGCTCGCTGGCACATCCATACGCTCTTTGGGTATTTTTCATTCATTTTCTCGGGTATTTTCCTTTGTCCCAGGCCGACACGGGCAAGAACTTGGTGACGCTGCCCTACACCACAGCCACGGCCACCCTGCGCAGCGATGAGACCATCTGGCTGGAGCCAGAAGTTATTTTCTCAGGGCCACGCCACGGTAAGATGACAGCCACCCCCCAAAGCACAGCCAGCGGCAACGCCAGCACCCCCTGCGCCCCGCCTCCCCCTCAGCCTCACTATATATATTTATTTTTTATTGTAGCCTTTGAATTTCCACAGATCAATTACAAGAAATATTGCGGGAAACCTTACACCTACACCTACGGGCTGGGGCTGAATCACTTTGTCCCAGACAGGGTAAATATCAACGAAACCTCTTTTCCACGAGCTTTAAGGACAAGAAAAGATTATTTCTGACAAGCATTTTTTTATTGCTTTTTCCCTCCTCTAGCTTTGCAAGCTGAACGTTAAAACCAAGGAGACCTGGGTGTGGCAAGAGCCGGATTCGTACCCATCGGAGCCCATCTTCGTTTCCCACCCGGATGCCCTGGAGGAAGATGATGGTAATAATGATTTTATTTTGGTTGAGGGCACAGGGATTTGAAAAACTCATATCTGCTGGCCCAAGGGCTGCCTGCAAGGCCGTGCCAGGGGTGAGCACGAGCAGAAAGTGGGAAGATTAAGACTGAATGAGAAAAACAGGAGGAAAAAGCCCCTCTGGGTTTAGATGAGCTCTTGTCCTCATTTCCTAACCTTTTTCCATCAGGAATGGCAGTATTTCAAGAATTTCAGGTGGCAAAACTTTGTAAACTTTAAACTCCTCTTAATCCAAGCGTGTTTTCTGCTCCTAAACCCATCCTCCTCGGGCAGGAGCAGAGTGAATTCGGGCTTTGTCACTCGAGGACACGTAGTTGTACCCATGTCACGCACTGTATGTGGTTCCTTCACGCACCCACAGCCCCGAACCTGCTTTGGACGGTGCGTGGCAGCGCTTATTCCCTGAATTCCCCATCTCCAAATAGGATTTTGTGAAACTGGGAGAAGTCTTGGCTCTGCCAAATTAAAGAGCCAACTCTCACTGGTTTTGGCAGAACCAAATTCCATGTTATCCCTTCCCAGCTCAGGAAAGTGCTTGTGCAGGGGCTCGAGTCCCACTGGAATGGTTCTAAGCTTTGTTTTTAAAAGCTTTCCAGAACTGAAGTGCATTTTATGAGCATTTCAGCAATATACTTAACTCTCTTATATCTCGTGGCATTAAACCTCAGAAGCCGAATTATAAAGTAATTCATAATGTTGACAAAATGAAGGGACAAAATGCGATGTCTATGCCAGTAAGTGATGTTTGTCGTCAGCCCCACAACAGCTTTTCACAGTTTCTATTCAGAATAAAAACATGTTTCAGGTTTAAACAGAAACTCTGTATGTGCCCCAGCACCCCAGGCTGGGAAAATGATGGCAGCAAGAACCCAAAATAGTAGTAGAAATGAATCAATAACCTCAGTCTAGAGTAATAATGGGATTTCCTGGTGTCCTGTGTGTGAGTGGCCACCATCAGCCCCGGGGCTGGGTCGGCAGGTGCCCCCCCAGGACAGGCTGGTTGTTTCTGTCCCTGCCAGGGGTTGTGCTGAGCATCGTGATCAGCCCGGGCGCGGGGCCGAAGCCCGCCTACCTCCTCATCCTCAACGCCAAGGACATGAGCGAGGTGGCCAGGGCCGAGGTGGAGGTGAACATCCCCGTCACCTTCCACGGACTCTTCAAAAGAGCCTGACCACCGCCTGCAACGTCACCTCGGGCTCCTGCCAGCTCCAAAAAGGTGCACTCTCCATCCACGAGCGCTCAAATGACCTAAATTCCTTCAACGTCACTTTTTGTTTGCACGGCTACTTAATTAAGATTGAGCAGTTCAGTTCTGTCGATGACTCTTCAAAATACTTAAGCAGGTATTTTTCGGATGCACCCTTTGGCATCATTTCTGGACGTACAGTTTAAACAACGCAAGGTTGGGGCAGGGAGTTTTGTTGTTTTTACAAAATTAAACTTTGCAGCGGAGTTAAAGATATATGAAATGGAAGAGTGTGAACTCGTTACCTGTACACAGGGTAACACGACAGAGAATCTCTCTGCTCTTTTGTCTTTCCCATTTCTCTCCTCAAAGTGCAGTTTCTTGACTTCTGGATTTCATACTAAAACATGAATATGAAAAAAATCAAGGAATTGTTCCAGCTTGGGATGAATTTGCTTCGTTAGAGCGTTCTGGGCTCTCAGCTTAATCCTTCCTCTTCACAAAATGCATTTTCCACTACTGTGGTAGGAGGTTATGGGTCAAAATACAAACTTAACTGCTAATAGACTTAAAATCCAGGATTCTCGTTTGTCTGCAATGGTTTAGCATTTTTTATTAATGGTATCAAAGAATTAGAAAATCATTTACATTAAAGATCTCTAAAACGGGGTGCTAGTTCAAAAAGGCTGATGATTTTGAGGCTGGGGCAGTCACATTCTGATGACAGGATGCGGACACGGAGACACCACCTGGGACTTCTGCTGGGCTGTGATCTCCAAGCACTGTGCAATCACCTAATTAAACACAAAACCACATATAAATATAAGCAACGGGCCTCTGAAACAAAAAACAAGTAAAACTTACTAGTTCTGCACTCATTCCACAATGCACTTGTTCTTACTTCTTGCTAAATAGTGAAGTCTAAAATGAGGAGCTGTTGACCATAGCATCAGGGGAAAGAGAGGTCAGTGTTAGGAACCACTGGGGCAGGGGAAACGTCAAGGAAAAAACCTCCTCAGGCCCCCAAAGTTTAGGCCAGAGACCACTAAACTGTTTTAAAGTCACTGTGGTGACAAGAGAACTACTTTTGGAACACTGGAACTCCAGTTTTACTGTAGAACTCTAATGAAAATTCATTTCTATTATTACACAGCCACACTCCTCCTGCTCCCAATCACATCATAAGTTAGCAGAACATCCTGCTCTTCCACATCCATCTTTATCTAAGAAGTCATCTTTCCTGGTGTCACACTTTCCTGGTGTCTTGTGACACCAGGGACTGACAATACAGAACTGGTTTTGGTCTTTAAAAACAAGATAATTCTGCATTACTATTTCGTTAAATATGCACCATGTGATAAAAGTTAATAGTCTCCTTTGCCAGAACCTTCTGTGTGTCTGGTTGGAAATCAAGAGTCACGGTGAGTGTTCTCCTGATTTCACTGTGCCTCTCCCACCGCTGCTGGAGCGCACGTTGGCTTTTAAAGCCTCTTAAAAAAGCAGCACGTTGTGGCTCTGAAGGAGCACGTGCTGTCGGTTCCGACACAGCCAAACGTTAATTCCATCTATTAGCAAGAACTGGGATAAAGTCGCAAAACAATATTGTAATAAAACAGCTAAACACATGAACATGAGTTGTGATGCGCTGGTGAAAATTACCCGAGGTTACCCCAATGATTCATTTTAACCTATTTTCTTTCCACGTGTAGTTCCCAGAGAAAGGCAGTCTCAGGACTAGAAAATACTAGAAAATACTTCTTGGCGCTCTTCTATTATCAAAGTTCCTGTAAACTCCACAGAAAATATTTCCCATCTACGTACTACCATAAATATGTTCCGTATTTAGGAGGATTAATGGATAGCAGGCTCTATTTGTGATCTTTAAGCAAACAAGCCTTAGAAGTGCAAGGAACATTTGAAGTATTGCTAATAAACAATATAACGAGGAAAAATAAAAGAACAAAGGCGGCGGCTTTCAGAAAGAATCTAAGCCTGAACTTTAGAAAGTGAAGATGGGGTGATTATGCAAGACCAAAAAAGAAAGGATTTGGACAGAGAATCAGTTAAGAGGTTCAGTGAGGAAATGCTGTAGTCAAATAAGCAGAATTCAAGAGGAACTTTTTGGACAGACTAATGGGGAAGAGAAAAGATGAGAATTCCAACAATAAATGCCCCAGAAACTGGAGCAAGAAGTGTGAGACCCGGGCTCTGGGAATCAGCGTGGCCCTGACCTTGAGCGAGTCATGTTCTTGTGCATTTGCCCCAAGATCCTTCTGAGATCCGAGGACAAAAGGTACCAGAAAGAATATTTAAGGAAAAAAAACCCCTACCTTTCTAGTATTTTGAGGTAGAATCACACCATCATCCCAGAGCCTGGCAGAGGAGTAAAATGCACTGCTTTCTTCCTCCAGCCTGGAGAAGAGAGAGGATTAAACATGCTTGAAAGCACAACAATGTAATAAAAACCATCAGGCTTTTAGATCAATCATAGATGAAAAAGGCATGTACTTCAATCTCAAGTGAATGTGCAGTTCTACTGTTAAAATTAATTAGAATCCAGCAATTAATGCCTAACAGATGTAATCATTCTGCAGCACGGACAATCCTCCACATTCTGAATAGCTTGATTTTAGGTTGTACGGTTTCGGGGTTGGGTTTTGGGTTTGGTTTGAAATCAAACATTTGCATTTTCTTGAGAAGATCCTAAGAGCAGACATGGAAATTTAAAATATTTTCCAGCAGATTCAGGTTTGCTTCATGTGTTTGGGATGCACTGATCTGCAAGATGACTAAAAATAGTTCATTTAACCAATTAAATCCCAGTGTAACTGCAAGGGCTTATGTTTAAGAGCCTTACTTTTCTTTCAGCTGTTTTAGCTCTGACTCGTCTCCTGCAGAGTCACTGTCCTCGGCTCGTGGGACTACGGAGAAATGTCTTGAATCCACAAGAGCAACCCTGGCATTAGGCCACAGGAACAGAAAGTTTGGACTGAAGGACCTCCCACACTACCAAAAAAAAATACACAGCACAAACTCACTGAAATTAATCACAAAAAAGACAGCTGTAGGACAACACGATCAAGTTCAAGGCAGAATGTAATTGAGTTTAATTTGTAAAGCGCTAACAATACAGCTCCTGTCTCAGTACAGACACCCTGCAGGAGCAACCTCCAACCCCCAAGGCCTTCAATATGGCTACTTTATTATTTCGTTTTTCCTCCAAGCACTTAAATGTTTAATTCTGGGCAAACAAGGAGTCCTACTCAGCAGCAGCGCCAACAGCACAAAGAGTAGCACAACTAAAGGAGACGTGCTCCTCGATCGCTGAAAACCAACAGAGGAAAAAGGCAGGATGGGCTCCAAGTAGGGACGTTTTCAGATAATCTGTTTTTTTTAGAACTGGCTCTAGGTCCTTAGATGCAGCCCAAATTTTCTGTGATGTAAAAGTAGTTAAAATAACATATTGAGTTCAACGTCTATGACAACAACTGACTGTTTTCAAAATGAAGGGCTGTGAAATCTTGGCAAAGCGTAAAAAGTCTATTACCAACCCATTAATGCTTATTCTACTTGTCCCATACCATTTATGCTACCCGTACTATAACACAACATTTGTGCTACCCCTACCATAACGTAACTTTCGGTCCCGTAGCAGCCCCCGATGACAATGGTTATTTTGGGAACAGGCGCACAAGCCACAGCAGCCATCATGGAGGCCTGGGCTTTTAATCTGTTGGAGTGAGCCTCTGCCTGAAATAAAAACAAAAGATTTTTTAGATCCTTTCAGTTTTTCTTCTAGATTCCCTCCGCTCCCACCACACTTGTATTTCTAAAAGTTATTTCTTTACAGTTCTGTATGATCGTTTCCTCCACAACAGTAAGACAGCAGCATTAGCTGCCTTTAGTCCATTATGCACTGATTTTACTACGAAAATCAGCAAAACAGTTATAACCACAGTGCAAAAACCAATAATACTGAGCAACCCTCGCTCTCCCAGCCATTAGCAAATAAATTTCAAGTTTTACAGCTTGCGTGCCAGCTGGGCAGTACTGTTCTAGCTAAGGATAAAGGCCTGCTTAAAATTAGAATAAAATGAGAACGCTAATGGGAAGATTTAAGAATGGAGTAATTATGAAGTTTCTCAGTTTTAAAAAAATATTTTCCTAACAATTAATAATTTTCAAAATGTAATCTTAAACAAAACAAAACAAAAGGCAGGACCTGAACAAAGCCTGTTGAAGTGAAACTACCTGGGAGAGGCTGGTGGGCTGTGGCGCCTGCGGAGCGGTGTTCTGGAGGAAGAGGATGGGGACGCCACGCTGGCCGCAGAGCTGCACAAAGTGACTGCCCTTGAGAGCGGCGTCGTGAGACAGCTCCCCGTTGCTGGCCACGACCCCCACCAAGCACCTGCAACACAGACAACGTGAGCTTTTTCACTTCCCAACCCCAGGAATTTGTAGCTCAGAATTCAAACTGTAGCTCAGAATGTCCTGAAGGATGGAAACAACATCCGTGAATTCAGAATGTAAAAGGATGCAGTTATGGGTGTGGTTTCAGTCAAGGATCCTCATGTACCCTCCAAACGAGTCTTACAGCTCTCCTGATGTGTAAAGCTTGGAAGAATTAACACAGATTAAATACCCAGAGGATGGGTAAAGCTTTAACTTTTACATATATATATATAATACATATAAATCTGACCTGTAAACCTGAGTTTACACTGCAAGAAAACACACAAGGTGCCAGGACTCCGGGTTCTCTCTAATTCCTGTAACATACACCGTACCAGTCAATCTGAAAAATGTAAACTTTCAACCTAAAGAGGCTCAAAAACATATATTTTACTACCTTTTTTTTTTTCCTAATTTGATTTGACTGGAACATTGTATGCTTCCTGAATGAGTTAATAATGCAGTCTGATCTGAACTCTGCAAGCTTTTATTATAAGGATATTATCCCATCTCCATCACACGGGAGAAGGATGATGGATTTCAACTCCGGCTGGGAAGGAACACTTTCAAAGATGCTGTTTCTTATTTCTTAAGGAATCTGCTGAGACTTCACTGTTCCAGCTGCCCGGGCAAACAAATCACTTCAAAGTCATTAAAGCCATTTGTAAATCACTCTCTGCTGCTATTGACCTGAGACATGATGAATTCGGAGCTCAGAGACAGAACATCGGCCTTTCTAGAAGTATTTTATTATCAATTCCCGATGGATTCAGAACTTCACAAACATTGTTACTGGAATAACATCAAACCTGATGATATGAAAGCTACTGAGACAAATACATCCACACATCCTGATAGTGAAATCAAGCCTTACCCTTCCACGTGGCCAAATCCTGTCACTAATGTTGTTCCATAATTAGCCTTGAATTCCTGGAATCTGCTTCCATCCATCAGACGGCTCAGAATCTGCAAAGAAATATACTTGTGTGTGTGTGTATACATATATGTATATATTTTTAGTTTTAACTACAGAAACATAAGTGAAAATAGGATTAATTAAAATAGTAAGAAGACCTGCAAAAAATAAACCTAAATGAGCAGAGAAGCCCTTCAATGTCTTACACGCTGTGTCTGTCCCAACTTCCATCAAGTTTAATTTGAGCTTTGCTGCTTTTTCCCTCAGTGTTTTCGTTAGGCATTTAAGTTACAAAATAGAATCTTGGCTTTTTTGGGGAAAAAAAAGGCAGGGGGAAGGGAAAACAGAACAGGAAAGGGGAGGCACATTCTCAAGGCAGCCAACATGGTATGAGACATGACAGCATCTCAGAGGGTGCCTGGAAACAGATGGGGTTCAGCTGCCGATAATCAATCTGTAATTGTAATGATCTCATCTCCAGCAGGTTTTCAGCTTAAATATTTTCTATAATTCTACAGGATCGTTGCCGTTCTGCTTTATGGCAGACTCAAGACAGTTTGGCAAAGGATTAGGTAATAATACGGAGTATCTCAGGTGCTTCAGGATTCTCCAAGAGGCCTGCTGATGATTAATCTGGAGCTACGAGGTGGAGAAGGGACAAAGGAACACGGTGAGTGTCACCTTACCAGTTTCACAGGGAGGGTACACCTATAATCCCGTGGTGCCAGCCCCAGGAGCTCATCGGGACTGTAGAGAGGGCTGTCGTGCTCCACGGCCTCCTCCGGCAGCGGATGGTAATTTAGCGTTGAGATGACATTCCGAATGCACTCGTAGGCTTCCTCTTCCGAGGATGCAAAGTGGTCACTGCAGCCACTGACTCTAGGAGGGACAGCAACGTTAATTAGCACGGAATTAATGGAATCTGAAGTCTGATAGAAAATCCAAACTAAAGGGAAAATCTTTAGGTTTTCTCCAAACTCCCTGAAAATAGTGTGTGATTTTCTTCTTGTATGAATGAGCTGAAAGCACTAAGTCAGTGGGATTTC
>QJSC01011266.1:1499041-1514284 GCA_003697955.1 Calidris pygmaea
GAGAAGCTGTGGCTGCCCCATCCCTGGAGGGGTTCAAGGGCAGGTTGGAGGGGGCTTGGAGCAACCTGGGCTGGTGGGAGGTGTCCCTGCCCAGGGCAGGGGGTGGCACTGGGGGGGCTTTAAGGTTCTTTCCAACCCAAACCATCTTGTGATTCTATGATTCTAGGAACACAAAGGTTCCTGTGGACAGCAGTAAAGCTGAAATGACAATGCCACGTTACTTTTGTCATTTCCAAGAGTTCTATCTGGCCCCAGGATACTCCCACCTGTGTAACTGAATACCATCATCCTTTCATAGTAATTCATTTACCACTTCTACTGGGTTTTTTTCATTACATGTTTTTCAGTCCTGAGGACCATATTGTATCACGTCACTGGAGTAGCTTCAATCACATTAATTTAAGATAAAATGATAGTTTCTTTAAAGCTAAGTATGCTGAATCCTCTGCTATTTTTGCGAATTATTTAACGTACTGAGAGTGAAGTTTGGCTCCTCCTAGATCCTCAGGAGAGACATCTTCTCCCGTGGCAGCTTTGACCAGGGGTGGGCCAGCAAGGAACAAGGTACCAATTTTATCTATGATCACCGCTTCTTCGGCCATGGTTGGCACGTAGGCGCCTCCGGCCACGCAGGAGCCACACACCACCGCCACCTGAAGGACACAGCAACCAAAACAAACCCAGATGCTGGAGAGGGGAGAACGGAAAAGCAAAAACCCCTTACATTTCAGAAACCTTCAAGAGACTAAATCACAGCTTGGGGAACGATGAACTGTTCCGGTAGGAACAACAATGCTGGTTTTGAGAGCGTTCAACATTTACTCTGAAATAACCCAGGGATTTGATGCTTTTCCATCACCATCAGTCCATAAAGGCTCAGAAAATCCTTAAGGTTAAAGTATTCTGTTATGTGAGGTGCTATCTGAATCTCCCTTCACCACAAACAGAAAGAGATGGGCTTTGGGAATTTTTTTTTCATGTCTGAGAGTTGTTCCTGGAATTTTTATTAGAGCAAACTGTTTTTCCAGAACTGTCCTGATGATATCTTGTACACTTACTTGTACTCCAAGTGACACTGTACCTGGGGGATCCTCATGGCAGACATTATTGCTTCATTGTAGAAAACCCTGCCGCCGTGCAGCTTGTCAGGAAACAGCTCCGACTGAGGTTGTGGAGAAAAAACAGAGGGAGTTTCAATACGAACGACGAAAGTTCATATCCCCATTGCTCCATTCACTCCCAAATGCATTGTACCTGCTCTGGGAAAGCCACCACTAAATCACTCCTGATTTCCTACACAGCTCTCACTACAGTATCTATTCCCCTTGCGCACTGTGAAATTCCACACCACCACCCCTGTGTTTTGAAAACAGAGGTAAGTTTCCTAACTTTTTGTGAAACGAATTTACTCTACACAAAGTGAGACTGTAAACAGAGAACCACAGAATCACCTGGGATGGAAGGGACCTTTCAGAAGCTTCTGCTCATCCTTTATTTGTAAAATGACTTCAGCACAGTTTCCCTTTTTACTTAGTTTTTGATGCAATTCCTTAAGTCAGGTAAACATTTTTCTTTACATTTGCTTTCAGTCTGCAAAAAGAACTACTACAGTCTCTGTGATAATATGGCCCCTGGAAAGTAACCTGTAAAATTCTCCTTTTACAGTAAGAATTCAAAAAACTAACATTTTAAAGGCCTTGGAGGTTACTGCGTTACTATCACAAACGCTACCATAAAATACAGAGTAATTTTATAGATTCTGAAGTTTAAAACAGAAACCTCAAACGCTGTACTAATTTATTAAAGACACCAAAGCATTTCAGCACACTGAGGATCACCCGTGCTTGGTCAGCACTTTGTCACCCCACTGAAATTCAAGTTTCTAAACTTTGATTAGGGACAAGATTAGCCAAAGCCATCAGCACTGTTTTAAATCATCTTCCAATCATTGCCTGGACTCCCATTTGTGGACAAAACTCTAACAGACAACAAAAGTCAGCCAGCCAGGAAAACTAAACCTAAATCTGAGGTTTGTTGCTAAGAATTAATACGATTAAGATAAACATGGGTATCTTCTGCTGTGAATTGGTTCCACGGTTACCTGCAGTGGTAGGAAAGCTCCCCCGCTGTCGACGAGGTACACGGAGCACAGCCTGTTCTGCAGGGCTATTTCTTGAGCTCTTAATTGTTTCTTCACCCCGATGGGATAAATAGTTCCTCCTTTCACCGTCGCATCGTTTGCCATGAAGACACACCAGACCCCACAGATTTTGCCGATTCCTGTAAGTGATACCACAGACACTTATCAGGACTCTCTAAAATACCACAGACGAAACAAGGGGGACAAATTATAGCTGGGATGTTCTTTCGGTAATACTATATCAATAAGCTGCAATATAAGTTGTAAATACCACACAGGGAAGAAATCTATCGCTCTTCTCTGGAATAACAAGCTGAAAGCTGATGATATTTAAAAAAAATAATCTGAATGACAGAAGACAGAACTTGAAATAAACTTACTCCTGGTGACAATGCAAGAGAAAAAAAAATACATAGTTCGACTTCCAACTCTTGAGACAAGAGGGAACGCAATTAAGAATTCCCTATATAAAAGTTAAAAATGTAACAATCTGTGACAAAAGATAGGATTTTATACTTTAATCTTCCATTTACTTTTTAGACTGGAATTTCTCTTCAAAATGCAATAAGTGAGAGGCTTGACTATAATTTGAAAACCATTACAAAAGAAATGCCACAATTCCTGTGACTCACAATAACTTGGTCCCATTTCCTTTGACCCATTATTTGACACATCCGCCTAAATTTTTTGAGACAAATTAGTAACTGGGAAGTAGAATAAATTACTAAATCTAGAAATTAAAGCATGTTCTTTCTTTAAAGGTTTCTCCCAGATTTCTCAACAAAAAGCACAGCGGAATAACACAGCGGTGGCTGAACTCTTTCATGCTGCTACTGAGCAGGCCTGATGTTCACTTTTCCTAGGAAAGCACACTCTCAAGATACTAAAATATTCCATAAAGCTGATTACATGTATCCTTTTTCCTCTCCCGGTAGGACCACACACCTCTCCTTCAGTGAGCAAGGCTGCTCAGCCCGTATCCGTCTTTAGATCTAATGTGAATCATATTTAAAGATACCAGCAACGAAACAGATGAACTCCATCCCTTTCCCATTAGGTCCAGTATTACATTTGTTAGGAATTACCAGTAAGGCACCCAGCAGCAGGGACGTCACCGTAGGGCAGATCGAGGCCTGCCAGCGGAGACAGCTCAAGAAAAGACTCATCATCAAGCAGCAACTTGAGGCGCTCACGAACAAACAGCTTCTTGTTTCTCTGAGTGTGGCGCAAGATGGCATTTTCTCCCCCTCCTTTACTGGCCGTCTCTAGCAATTCTGAGTATCTGATTCAAGAAACAAAAGTTTCAGTTAATGAAAACCACCGGTGCTCTACAAGTTACCCTGTAGCAGATTGAACACAGCACTTCAACGTATTGCACAGGTTTCACATCAACGGTACGAGAATGAAGATAAATTCACATTTTCGGATTATTGTTTCTTACTGACTGTAATAAAAAGCAGAGGTATGTTATTTAAAGCAAGCATTTTAGTTCATTATTCAAAAACTGTCTAATAAAGGCAAAAAAAAAGAGTGGAATAATATAAATGTTCTATCTGTAGGTTACGTTCATAGCCAGTAGACATTACCCTCCCCTGGGTGTTGCCCACATGCACCCAACACACTGTATTTCACAATATACGACACAGTTAATCTCTGCCAGCAACCCCCTGAGCGGGGCACTGACGAGGGGCCGAGCATCAGCAATGACAGTTGACTTTTGAGAGATACAATAACATTACCCTATAAATTTGCAGCTATTAATAAGGATGTCATAATTGGCCGGTCCTAATTCAGCACAGACATTCACCTCCCTGTTCCAACCACTCTAGGGAAAAATCCAGTCAAAGGATTCAGTTTCCCTCAACAAGTTTATCTGACAAAAATCAGTGACTGGTCAGTAGAATAAATTACTTAATCGGCAAGAAATGCACACTCCACAGCATGGAAAATATACTTTAGAAGCAGCAAATACTGCAGTGTCACTATAATCAAGAGAGGAAGTGATTAGCAAATGTTATTGTCTGGGCAACATCGTGTATAGATAAAGAATTAAACTGTAAACAAATGTGGTAGCTTGAATAATTTTAGTCTTAAATAAACCAGGTTCTTCATTTCAAATAGAACATTTTTCACCAAGATGCATCATCTTTCACTAAAAATCCTGTTTGACACAACTATTCAGGCACCACTCTGTCCATGGCTCCATTATCTTATCGTGGCTTCCTGCAGCCTGCAGGGATTGAAAAACCTCCGCAGAAAGGAGCTAAGGATTTTTAATAATGTCCTAAATGCCACCACAGGAGGGCACAGTGTGTTTGCCGAAGCGTCGCTGCCAGCTCATGTATCATTCCTCTGAACAAAAGCATTGGTTGAATTTTTGCCATCTGATCTTTAAGGACAAACACATAAAATACATCTTCCTGCTTTTATTGGTGAATCACAGTCAACTGCAGTAACTGTCACCTACTCCTTCAGGAGGGATCTGTAAATGCCCGAGTCACCATTTATGTCTTTGTGTTCAAAAACCGAGTAAGAAACAAGATTTATGAAGGTGTAGAAAAAATACTTTTTGGGTATATAGGCAAAACAACGGCATGTGGCTGTTCAAATACAAATAAATTTCAAATACAGACTGCACCCAGATTTAGGCATTTCAGTCAACGTTTAGGCATCTCTTTCAGGGGGCTGAAATTATCAAGGGCTGACCCCTGTAAAACCCACTCTGCAGAGGAGAAACGAGCAGCCAGGAAACTAGTCTAAGCTCCAAAATGGTCAGGCAAGAAAAATTGTTTTTTAATCTTTGGACTTTCTAATTAGCATTCTCCCTATGTTAAAAAGTTCCTAAAGGCGCCCGTAAGTAACTCCCACATCACCTCGCAAGCAGCAACATTTTTAAAACACCACAGAAAGAGTTTATTACCTTTTAATAACAGCCTCACTGTTCCTTAAATTCTCTTCAAACACATGGCGATACACAGACAGGATACGTCCGTCTAAAACAGGGTAAGTTTTTGCATACCGTTTATATTTTGCTTTATTACTTACTAAACGGCAGGGGAGCATGTCGCGTGTCCGTTTCAAGCCCTGATTCTGCAGCGAGCGTGCTGGCTCTTTACCGTGACACAAGTCCTGGTATTTTCTTTCGAACACGCGATTTAAGGTTTGTAACCTTGGGAGCAGCGGAGACGCGGCCCCGGGGGGCCGCTTGCCCAGGGAGCACAACGCCACCGTGTTCCACATGACCCTGAGGGCTGAAGGGAGAAGAAACAGCATTTATTACCACACACACACACACACAAAAATATAAATTAAAACTTCAGATTCCCTCGGCTGAGGAGGTGAAGAAGGCACCGCACCTCAGGCCCGCGGGTGTGAGGGAGCACCCCGGCCTCCCGGGAGGAGAGACCGCTGAGGCGGCGGCTCCCCGAGCCGGGGTGGGAGAAGGACCGGGAGCGGGCCCAGCTGGGCCTGGGGGGGGCGAGAGGGGCCGGAGCGGGCCCACCGGGCTGAGTGGGGCGGTAAAAGGACCGGGAGCGGGCCCTACGGGGCCTGGAGTGGGCCCAGTGGGGCCCGCGGGCTGGAGCAGCCGCCCGCAACGGGCCCAGCCGGGGCCCAAGCAGCCGAACGAGGCGGGAGCGGACCCAGCCGGGCCGAGCGGAGGCGGGGCCGGGGCCGCGGGCCCTCCGGCCGGGCTCCCCGGCCTGCGCCTCGGCCCGCCGCTGCCTCCCCTTCCCTGCCCTCCCCGCCTTCCCCGCGCCCGCCACGGCCTGCCCCGCTTCCCCCGCCGACCCTTACTCGGGCAGCCGCCGCTCAGCCGTCCGGGCCGGGCCCGCCTCTCGGGGCGGCTCCGCAGCCCACACGGCGGCCCGCCCCCGGGTGTCCTCTCCTCTGCCCCGGGTGTCCTTTGCCCCGGGTGCCCGGGCCGGGCCTGCCGGCGGGGCCTTGAGCCGCCCCGGAGCCGGGCCGCACGTCCCACACCGCCGGAGCGGGGCCCGGCTGCCGGGTGCTCCTTCTCGAAGGAGCCCCTCTGGGCCGTGTTCCCCTCGGTGTCGGGTGTCCCTCGGTGCCTCGGGTCCCCCAGCCGGGTCTGTGGCCACCTCAGTCCCTGCTGGGTGCCCAGCCATGGCGGTGCGGGGCCTGGGGCCTCAGGATGGCCGGGGTAACGTCCCCTTGGAAGGGCAAAGAAAAATAACGTAAGGAGCAAAGCGAATCGCCGGTGTAGGAAATAAGTCCAATTACATACACGGTGTATGCGTTTGATTTGTAAATTACATGTTGTTGGGCGATATAGAATGTTGCAGACCCCACCGTAGCCTCAGGAATACAGCACGGGTGCCTCGCTGGCCGTTAAGGGCAGGGCGGGCACAAAATGTCTCATTTTCAACCTCCTCCTTTCTGCTTTATGTTGTCGCCCGGAGACAAGGCTGCTGGGTGCTCACAGACAACATTTTGGGAGACTCCATCCCTCTCGAGAACAGTTGTGTGCTGTTGGAAGCTGTAACCGCTCGGTCAAAATGCCTAAACGCTTTCTAATTAAGTTTATCATTAAAATGAATTTGATTTTTATTTTTTTTTCCCTCCTCCCATACCTCATCCTGTCCCTAGGCTGCTTCAGTCAGTTTGCTATTGTTAGTCGTGGCATAACCTGCTAGAAATTACTGCTTGTTGCCTTTCAGCGACTTCATTAAAATGCATTCCTGCCAGAGAGCGCTTTATCCATACATATTAATAAGGCTTCGTAGCGATAATTAAGCAATGACTAATATGTTGGTGAATGTAAGTATCCAGCAGAGGCAGGAGAAAGAATTTGTAGGTAAATAAGTTGTATGGTATTAAAAACTCGTGACCATAATAATTAAGGTTGGCTGAGCTGTACTAATTTAAAATAATTTTATTATTATTTTTTTTTTCCTTGCACGCTCAAAGCAGATGGGGCTGGTCTTGATACTGTGCTCCCTCGTATCAAGAAACTCGGCACAGGTGGAGCTGCGGGAAGAGGAGCACGGCTTCGGATGTCCTGGGATGTCCCAGAGTGTCACCTGCTGTCCCAACGCTCCTGGCAGGGAGGTGAAGGTCTGTGCTGAGCCCGGGGAGGAGCGGGCAGGGCTGCTGCTCTCTCAGGACAAATGTGGTGCTCTAGGGCAGCACAGCCACTCCAGGGGTAAGAGAGGGTCGTGCTGAATGTGGGATGGGGTGTTGGGGCCTTTAAAGAATCCCTTTAAAAAAAAAAAAAAAAAAGGACCACAGCTCTGATTTACACTCTCCTAAAAGGCTCATTAATTCTGGACCAGCCAGAATGAGGCAAGTGGTGGGTGTTTGTTACTGATAATGGAACTTTTGAACCAAAGCCCCTATCTGGAAGCGTGTTGTAGGCACTGATGCAGCCATGGAGAGGTTCCCAGTATAGCCCTGGTATGAAGTTCGCAGCCTGCTCCACCATCCAGGCTGGTTTGGGGGCATTTGTGGTTGATTATTTCAGTTCACGTCTCTCCCTCCTTCTGTGGTGTAACCAGGACTCTCTTCTCCCAGCAGTCTGAGAAACTTGTAAAGAGCTGAAGAGGAGAGACAGGAGACACTTGGCAGCTTTATATAGATCTTTAGCATTTTCTGTGGGATTTTATGTGACTTTTTGTGCTCTCTGTGGTGCAGGTGATAATGGGGAAGGAGAGAGTGGTGACAGAAATTCGCATAAAGCAGGAGAATACATTTGAGGAGGTCTGAACTTCAAAGAGGTGGTGGTGGTAGTGAACGTGCTGGGTGCTCAGCTTGCTGGAGAAGGGATTGCTGATGCCAATGCTTGAATATGTATTTAAAGTGAGATTTGGGCTTCCCGTTGTTTCTGGTTGGGTGTTTTTTTTTTTTAAGTTGACCCATATATCATTTCCCTGGATTCATAAGATTTTTTAGTCCTCTATTCTGTGAATGTAGCAGAGGGACTGCTGTTCAATTATAATTTTCATGCTTCTTACTTCATTTTTGATAATGAAGTGTTAGACTTTCATAAGATACATTATGTCTAATATGCTACTGTTGCAGAGCAGTTTCATTTTATGGGGTCTTAATTTGCAGAATGTTTTTTTTAAATACCTTTTTGCAGTTAATGCATTGGTTTGTATTATTTTACAGCTTTTCCCGTGGATAGAATCTGCCTTCACAATCAGAATATTCTACGCAGATGGCTTTTACTCAGGCTTAAAAGGGGATTAAGCATTCTCAGGAAAGCTGAAAGGAAAAAGCAATGCTCTTTATTTCATTTCAGTCTCCTCATATAACAAAGTGAGTGTTTATCAGGAAGAGAAGGCATCAGTCACCAGGGTTTTTTTTGTACTGGGAGGCAGCCTGGGATAAATAACAAATCCTGTAATTAGGAGCCAATAGATTCTAATTGACTTATGTTAGTCCTGGAGCTGAAATCTAGCCTTTCTCTCTCGTCATGGCACGGCGCATCCTTTGTTTAAGGAACACTGGAGGGAAATGGAGTGAGGTGAGGAAAAATAGCTCTTCTGAATGGACGCAGCCTTGTGCAAGGGTTTGAAGTCGGTATTTTAAGTGCTTATTTTAGCGACTTTTGAGCTGAGCATTTAGAATATATAGCATTTAGGAAGAATGTTCACGTGGGTGCTTAGTTTAAGGCGAGCTGCAGCTCTGCCAGCCAAGACGAGACGTGCCATTTGAGGGACGCGAAAAGCTTCGAGTGAAGTTTTTACTCAACTTTATTTAGCAACTTGCTGGAGTGCACCGGATGCTGGGGGAAACCAGAACACACTCTTTGGATTGTCAGACCAAAGGCAGGAAGGTTCCCACAGAGCCCTCCTCCTTATGTAGCTTCTGTTTCTTATTTAGATTTTGTTTTTTAATACCCAAGAGCTTTTGGTGGTGTTCTGACAATTGTGGCCTGGAAATTTGTCTAAATTAAAGCAGGTTTTGTTTGTTTACTCAAAAGCGCTAACAGACTCAGACAGTCCCACAGCATTTTTCGGGGCTTACATCATTCTAAAATAGATTCAATTGATTCCAAACAAATTTGACCAAAAAAAAAAAAAATCCTTTACCAGTTCGATGTATTTGCAGCTATACAAAAGGAAGGGCTGAGCCGTGGCAGGTACGCTGAGCGCAGTGTCTGAAACTGATAGGAAATGTTAAGAAGTTTATTTTGGCTGCTGGAAGATACGAGAGAACAGAAGGGGTTAAACAAACTGGTCTGAAAATGTAAGAATAAATGCAGGAGAGGTTGGGAGCCGGATCCTCAGCTCTAATGCAAGTAAATGAAAGTTTCACTGAGGGTATCTATCTCAGATGAAGGGCTGCTCCCATGCTATTCAGTTTCTTATTTGGGATGATTTGAGGTTTTATGAATCCCCACTTAAAGAGAAATGTGGAGAGCCAGGTTTGCCTTCACAGACAGGCTGAGAGAGTTGGAGGGTTCAGCCTGGAGAAGAGAAGGCTCCAGGGAGACCTTCCAGCCCCTTCCAGTCCCTAAAGAAGGGGGGCTCCAGGAAAGCTGGGGAGGGACTCTGGATGAGGGAGGGGAGCCCTAGGAGGAGGGGGAAGGGTTGGACCCTGAAAGAGGGGAGATGGAGCTGAGATGTGGGGAAGAACTTGTTTGGTGGGAGGGTGGTGAGAGCCTGGCCCAGGTTGCCCTGAGAAGCTGTGGCTGCCCCATCCCTGGAGGGGTTCAAGGGCAGGTTGGAGGGGGCTTGGAGCAACCTGGTGTGGTGGGAGGTGTCCCTGCCCAGGGCAGGGGGTGGCACTGGGGGGGCTTTAAGGTCCCTTCCAACCCAAACCATTCTGTGATACCATGGTTACAGCTATAGGAGACAGTAGCTGTGTTGCAACACCTATGAAAAAGAAGGTAGTCTGGGACAGGCACATGGAAGGGCCCGTTTCTCCACTGACAGCAGAGGGAGCATTGGGAGATTGTTCTCCTTGAGTTGAAATTAGCTTTTGAAGGTACCCACCTCTCATTTCTCATTCAGAGGAATGTCATCTGCTATTGATGGCATATCCTGTGGAAAAGTCAGAAACTGAAGGAGGAATGTAAGTGGTTTGTGCTCTGAATTTCAGCAGCTGAGAGTTTTTAGGACTTCATAATTTATCTTTCAAGCAAACAGACTATTGTGTAGGCCTACACCTGTGTTTGGAATACTGTAAAAAAGGAATTCCCCACAGAGTGAGGTCCTGTGCAGCTCCATTCATACATGGAAGCTCTTCTGCCTCAGACTCTGATCTTCTAAAAATACTGGGACACCAAACTCCTGGGAGAGATTAAAGAAGATGAGGGAGAGATAGGAGAGTGACAGTCTGGTCCATGGCAGTTGGATTTGGTGTTTGTCTCTTGCCACAAAGACCTTACAAAACCACAAATAGTTACGTAATAATTACAATAATTATAATAATAATTACAATTACAAATAATTGCAAACACAGCTCATTTGGAGAAGACAAGGAATGTCTTATGCTTGCTTACATTACTGAAAGATGTGACTTTCTAATTTGTCTTATTCCTGTAAAACGCAGAGAACTAAAGGGGCAGAATTAAGTCCTAGTTAAGGCATAATCTAATTGTACAATTCCCCGTTGCAGGACCAGAGCCTGTCCTGAATTGTGCTGAGAGAAGCTGAAAAGAAGAGAATTCAATCTAAAAATCCAGGTAAGTGGTGGTGACAACCCAAATCAGAAGAAAAATAGATTTGACTTTCGTGGGTTGAAATGGCAGAGCTGGCAAACCACGAGTTGATTTTACCCGCAGTGTTACCTGAAATCCCCGAAAGGCTGCTGAAAAACTGTTCTGCAGTTTAAATATGCAACAAGTACATGAACATCTGTTGCTCCCTCCAGTTCAAAGGCCTAATTGAGAATTTTCTGAAGTCTTTTTGTCGTTGGGAGGAGATGGAGGTTCAATTGCAGACGATTAGGTTGCCCGGTGGCGTTTTATTCTGGGAAAGCACCGGTTGGTTTATTCTCCCGTGCAAACGTCTGGCGCTGAGCGGTGACACCAAAGCTGTGCTCGGCTGTTTGGAGTCCCTTGGACTGGGGTTTGTCAGGCTGTCAGGCTGTTCCCAGCTAGTAATTGGCAACTGGATGTGGTTGGGGTAGTTAGATAAACATGCAGAGGAAGGGGATGAATCACTAAGTAAATAGAATATCGATGCTGTAGGAACCGCTGGTACGTACAGCACATTTGTGGCCAACGTGACGCATTTGTCTTCTGTTGTCAGGAAAATGTTACTTGAAAGAAGAATCGAGCCTAAATACGTAATTCCCCATCTGCACATCCACACCTTCTCCGTCCACGGGTTGGCTCCCGTTAGGCTCTTACCAGCTCATCAGCTTTTAACCCCACTTCTTTTCACATATCCCCTTAGGATTCGATCCCCAAATCTGAGGTCCTGTCAGAGAAGTTTCCATTGCTTTAAATGCCAGCGTAGTTCCATCATTAAAAGCCCCGAAATTAAATGGTCTGCCTTAATGTAAAAAGCTGTTTATGCCAGTGAACAAGCATTATAGTTATTAGTGGAGCATGTTGGCAGTTCCTGTCAGCAATTTTTGCAACCATGTAGCAGAGAAAGGGATAAAAATACCATTTACTGTGATTTGCGTGCCACAAAACATCGGCACAAATCCCCATAGAGAGAACAGAGCGATATAGTACCAAAATCATGAAGAAGTGTTTTTCTGTCCTCCTCTCTTTTGCACTTTTTCAGGATCTTCTGGAAGAGCCTTATGTTCCGTGGGGATGCTGCAGCTGGGCCACCCCGTTGGCCAGTAGCCCTAGGGCAGCCTGGTCCGTCCTTCCATCCTGGAGTCATTTTGGGAGAGAAAAGGAACTGAGGCAGAAAGGTTGGTGCCAACATTTGTGTACATCCAAGTAGCGGGTTTATTCATTCCTGTTTACAGTATTGAGGATTTAACCATTAAAAAGGCCTAATTAGAAGACAAATTAGATATTCAATTGCCCTGTTGCAAGTTAAAAAGAATGCGTGTATATATATACGCACATAGATAGATGGATATATGATATGTGTATATATATGCATACGTGCTGAAATGAGTTCTCCAATCCCTGAAAATCCCTGATTATTTTTATTTGTAATGAAAAGCCTTTGTTCAGAAGGAAGAAAGATCAAAATTTATTTTGGAAGTGTGGTTAGTACCTTCCAGTGATGCATCTACCTGCACCTAATTCACAGTTTCCAGCCCCTGGCCCCACTCTGCCACTGACATCAGCTGTAAAAGCCATAACGTAATCCCCAAAAATCTGGAAAAGTTTAAGTTTCTTTTCGCAGCTTTAGAAGTAACTCCGTTCACTTTCTCGAAACGCTGAAATTTACCCCCTCAGCAAACCTGGCTTGTTTTGAAGTCATGGAAGGCATTTTTTGAAGACAAAAACCTTATGTCTGAGCTTTGAACTCAGTGATATTTGCCATGATTTCTAGAATATCTCTACCTTGAGTTTTGGTGCAAAATTTCACCGAGGAACTGAATATTGAGCAACAATACATAGAAAATAACACCAGCTATTGCCAGACAAGATATTGCAGCGATGCCATAAAATCCTCCTCCAGTCCCTGCTTTCCTGATCCGCTTGGCACCAAATGGTAACTGGACTTCTCCTTACTATTATCATAAAAATCAGGGGGGTTTCTTCTTGCTGCTACTTGTTTTGTCAAAGATCCCGTGATTGGTAAGGTGTGAATTAACATTTTGCAGGACGAGCAGAGCAGAGCCTGCAAACGGCCATGAGAAGTGATTCTCTGAAAAGCCACGGTAGCATTTACATCTCTGGCAAGAATCAGGGCTGGAAAACCACAATCTTTAGGAAGCAATGGATTTACACATCAAATAGCTTACATTTCTCCTGCTGGTAAGTACCTGTGTGGATATTTACAGCTAAATGGAAACGTGATGAAAAATTAATAGTCACTGCAGATACTTTTATGCGATGCTTTTGTAAATCTTTGCAGCGAATTCTTTTGTATCTTCATACTGGAAGGTTTTTATACTTGGCTTGAATGTGCTCCTTTGCAGTATTATGTCGTGGTACGTTCCTTTGTTAGAATTTTGGCTGTCGGTATCACTTTTAGCTTAGTTTGGTGCTCTACAAATTACATCTATGCTCCCTGACATTGATTGTGAAATGTAGTGAGCGAACTAACGATGCCAGAAAAAGAGTGACAAAGAAAAATCTTTGTCTTAAAACCACGTCTTAAGGTACATTTTAAAAGACGGATGAATTCTCCAGTCCCTCCACTACACAGGCCAGTGAATTACTTGGATCATCTTCTCCCTGATACCCTTGACTTAATTGAGCTGTAGTGTGAGAAACATGTATTCAACAACTGCAGGCGCCGGCGCGGCGGGGGAGCTCTTCAGCTGGGCTGGAAAGCGAGGGCTGTGAGAGTCCCAGAGCCCGCTCAGCGCGGCCAGGGATAAAGCCTTCTTGAAACCTCTAAGTCATTGCAGAGATCTTTTGATTCCAAATCTTTTTGAACCAGGGTCACCTATGGTTCCTTTGCAGCTCTCGGCCTCGCTGTTTGCCTTCAAATTTCACCCGTTTTTTTTTTTTTTTCTGACAAGATGCTTTTTGTCAGCGTTCATCCGTCATGACCACGATTTAATCATTTGAGATGACAAAAAACCACCTAGCAGTGGGTTTAGAGTCAGGATTGCCGCAGAAAAAAACGACCATAACAATCATTATGTCATTTTTTCATCGTATCCGAGAGTTTACCCTTCGTTGGACGATGAAAATTCTTCGATAAGACCCATTGACTTACTTACCACGACTTTTTTACCTTTCTTTAAATTTAAAACAGAGGAACGTACTATGAAATCAGGTTATAAATATCGTTGTGGGTCAAATCAGGACTGTCGGAGAAAGAGCCCTGGAAATGTGCTGGTTCCAGACCTGGCCCTGCTTTGTGACAGTAGGATCATCTTTTCATCACGCCTGTGACCCGAGAATCCCTGTAAACAGGGAAATCTGAAGCGTTCGTAGGGACAATATTACAGAGAGCCAAGAAACTGGGATATGCAGTTAGCAGGGTGAATTTCTCCACAAAAACCTCAAAGAGATTTCCAGTTGGAGTGTTTTTAGCTTCAAAAATATAATCCAATTTTTTCATTTTCAGGTCTCTGACCATTATCCTCTGGTCTCAGTAGAAGAGTGTATTTAACAGCTTCATTAATACCAGAGTGAAAATTATCTACTGCTGGAGTGACTGTCACGTGGGGAATTTTTACACCAGAACTGGAGCAGCATTCTGATCCTTCAGAACTTGGGAGCAACGTTTGTAAAGGTACAAAATTATTGAAAAAAAAAAAAAAATTATTTAAAAAGATTTAAAAAGATTATCTGAATTTAAACCAAAACCAATATATTAAGAAAGAGAAAATGGTTGCAGAACAGGTAGATTACCCAGAATCTATTCAGAACAACAGTTTCACCCTCCACCCCTTTGCAGAAAAGACTAAGGCAAAAGTGCAGGCTGGTGGCTGGGCTGAGTAATTAATCCACAGAGAATGATTTACCCAATTAATACATGTTGTCTGGACATAGATTCGAATTATAGCAGTATTTGAAATGATGTCTTTTCATTTCTTTCCTCGCTGCAACGTGATTGTAATTGATCTGCTGGGAATTTTTTTCAGGGCAATATTCAGAACTCTGTGCTTCATATTTATAATGGGCCAGATAATCCAGATGCCAGTTTCTGGTTTCTTTGTGATCATTTAGTAGCGGTGTTTATTACATTTATATATATAAAAATGTAGTATCTAAATTTCTCAGAGTTTCAACTAGATTTCAAAACAATAACAAAACTAAAATTAAAAAAAAAAAAATAATTACAAAATCCTGCTCATTTCTAAAGGGCAGAGATTACTAGCTCTGCGTGAATCACCCAGGTGGGAAAAAACAGCTCATCTGTCACGTTTCCTTCCTCTGGATCATGAAAATAGAAACCGGAGCTGGCTCAAGGGCGCCCTGCAAGAAATGCCTGGATGTTATTTCACAGCGAGGCCTGGGGGATTCTAGTTGGAATTCAAATGCCCGTTTTCACACAAACCTGGTTTATCAGCCGGATCCCTTCGTGACTCCCTGC
>QJSC01011267.1:0-100272 GCA_003697955.1 Calidris pygmaea
GTTTTTTTTTTTTTTGTGGTTGGACTCGATGATCTCTGAGGTCCCTTCCAACCACTACGATTCTGTGATTCTGTGATTCTGTGGAAGGCCTCTGTTGAAAATGTTTTCGGTGGGATAAATACCCCCAAAGCTAGCTACCAGGCTCATGTTCCTAATTCATCACAAGGAGAACAAAGAAACATGACATAGAAACAGGCTAATAATACTCTGCCATTGGGTTGTACATTGTATTGATGAGGCAGAAAGGTCTCAGGCATTAGTTTACCTAAAATCATAATCTATTAAAGTCTTTATCTAGAATTTTAGTCACTTGTGGGTTCATATGCTCTAATGAATGCATATAACAATCAGGTTAGTCCTGGTCATCTTAAAAACTTTATTCTGCCTTATAAATGCTCATAATGCCCTTTCTGTGCTTCCAGCTCCCGTGGAGTTTCATGGTACGTAGGGCTTATCATCAAACCGCAGATCCTCAAGTCATGCGGTTTCTTGAGAACACTGCCTGCAGGGTTAGAAATCTGACTTAGAAATGTGACCCAAGTTTTTCCTAATGGCTCATTGCACAAAAAGCAATAAAAATTTAAATTAAAATGTGCGTTTGTTAGATTTATTATTAGGTTTACTATTTATTAGCTTACTTATTTTTAATTAATTTCCTCCTGATTTTTGAAGGGTAGGTGCCTGACTCATGCACATTCAGTGGTTAGAGCTGTTGCAATACTACCGTTCCTTATTCACTCAGAGGCTAGGAGAATAGTAGCTTTTAGACTGAGAATATTAAAATTGATGTACTAGATAAGGGCCCTTAGGATAAAATTAGCAACACAGAAGCTAAAATATTTTTATCAGCCCTTTTAAGAACAATTTCCACAGAATTGTCCAGGTTCCCTCCCCTCACCAAAGTTTGCTTTCTTGGGAGTAATCCATACAGAAACTCCTATCCAAAGTATGCTATTTTAAACTGGGTGCTGTATACTGCTCTACACTTCACATAACGATCTTCTTTGTGAGCTAAGGGTGATAAATACAGAAAGTGGAGCCCAGACTGCCTTAGAAATGTCAGACTTCTGGCCACAGTGAAATAAATCCAAGTGTAGACACTGCTATGATGACTGGGGAAAGCATAAATGAACCCGTGTTTTGTGTCAGCCAACTCTCTTCTGGTAACTGGATTCATTTGTTGTGTTCTGCTTTCAGCAGGAGAGCTGGCATTCCCCTCACTAACGCAGCACTTGGGGGTGTGTTTGGGCAGTAATAGTTCCTTTAGTGAAAACTGTTAGCAAAGTTAGCAGGAAAAATGTATTTTGACTGCTTTGCCAAAGTTCAGAATGCAGTCTAACTCCATAATGTGATTATTATATGCCTGAAAAAAATATGAATTCAGTTTAGTTTGAAGACAGTTAGCACTGCTCATGAATTTGTGGCAGCAATTTCCAAGGATAATCGCACATCTTGCCTTGCCAGTGTGTCAGGTTTTGAAAGCTATTCAATCTGCTTTCTGATTTTGGTCATAAATGCGTTTACTGTTCTGAAAAAAATGCCATAAATGGCAGTAATCCACTGTAATAGCCAACAACGGAGAAAAATGCCAGCTTTTGTACCCCTCACTCATGATTGTATACTGCAGAAAATTATGTCCATGGTTTTTCCCATAAAGAGACATTCATCACTTGCCACAATTCTTATTAATCAAAAATAAAACTATAATGTCATATGTAAAATGGCAGTTTCTTCCTTTTGATCTCACTCTGCCAAAGGAAAACTGGGAGCCCTAACAATTAGACTTTTATGCAACACTATGCATGTTTAGAAAAAAAAAGGAACTATCACATGAAGTATATGCCTCTCCACAGGCATTGGAAAAGCACATCTGTACTCCGGGGCCTTCTGGTGCCGCTGCTGGCAGACGCTAGCAGGCTTAACTTCTACCAAGAAGGCACACAAAGGTGCTTTGTACCATTTCAGACCCAAACGCCTTAGAAACACTGGGTACAGCTGTTCAAAAAGAATCTCTGACTCTCTTCTGCTGATTTACACATTAACACACATACTATAGAGCTGAATACACATCCAGCATCTATAGGCAGACTAATACTCTGATCAAACATAACCAAGTTACAGTGGTCTAACAAGTGGTCAGTTGCCAGCTGATGGAGCCTTTTTCCTGAGACTCACCATGAGCTGAGCAGATGCCCAAGATGCCTGCAGGACTTCAGCCTTTTTTTCCATCTTAGCTCAGCCTCTTTCAACCATGCCCTGTATCTCTGCATGCACATATTTGTCAGACATTACTTTCCATTCTTGTCTTTGCTCATTCAGTTGAAGAGAAAAGCCAGGCAACATCCTCCTAATAATTACTGGGTTCAGTCAGCAAGATGGTAACTGAGATCTCAACTTGTACTCAGCTATCAAGAAAGAAGGCACAAAAATCTATACATCACTTTCATGTGCACTTTTAAGTCTATGGGTTCACGTATGTTTTTCTTCCTTTCCTCATCTTTCTCAAACTCTGACTTCTCCAGTCAGTCATTGTCAGCTAACATGTACCACACAATGAAGCTATTTAAAACCAAGTTACCCCTCTTGGTATAAAATATAATTCACAATTCAGGATCATAAGGAGGAAGAATATTATCTTTCACCAAAGCCAAGAAAAGACCAGGAATAAAAACCTCTATCACCAGGAAGGCAATCTGCTAAAAACCTTGTTAAGGATGACTTTTCTCAGCAGAAAGGATGAAATGAAGCCTCCTTACTGAAACAAACACATGAAGAAAAGGGGAAAGGAGAAAAGGGAAAATCCCTCCCAAAACCCCTTTTCAAAGTAAAACAAATAAATTCCCACTTACTTGTGAAGAAGTCAAGGACAATAAAACACATACTCTGACTCTAGTGCTACTCCTATTGGAAAATTGTGGCCTGCCTCTTTCAAGATCCTGAGCAACACTTGCAGGAAAGACTGAGCCCTTTGAAAGATTTTTCAGTACTTTTACATGGGTTCTTTGTGTCGTGGTCAGCCAAGATGGGCAAAAGAAAAATCCTAAGATCTATCAAAACACGTATACGGTTGTTGTAACGTTTGTCTATTTGGTATTTGAGATGTGGATTCTAGGAAATAAATCCAAACACTACCCTGCTTTCCATGTCACTTTCCCCTTGAAAAGACAGAAAGATGGTCAAGAGCTAAGCATCTGAGGTACAGATAATTAAAGTGGGCAATATACATTTTAAACAACTGAGTATCATGTGAGCATGTTTGACTGAAGAGTTTCCATTTGTATAGCTGCCGCATGATCTATTCACAGCTACTAGCTGGCAGACTGCTAAAACCATTGTTTGCACTTTATGGACCCTGGCCATGGCTGTATCTCATGGCATTCAGATTTTTTGAGAGGAAATATAGCTTTGTCATTATTTTCAGACTACTTTTCAACTAATTAATATATCACAGATAAACCACGCTAACACAAACATTGTTTGTTAAGAGGCATGGAGAAGCATTTTTTTTTTTACTCCCATTTATTCTTCTTTGGGGGATAATCTTGACCATCTTTTCAAAAGCTCATTCTCTGTAAAATAACTCCAGGCAAAAGCCTATTGAAATGTCTAATATGAACCAGAACAACTTTGACCAGTTCTGATATTGGTTACGCTCTAGCTGGCTATGAAAACATAGCTCAAAAATATGAAAGATTCTTACTGCACAAGAAACATTATTAGAACCATATTTTCCTTAACAGAAAAATGAAAATAGGCAGCAGATGTAAAAATAAATAAATAAAAAATCCATAGCTTTGGTAAATCTCTCAGATATGATTATGCTCAGCAGTTTGCTACCATAGTGTAACTGGATATACGTAAGATGAATATCAGGCCTAAACATTTCACAGTAGGAAAACTAAACTTGATATTATTTCAGGGAAGTGGGGAGTTGCTTCTCACAGGAAAGTCCACACACACATGTGTTTGCCTTCTCTCAGGCCACAGCAGCAGCAAAACACTTTATTCTTAATGAAAAATGAATGTTAACAGTCCAGCATTTATGACAACTTCATATACTGCTATGCTTGTGCTGGGACAAAAAGAAACAAATCTCTGTATAGAAAACAGATCCTAGTTTCAGCTTCTCAATAAGTTTATTGCTCCCATTTTTAGTAGTTATCTGCTACTTTGCCATCCTTATACAACCTATAGAGGTTGAAAAGAAAAAGCATTTATTCTAGAGATCATAGTTCTAGGTTTGAGTGAGAATAAATTGAGAGTTAGCCCAGTTTAGCTGAAAAATAGTAAAGATGTCTATGTTAATTACGGGAAAAGAAAATCATACCTGTTGTCTAGACTTTGGATTAAGATATTATATAGTTCTAATTTAATATAAACATTTTATAGCTGTTAATAGCACTGATGAGAAACCGGCGTTGCATTTTTAAGGCATAGTTTGAAATTATTCCAGGGACAGTGTTAATGCTGTTTGAACCTCATATGATGCGTATGGAAGTGCTTTGGATGAAAGATGAGAAAATCCAGTCACCGTAGCAGCAGTGAAGGAGGGGAATATGGAAGAGAGGAGGCAGCGTGAAGCTGGACAGAAAATACTGGGGTTCATCAGCACTGAGATAACTAGCAAAACCAGAGAAACTGATAGGGTTACACAGAAACATAGATTAATGTTGAATAAAGAATATTTTGATCTTGATGAACTGTGAGAAGAGCTGCTACAAGAACAGTTAGGAAAGAATCAAATCTCTACGTGAAATATTAATCTGAAGTAGAGTAAAAGAAAAATATCACAGTAACTAGCAACAATCATATTTACAAAAGTTGCAGTTTGCAGCTGCAAAAACAAGCTCATAAAAGATTTTATACGACTGATAATTTCACAATTTCTCACTAGTAAGAACTCAGTTTTCAAACTACAGAGTCTTTCTTTAAAAGAATTTAAAAGGAGAACTTGGGGTTTGGCCTATTATTTTCTAATAAATAAAAATTTCCTCCCTGGAATAGTTCTCATTAAATCTTAATTGTTTTTACTGACTTTTTGGTTTCCATGCCAGACAACTCAAGTATGAATGAAGGCAGCTGAGAAAATGGATTATTTGGATTTATAATTTCTCTGGTAGTGAATAATAACACAGGGGGAAAATCTGTACCGGTCTCGCCCACACACATGCTTGAAAGATGAAATAATAGCCAAATCTCCAAAGCTGTCACCAAGAAAGCAGTTATTTTTCACAAGGTAGTAATTGGAAGTTTTGCTGGCTTTAAACAGGTTGGAGAAACTCAAAAAGTAGGAAAAATAAAATTATTAAAGAAACTAACAGCAAACAATGTGTAGCCATTGGCAGTTCCTGGCTGCACAGATAAGTACTATGAATTTCTGGTATTCTCTATGTCTTCTGTGGTTTAATTCTGCTAGGGAGAACCTGTCCCTCTACCTACATAAATTCTCTTGACTACAGATCTGTGTTTAGCAGTGAGGGGAGCAATAGCAGACCCATGTCTAATTGGGTCTACGAAACTTGTAGTTACAGTCTTTCACCCAAAGGCTTCTTTTTCAAGTTCAGTCACTGCTAAAATGCCCTCAATTCTGGAGATATGTGCAAATACTGGATCATGTATGGTGGGTTCTGCATAGTTTGAAAACACAGATGTGCCTCTACCCTGGAAAAATCTTCAAATCAATTAGAATTCTGAGTAATTTCTCAGGTTTTCTTTGCTTTAAGGGAATGAACAGTCATTGTTCTCTTCAATAGTCTTTTTCCCCACTGATGTATGTCTTGGCCCCTTAAAAGAACATACATAAAGGACAGATTTAAGGCGTAACAGGAACCTTGAACTCTGCTGGAGACAGAAACGTTGCACTCTTAATGTAAAAAACCAGCTTGTGCTTTCAGATTATTTTGCTGCTTTATCAAATTTCATCCTCTGTACCTTTCTCTGCCCACCATCAATATTGCACCTAAATAGGGTGACTGAATTCATTTTTATGGCACCTGAGAGTTCAAGTGAGTTGTCCATGATTGCTAAGCTTCCTAGATCATACACACTCAGATCACAATGGACAAAGCAAATTCAGAAAATACTTTTCTTAAATAATTCATGCAGTTCTGCCGTGTCAGCTCTTACTGGCTTTTTAAAGAAAATAGCAGCGTTGCTTACAGAAATTGCCTTCTGCTTTCCTAGATAGGAAAAAGCATGTGAGTCAAGCAGGATAAGTAAGGAAGGGCTGAGGAGGCACCAGGCAGTCTTCTGCTAACACAGAAAAGAATGTTTCTGTTTCTTGTAGTGGTTATTTACAGTGACAGATGAAAACAATTTGCATAATGAAAAGACTGACATATTACCTTTTGACGCGTTCAGGGAGATATAATTAGCTGAGAAGCCCTCAGATGCAATGCTGTGATCAGTCACGAAGGACAACATCATCATGTTGCCACCACTAGTGAGAGATGGTGGAACCGATCTTCCACAGTACCTGAAGCAAAAAGATGCCCCAAATTGAATGGCAACACTTTATGAAGCATCTGTATCACTGGAAGAGGATTCAGCTTTCCCGAGTAGTTTGAACAGTTACACATACACAAATCTCTCCTTTGAGTTATAGAGATCCCAGCCATGTACCCTGTATCATGGGACTAAATACTACTACGTGTGCAAGGGTACAAACCTACATTGCTTGGAAAAATCAGAGGAGAAACTGTCAAATTCTTATTGAAATTAGTCTGTGCTGCATCTACAACATATTCTGGGGTTTTGTAGCAGTTGAAGCAGCTGGCCAAGGCCTAAAGTTGCAAAACACTCTCCATTATAATAGGAGAGTCATTTTCTCCATATTTTCCAAAATACTGCCATGTCAGCCAACTACTTTACAGCCTGTAACTGCAGCTGGATACTGTTCCTAAGTAGTCCGGACGTTCTTGAATTCTAGGACAGCAAGAAAACCCTGTGTGTATCCAACTGGAGAAGGGGGAAAAAAAGGAATTATTCTTCCTTAAGATAAAAATCACATATCAGGAGAAAGTGAAAACAAAATCACATAAAATGGATACTTCGGTTTAGTTTTTGCCAAGATCCAAATGCACAATCTTTTAAGTAATCTTTTTTTTCGCTTCTCCAAGTGTTTCAAACCACACCTTTACCTGGGCACAGATATATTAATGCTTTTGAACTTATTTCCCATAAGTCAAAATGTTAATGGAGCTGGACAATATCAGCTATTGAAACCCACCCTTAAAATTGCTGTCTCTCTTAACACAAGATAGTTTCTCTCAGTATACTATTTATTAAATGTGGTTCTCATTCCATGGTCAAAGAAAGCAAGCTGCCTTTACTATGCCAGGCAGAGAAATTGCTACTATTGTTTCTGTAATGCAGAGAAATTAAGCTATAGACAAAATTTAAGAAAGCAAACTGGATGTTGAGATCTATAGAATAGTGTTCACTCTACAGTAATTCAGCTCTGTAGGACACATTCACCTTCCCAATTTTTGTGCAGTGCTGTTGTCATATATTTCAAGATAATCCTTTCTGCAATTATAATCAAATTGCAGGTTAAATGAAGTGAATGTCAGGCGGATAAGGAAGCCGGGTTGAATGTTGATAATCCAGGTACAGTTAATGCCGTGTGGATAGACATCTGGGTGACCAGGACTTGTAATGGTTCCTTCAGGTCTGGTGAGAATTTCACCACATACTGTAGAGATTTAAAACACCAGGTTAAATGATATAATTATTAAAAAAAAAATAAGCGGTTATAAAATTGGTTACTTTTTCTTCTGAAATTTCATAGTCTTTTTTCTTTGATGCGTACTTCACTAAATGATTTAGAATTTACCTCCCATTACAATATCATAAATCTTAATGGCCAACCAGTTTCAGTATACAGGAAAATTTGGAAAGTCCCAACACTATATAGAAAACAACAAAAAAATCCTTACCTGTATCTATTGGCCAGTACTCAGCCCTGAAGCCAAGGTTGGTAAGAGAGGAAGCTCTGAATTTGATATAGAGAATGCTCCGTGTAGATTGCACTCTAGATGGTACAGCTGTACCACAGTATTTCCCCAAAAGAGGAGAGTCTGTGTTGTTGCCATCTCTGACCTGAAGAACAGTGTATTCAAAATATCCCATACAAATTTCTATTATATAAATGTTGTAAGCATAAATGATTTCATAAGAACCGTGTAAAAGAGATCTTTAGGAAGTCGAACCCTACCCTTTCTTCAGCATGGTTTCTACTACAGGCACATACAGTGCAACCTTATGATTGTCCCACCTAAAGCGTGTCAGATGGAGAAAAGCTGAGATCTTACACCCTCAACAGTAAGTGGCACATAAACCTCCAAAACCAGGCCTGTTTATTTAAAGACACCTGCTACTTGACTCTGATTATCAAAATGGTCATATCATCTTTGGAGAACCAAGAAAACGTTTGGGAACCCATTATGAACCTGGAAAAGCTTTTATGACTGTTGTAGGAAGTGCTTGTCTGTCAAGCAATCTGCTTTGGTGGAGATGGTGGAGATGGGTGTGAGAAGGAACATAGAGATAAGAATCCATCTACTATTCATAGTATGAGCGTATTATTCTTTACCTCAATGTAGTCTGAGTCACATGTGGTTGTATTTCGAATGTCAAAGTTGATAAAGTTTAGAACCACCGCTTTGCTCTCCGGCTGGGAGATGATCCACTCACAGGTCTTTGGGTGAGGGGGCACCCTGGGGTAGTAAGGTGAATGGATAGTGCCTGCTCCAGACAAGGAGCCTCCACAGGCTGCCAAGAAACACCAAGAATCAGTACTTGTGATGAATGATTTCAAGGAATGTATAATGTGATGTCTATCAAATATCACTATGAAATTACAAGAAAAATATCACTAAAAACCAATTTCCTTACTGCCTCTACTACAGATCCAATTAGTATTAAGAAAGTATTTAAAAGAACATAATGCTATAAGTATAGCGTAAACATAAAAAGACCAGTCTAAGTGTGCCCATGAAAATTAATGGATTTGACTCATTTGTGTCACAGATTTGTTGGTGATTAAGAACTAAAAGATATGAAAAACGAAAGCAAAACATTTGGGCAGAATTAAAACTGTATCATCTTTGATATGTTAGCAGTAAGAGCTATATCATTAATAGAAGCAATGAGGGGTACATTTCCAAGCATGCTAGGAGTGCCTACAGGAACCTACTGCAGGAATCATCTTCACCTGAAAGGAGCAATAAATAAACAAACTGACTCTTTTTCTTTTTTTCCTTTCTTTGGAAGGTTGTCTTAAACCCATTATATGGATAATATAGTATGAAAATGACTGAAAGTGTCCAAATTAGAGATCAGTTCACTGTGCAAGTCACCAGTTCCTCTTACCAACTTGATAAACAGCCCTGAAGCTGGCCCTTTGCACAGAAGCGTCAGACTTGAACTTGATCCAGAGGCTGTTGCTGGTAGAAGTGATTGGAGACATGAGTGTACTATGACAGAACCTGCTAATAAGGGAAGACATCTCACTGTCACCATCTCGAACCTAGTCAGAAAAAAAAAAAAAAGAAACATATCAGATCATAAAAGTGTTGGGATCTGATATCTGGAAAAAATTATAATCTCACAAGAGCTGCTAAATAACAAAAAGAGTAACTATTGTATTTATTTATAAGAGGAACAAAGAGCCATCACAGTAATTGGCACAAGCACATGATTTACAAGACCTCAGAGGGAGGATCAGATGACGGGCACAGAAGACACAGACACATGCTACTGTCACAGGACATTAAGATGAAATAGATCCTCTCTATGAACCAGAGCTTTAGTACAAGTTGGGCCTATGCTTCCAAAAATGACACCTTTAGTATGAAAGAGACAGGTAAGCTCACCAGTGTTAGCTAAGAAATTTTTGCCAGCACTAAAATCTGCTGGGGGAAAAAGCGGGTATTTTTGATTTTCTTGCTCTGGCCATGAAGCTTCTAATGAATTTTCAATGGCACTTCTCCAGAACAAGCACATGTCCCATCACACCCATACATAATTGCAGCCAGACAGCTCACTAACAGGAGGTGCAACTCTGAGCCCCCAAAGCAGCAAAGAGGTATACTGATGGCTTTCCATTACTTTATCTGAAGGGTCCAATTCACGATAATGACAATATCAGGGTATCTCTTCCAGCTTTTACCTTCTGCACTGCCACTCTACTGACCTCAATCAATTTGCTAATCAAAGGAGAAATGTATCTTATGTGTTTTCCCAGAACTTGATTACAAATCCTGATTACCAAGGGGATTAGAAGGGAAAGAGGTATTTGGAACTCCAAACTTCAGGCCCTGAACCCACTGTCCATAAGTAAGAGTAGGTATATCCAAGGGACCAGGCAGAGCACTGCTATAGCAAAGAGCTCTGAACACCTTCTGGGGTGCCCATCCCATTCCAAGAGGGCTTCCAACAAGCTGAGGACCAAAAAATAGAGGTGGTGGAGACCCCATCCCTGGAGACATTCAAGGTCATGCTTGATGAGTCTCTGAGCAATTTGATGTAGAGATGTCCCTGCTTACTGCAGGGGGCTTGTACTAGATGATCTTTAAAGGTCCCTTCCAACCCAACACATTCTATGATTCTAAGTCAGGTCCGCTGCTATTTGCCCAGGCAAAAAAAATGCAATTTTTCTCCCAAAGATTCTCCTGAAAACAAAACAACTCTTTTCTGCTGTAAAAGTGGTGGTTGCTCATGTAGCTGGAGCTGCTTTTAAATGCACCTACATGTTGTCAACCCCCAAAAAATCATTTCAGTGAAATAACTGGCAAAGCCAGGGACGTACACCTTTCAGATCCCCTCTCACATCACCTCTTCTCTCCTCTCCACGGGCTGGGAGAGAAGGCAGTGAACCCTTGCTGGTACCCTGGTGAGCAGGTAGTGGCTGGCCTGCTTGCCCAGCTTTGGCAATCTCCAGCTGGTGAGATGGTTTTCTGACTAACAGATATTTCCCCGGAACTTGAGTTTGAGGTGACAGAATTATTCTGGATTTATAGTGGAGCAAGTGAGAACAGAATTTGTGCTAAAATATTTACAAAATCTTTGTAAATATTTTAAAAAATCTGTTAAAGTTTCCAAAACTTCAGGAAATGTTCACAGGAGTTTACATTTTTTCTTCTTACATTTTTGGTTTACAAAGCCCAGTAAGTAGTGATAAAAATAACCGGTTCTCTAAATCATGTGAGTAAATGTCTCCTATCACAAGTTAGAAGGATGGCAAGGAGAAGGAGCTGCCTCAGCTAACACCTTACTTCTGCTGCACCACGTCAGAGTCTTTCTTAAATACGAAGTTTTATTGTCTCTAGTTTCTTATTGCAGATCCCTGGGCCCAGGCTGTTCCTTCCTTAGTAAGAGACTAAACATCCCTCCCTGAGAAGGTGCCTGTGAGCTGTGTCTGGTCCCTGAGGAAACTCTGCAGGTTTCCTGGTATCTCCAGGGTCAGGAATAATCTGCACCTTTTCAAAGAGACAAAACAATTGTCTGAGAGTGACTTCTAAACTAACTGGAATGCCCAAAAGCTACCTCCCTAGCTGAACTTCATGCTAAAACCCAGTGTTTTTTAGAAAAAACATATGTGGAAAATCAGGCCTTGAGAAAAGAGCACAGTTCTTTAGTTGCACTGACCGCCCTGCTCCGAAAATGTCAGTCCTGTTTCTCTGCTCTGGGCTGAGCCACCAAGTGAGAGGTTGGGAAGAAGAGGACGACAGAAGCGCAGGGAAGCTGAATGGCTTGTGACCGATCAGGGAATGGCGAGGTAAATGCCTTGCTGAACTAATACAAACTGATTGCGTTCAACAGAAATGGTTTTGTTTCTCTGGCTGCTGTGAATTTAGCTGCTGTTCTGCCAGCAATTAGGCAACAGGAGTACCAGGCCAAACAAACAAAAGCTGTCTGTTTTCATTAAATACACTTCCCCTCTCATTTCAGAAATTAATTACACTTCATTCCAACCCAAGTCTCTGAATTAGAGGAGAAGGGACGGGAACGATGTCAGCACAATAGCATCTTTTAAAAACAGATTAACTGTGTGGAGCTCACAGGGGCCTGTTCCCTGCTTGGTCAAGAAGAGATTAAGCACACAGGGGCTGCAGGGCTTGCTCCTCCCTGCTCCCACCGTGGGGGCACCTTGGCTAATCCACTGGCTGTCTGCGCCCAGTTGGTGTTACTTCTGTTCACCTCTGTGCGGTGCAGCCACCGTTTTATACAGAGAGCCGTACCCGGCACTCATTCCATGTAGGAGGAGGTGTTTATGACTGTAACATCGTGACGCACAGAATCACATGGGGTTGGAAGGGACCTCTGGAGATCATCCAGTCCAACCCCCTGCCAGAGCAGGTCCACCCAGAGCAGGTTGCACAGGAACATGTCCCTGTGCGGGGGTTGGAATGTCTCCAGAGAAGGAGACTCCACCACCTCCCTGGGCAGCCTCTTCCAGGGCTCTGCCACCCTCACAGCAAAGAAGTTCCTCCTCATGTTGAGGTGGAACTTCTTCTATTCGAGTTTGTGTCTGTTCCCTCTTGTCCTGTCCCTGGGCACCACTGAAAAAAGACCGGCCTCATCCTCTTGACACCCACCCTTTAAGTATTTATAAGCATTGATCAGATCCCCCCTCAGTCTTCTCTTCTCCAGACTAAAAAGACCCAAGTCCCTCAGCCTCTCCTCGTAAGGGAGATGCTCCAGGCCCCTCATCATCTTTGTAGCCCTAGTGTAGACGCAGTGTGGAGGAACACAGGCCAGGCATGACAGCAGACGCCTTGAGACGTGGCGAGTCGGGACATGGCACAGAGGAGCACAGGGGTGTCAGGAAAGGGCTGCGGGCAACAAACATAAAGACCTTGTCAGGCCCTGAGAGCACCACCAGGAGACAGTGGCCCAGCCCTGCACCCTCCCCATGGCCCAGGCCCCCCAGGGCCATGAGGCCCTGCCCCAGTGACGCTGCAGCAGTGCCAGTCTCCAGCTCCCCACGGCCCTGCCTGGCCATGGGCTCTGCTGAGCCAAGCCCACCCCCAGGCCCACGTCCCAGCCTGACCCTGGCCCATACCTGTCCCCAGGGAGGTGCTTGATGCCCAGGGCTGCCCTGCTCCCTGGCCAGGCCAGTGGGATGGGCCCTGACCCTGCAGCCCTGCTCTGCCAACCTGGGGACCCCCCAGCCCATGCAGCACCATGCCAAACCTTACCCCCCGCCAGATAAAGAAATGCAGACCCGGACCTGGGCAAAACTGAGTTTAAGGATAACAAGTACAACGATGAAATGGTATCTAGTGTACTTAAAAAGGCACCCTATAGTAGTACATCTGGATGTAACATTGAGCTGCAGACCAATGAAGAGAGCGTTAGGTGTAAAAGCAAACACAAAAATCACTTCAAGTGAATCTCAGTTAGTATTAACATTACTATTGTATTATTATTATTACATTTTACATATAGAAACATTCTATCGTACTATTATTTTTTCTATAATAATTAGATTTAGACTAGTAACAATTCTTGAATTAGACTTGTAAGATTTCAGTTAGGCTAACAATAAACTCCTGGCTTTACGTATGTACATATGTATGTGTACACTTATATGCACATATGTATGTACATATAAATGTATATATGGCATACTTTCTTTTTGTGCCAAAATCAAGATTTTCCATGCAACACACGGCTCCAGAAAATGCTGCAAAGTGGCCTTAGCATTATTTCTATTTTTCTTGTGTTCAGTATGCATTTACTGAAGGTCCAAACTCCACCCTAATCACGTACAGCCAATTAAGAATTAGTGTTAAGCTAGACAGATTTTCTTGTTCTCTTATCTTTGGTTCATTCCAAACGCACAGTCCTGCCCTTTTAGCCCCTGTGACGTTTGGACCCTACTAATTGGTATACTTAGTCTTTTGATTAACATCTATTTCTGCAGTGGCCCCTGGGACAGAAATTATGCGGCATGGTTTTGTATACACATGTAATCAATTTTTCATATCAACTGATTAAGAGAAGTCACCTCAACATAATTTGATGAACAACCAGTGTGATTCTCCAGCTCCATATGGGTGAAGCTGAGGTAGATTTTTTCATCCTCTGGCTGCCTGATAACGTAGATACATTGTCGGTTGTTGATATAAGGGTTAGGCCAGAAAGGGGATGTGATAACCCCTTCACTACCCGTGTAATTTCCTCCACAACTAGGATCTGCTATATTAAGAAAAAAAAAAACACATTAATTGAGATAGTTTGCAAGTATGGTAACTCTCTCAGCTTAGCCTGCCTCTGTACACAAAGGCTGCAAATCAAAGCGGATTTCTCTATTATTAAATAGCAAGTGCTAATTATATCCATTCATGTGTTGTTGGCTGTATCTTAGGAATGTCACAGACCAACCTTTAATGCTGAATTTTACTTACCAGGCGATGTTGTGTAGAGAATATGGAAGCCTTTATCAGTAACTAACTCATCAGAGTGAAAGTGAATCCATGCATATGGCCCAGTGGTTTGGAGTGGAGGTGGAGACTGAGTGCTACAGTATTTACCAAGGACAGGGTCTTGTGGAAGAAGACCATCTCGAATCTAGACAGAACAATAGAACAGCGTTTAGGATTAGATGTCTGTCAACTGTGAACAGTAGCAACACTCTTAAAGTTATCTCGGGAGCCCCAGGAAATATTATAGGTGGTGGGTGGAAGGAAAGCTCAAAGGAAGTTTCCTCCAAACACAAAGGAATCAAGAAGCCGACCCACCAGCATAGCTGTGATGGTGCTCCTACAAGAGTCATCAAGGGTTTTTGTGAAAGGGAAAGAAAGTATCAGGAGATCTACTGTTGAACTGTTTTCCCGAAATCACACTCTGCATTGCACAATTTTGGAGAACAAGCTATTCCACACCGGTTTCCCATTCCCATGACTGGGGATTGGTGAATTCTGTAATGATTACTTTGCACTTAAGAAAAAGTCCTGAACTCACACATCAAGTCATGGACTGCACTAAAATATGGATCTATTCATCTTATTCCCTCATAGTTTTCCTTAGGCTGATTAATTCTCTGTGGGTTGACATTTGACAAGGAGTTTGGAGAGTAAACTTTGTAAGAAAGTGAAAGCGTCCCACCAGATATTTGGCCTGAATCACATCCTCTTTAGTAGTAAGACTTCTACTGACTTCAGTGCAGTGGCATATCATCCTCTTTCTGTTATATTGCCTGTATCTGAGTGTGCATCGATGGTAGGAATAAGTGAAAATTAGCATTTCAACCCAGAATTTAATTTTCAAATTTTTCGTTTTTCCTTTTGTACATACAAAAAGTTTTGAAATACCTTGTTTTGCAATAACATAACCATAAAACTTTGTCATAATCCACAATTAAACTTTACCTCTAAATGGTCGTAACTGCAGTTTTCATGGTGTTCTAGGCTTAGCGTGCCAAAAGCAAATGTGATGAGGAGGCCAGGACTGGTTGAGATGGTCCAGAAACAGTCTCTGTTTACAGGATAGTTACCAGGGTATCCTGGAGAGCTTATTGAGCCGTAAGTACCCGTCAGCTCACCACCACATTCTAACAGAAAAGAAACATGGAAGCACACAGTCTTTAACACCACATGTCAGGTCAGAAGATTAATTCTCCTGTAGTGTCAAAACTGTAGGGTCCAACTTTGGGACCCAGACTCAATTCAACAACAAAGACCAAGCCAAAGAAACCAACAAGTTACTTCTTCCTTTACATTTTACAATTAATTCTGCAATTCAATTATAAAAACAAAACTCCAAATATTTCCTGATTTGCACAGTAAAAGAAAGACTCTTTCCCAGTTATGATGGAAATGTCTTTAGAAGAATAATCAAAAGCACTGTGCTTTGGATTGGATTTACAAAATTAATCTGAATTTCTGTATTTGGTAGTCTCGTCTCATGTTTTATCCTAGCACAAGACTGTTTTTATTTAGGAAAAAAAAGTTAATTACAGTGAACTCTGTTTATATACTTGTAATTAAAAAGAAAATAATAATCCCTCTTAGCATAACATTTGGGAATGGTAGGGGTAACTTGTGTGTTATACCTAAGTTTAGTCACATTCATACCTCTCTCCTCCTTTGCTCCCCACCCCTCACCCCCCTAAAAAAACATCTGTTTTCACTTTTCAGTATCCATATTCATCAGTTTATAATTATCTATCTAATAATGTCAGTTGAAGGAAAAACAAACAAACAAACAAAAACACTCCAAAAATTACATTAATAAATATTTCTGGAAATAAACTGCTCGCCCCCTGAATTTTCCATACTTTTTTTGCTCTATGGCCCTTTCAAGACACAACCCACTGCACAATTTTGTTTCCAGACAATACACAGAACACTGAAGTGAGCTTGATGTTGAACCAGATTATTTGGGTTTTACTTCTAGAAATACACTGCCAGGCCTCCTGGGAGAATCACACAAAGGCTGTTACCAAGAATTCAGGCAGAAATGTACAGCAAATAATTCCAAAAATCTCACAGATAATTTAAAATCAATTTCCTAACAATCTATCATGTTTGGAAAGCACGAGTCAAACTCTTTAGCCTCTTGTAAATTCCGTGGCAAACAAAAGGGAACTTGCTTGCTCAGACACTTCTGTGAGAAAGGAGAACTAATCAGAAGAACAGCATCTCCAGGAACACATGATCTTTGGGAGATTCCTCACAGGAGGTGTAAAACAGCCTTAAAAAACAGCAGAAAGTTATTCATGCAGAGGCCTAGAGTTGGTGTTTAAATATTTTAAAGTCACATATATGTCTACATTTCAGCCTCACTCCCTAGTAAAATACTGTCCTACTCCTCCTGGTGTTTCCTAATCAAGATAAATAAGTAATTTGCTTTGCTCCAAAGCCATGAAGATGCTAAATTACTTGACATTTCATTAGACTTACCAGGATCCCGAGATTCCCATTGAACAGTAAAACCTCCAGCCGTAATGGTGTGGTTGGAATAGAACCAAAAATACAGGGAGTTGTGGGAACTGAAAAGCTCTGCCGGAGGTGAGGAGCCACAGTATTTTCCCAGCATGTGCATTGATGCTGAAGGCCCGTCATGGATTTGAAGGAAGTCAGAGTTACACTCATTACTTGCCTCCAGTTGGAAGAGTGGGAAGGTAATACGCAGAATCTAACAGGAAGTAACAAAACAAGAAATTTCTTTTTGGTTTTTTTTTTTTTCCCATCTGCTGAGACACTGTTTATGCAGTAACTCTGTAGAGAGGAGATATATCTGTTCATGCAAACTGTGAAAGTCTATGAGCTTTGCAGCCACTACATCATTTCCTGAAAAGTTCCAGGACAGAAGAAGATACTACAGAATCTTAAGGATCAAAAGGAAAGAGAGAAGATAGATAGGAAAAATTTGGACAGGGAAGTTTTCTGGAAAGAACATTATTTCTACAAACTAATAATCATTTGCCTTTGTCTGTTATATGAGGGAAATACATATATGTGTATATTTCAGGCCATGTGAAAGTCTTGAAATACAGCATGAAATACTTTGTTGCAGGTTTCCCATGACAGTTTTCTCATCAGATAATTAACATTTCTCATCCTTGCTATGATTGACAATTATGTCATGGGAGTAAAAAAAATGGAATGATCTTTTTTTCCATATATATAAATCAGTGTTTTGTAAGCCCACTCTAGATACTTAGTGACACACACAGCTTTATGTATGTTCAGATTCTGCACTGATGTGTTTTAATATACCTCTGCTGAAGACGGTAGTGGCTTTCAAGTTTAAAGATAAGGATATATCACATACATATATATAATTCTGTGTAAACCACTAGCAACTACTGGCTTATAAAACTACTAAATTCATTCCATGAAATGTCAAAAATAGATCAAGTGTTTAGATGCCATGTAAGAAGTCCCATGCTAAAGGAAATAATGAAATAACATATTTTGTAGTTGTTATTTATAACATAAGTGGTATTGTTACTTGCAGATATGAACCAGAACACGCATTTGAGTGCAACGTTTAAAAATTAATCCTTAAAAAATTCAAATGTTGTTATTACACAAAGCCATTGACAATATGAATTCAGTATTCCACATTTTTGGCACTCGGAAATCAGAAACACGCAAGTGTTCTGGAGTAACTTAGCTCACAAACCAACTTTGGAGCCCATTAGATCAAATTCTAAAGCAATGTAAAATGGGAACCCTCTCTAGGTGGTGGCAGGTGAATAAATTCTAACCCTCAGCTGCATTGGAAAAACCTGGGAAATGTAACCCAAGCAAATTCTTAGGCTGAGGAGCCTGAAGGCTTGTAAGGATCTGAAACCTATTCTTTTTGAAAAACTGGGGGGTGGATCTAAAAGATTAGATCACAGTATTGGAATATGCAGCAGGAAAATGGTCACATTTTGCTCTGATGAGCTGAGGGGTTCTGCAGAGTGAGGGTTTCTTTAACCTGAACTCTATTTTACCTTGTTGGGGTTAGTTTGAATAACCCAAGCACAGCTGACCCCAGTGTTGTACTGCTGGCTGTTTGGGCTGTTAGGGTAACTGAAAGTCCCCCTGAGGCCTGAGAGATATCCTCCACAAGCTGCAGAAAGAGAGAGAAAATTAAATGGATTCATTTCTGCTATCACTATACAGACGTAAAAAAATCTTAACTTTCTTGCATAGCTTTGGCTTCCTAAGTACTTAAAACAAGGGTGAAATATACTTCTATAAAAGACTCTTCAGGATTTCCTCTAAAGTGGAATGACATCACAAAAAATGAACAAAACTACTCCCTGGAAGAAAAATAGTTCCTGGAAAAAGAACAATGATTTTCAGCAGGAATATATATGGATACTGCCAGAAGATGTTGATTCTGTTTGTTTCCAGAAGGCTACCTCCAGATTGAATCTTTAAATTTTTCTGCTACAATGAAATAATATTTTGAAGCTAAGATAATATAAATTATTTCTCAGTAGCGGTGCATCATAGAAGTTATCCTTCAGGTGTTTTATTTTCCTGTTTATTCTTTTTGGTCAGATTTCTGGGCCTGATAATATGTTTCATGATATACCGTGGTCTCTGCTCTCTCTGAGCCATTCAATGAATGGGAGCTGTGAACTGGGAATCCCAAACAGCTACAGAAAAATACGTCCGTAGAGCACCCAAAACAAAATACACACACAACTACAGTGTACAACAAGCAGTTGTAGTTTAACATTGAACTGATGCTAAAGAAACATTCCATTCTCAGCAAAATGAAATTAAGTATTTTGTTTCAAGGAGTGGTAAAAATAATATAATTTTATTTGAAGTGTCCATCTAAAACATCTCACCATTTCTCAACCAGATTCAGAATTGTCATGTCATAAAAATGTATTGGTTTTCCCTTAATTAGGAACTAAACCAAAAGTTGATACATGATAACTTCTCACTGGATAAAAAAAAAAAATGGTTTTCTCTCCCTTTTATTATGAATGGTTACATTTTTTTTCCACATGTGCTTAATAATAAAACATTACTGGTTAGCTATTTAAGGAAAATTGAAAAAAGCCTGAAGTAGCTCTAAAACAGAGCAGATTTCACAGGGCCTCAGTGAAAGTTTTTCATTCTGTGTCCTATGAAAAATTAATCTGCTCTCTTCGCAGCAAGCTGCAGTAAATATAAGCCACCAGACAGATGGTTGCCACAGGGATGCTCACTGGAATGCTCTCCTGACTTTGTTTAATTAAAATTAATGACAAAAAAATCCCAAGCAAACAGAAGAGGTATTAAGATATTAAGAATTATTAAGAAGAAACATTAAAGACAGAACCTTGTAGTCACTCTATAAAACTCAGAGTCCCCCGTTCTCATGGATGAAATTTCTCTCATTAGATTGCTGTTTGAAAACCTTTTCTGGCTTTTTGTCTTAACTGAAAACGTCAGAACCTCTCAGCTTCGCAACAGAGGAAATAGTACGCACGAAAGAGAAGCGTTGTTTCTTGTAAATCTATTCTCCTTATATCGGATCCACTTTCCCAACCAGGCTACCAGACCATCTTCTCAGGAACAGAGATCTGATTTTAGGATATCTGGCGTCTACTCAAGGCCAGTGGGCCTGCAGATCAACTTCATTGTTATACTCCTATTGCTAAACAAAGCAGCTATAAACAAAACTCATGGAAAACTCCGACTCCAAGGGACTTTAGGTTGGGACCTGTAATCCACCAAGAAGGGTTTGGGTGTTTTTTTGTTTTCCATCAGAACTTGGTTCTTATTCACATATTAATCATATATAATATCAAGCATCTCCTCGTTGAAGCCTGGGGGCCTGTTTCTCCTGGGGAGGAGGTCCCGGCCCTACCTTGCTGGGCGGTCTGGCACTGTGGTCCTGTCCAGCCACTGGTGCACTCGCAGGAGTAGCCATTGACCCCGTCAGTGCAGCTCCCCCCATTCTGGCATGGGTTGCTAATGCATTCGTCAATGTTCTCCGTACAATTAGGGCCTGTCCAGCCCGCATTACACAGGCAGAAATATCCAGAGATTATTGCCTACAGGTATAAGTAAATGCAATAAAATGAACAATAAGCATGGATCACCTAAAGGAATCAATGTAGTTGGCAGAAAGATTGATACTTACACTTGTTTTATGGGATGATATCAGAGCAAAGAAATAAAACATTTGGAATTTAACGGCCTTGATGGTTACTGGTGAATACCAAAATAAACCCAAAGCCTAATCAGATTATCTAGCTCTTTGTTTTTTCTATTAAGTTATTTCTTTGCAGGGCTCCTTCAAATTACTTTCTAAAAAGTCAAAATCTGTATTCATTTAGCCATTCGGAAAACTGTTTGCTTGGCTTTGAAACAATCACCCTAGAAACAACTCAATCATATTATCTAAACATTATAAATAGCAAGTGAAGATAACAGTGATTTATAAATCATTTCTTTCAGGCCTGTTCTCTGGGAAGTCTGCACTGCACTTATGTGGGCTATTAACTTTCTTTTTCACCCTGAGGGATGTGAAATGGGAAAAATTTAATTGCCTTCTCTGCATTATTCCTTATTCTGTGTGTCTCTTTTCCATTTCTTTTGCCTCAACCTTTACTATTTTTCCTTATTACCAAGTCTTTTAATATATCTAACTTAGTGGACAAAGTAAATGGTCGCTGTGCATAAGAATGAGTTCACACCACCAATCAGTAAAGGTCTAAAGCACTCAGCACCAGTAAAAACCCACCAGCACCAGTATCCCATCGCTAGCCTGGGGGACAAACTACCACCTTTCAGGTTATTAGTGCCAAGACTGCTGCCTCCACTTCAAACACAAAGAAATAGCTTGTGTGCCATGAAACTCACTTGGTTTTCCCTTTGTCTATCTGTTGATCTCCCATTCCTTGCTGACCTTGCCTCATTACCTTCAGTATGTCTGCACTCAGCTTTCAGTCTCACTGCTCTCTGTGGTGTTACTGGTTAAACCTGTACTTGAGAGCTGTGTTCAGTTCTGGGCCCCTCACTACAGGAAGGATATTGAGGGGCTGGAGCGTGTCCAGAGGAGAGCCACCAAGCTGGGGAGGGGTCTGGAGAACAAGTCACACGAGGAGAGGCTGAGGGAACTGGGCATGTTTAGTTTGGAGAAGAGGAGGCTGAGGGGAGACCTCCTTGCCCTCTCCAACTCCCTGAAAGGAGGGTGTAGAGAGGTGGGGGTTGGCCTCTTCTCCCAAGGGAATAATGACAGGAGCAGAGGAAATGGTCTGAAGTTGGGGCAGGGGAGGTTTAGATGAGATCTGAGGAAGAATGACTTTCCTGAGAGGGTGGTCAGGCCCTGGAAGGGCCTGCCCAGGGAGGCGGTGGAGTCACCATCCCTGGAGGGATTTAAGAAAGGTGTAGACGTGGCACTTCAGGGCACGCTCTAGTGCCTGAGATTGTTGACCGGCTTTTTTTTTTTGGTGTGTGTGTATGGTTGGACTCAATGGTCTCAAAGGTCCCTTCCAACCATCAAGATGCTGTAATTACAAAGCATTGTCACAAATTGTGAGGAGTCCAGCACTTACCAAACACCGTCCATTTGCACAAGGGTTTTGCAGCTGGCAGATATCACTGAGAGGAGAGCACCCATTTGGCCCATATCCACTTCCAGTGTACCCAGATGTGCAGGAACAAAACGGCATTGGCCCTTGGGAGATGAGACAAGATTCAGAAGATAAATTGGTCCTTGTTCCAATGACAATACCAACCATGACAGTTAAGGTCCTTGACATTTTGAAACACAGCCTTTATATAATTCTAATTTATTTGATCTTTTGATACGTTCCCTGGTCAGTGTCCAGTTTGACTATGGAAAAATTCCTAGTGCTGCTTTGCTATGGGTACCTGAGAGTCCAAGGTCACCTTCATGGGAAGTGACAGGAGTACTAAAAGAGTAGTTAAGACACGAATAGTAAAAGCAGCTGAAATTGGAAAACTGCGTAAAAACCATGAAGATCCCCATATTTTTATGATGAAATCTGCTCTTTGGTGGAGCCTAAATCTATTTATGTCAGTGTTTGTGGAAAGGCCTGCTGGCTTTAGCTAATCTGCCTATAAATTCCTTTGTGTGAGGTGAAACTGGCTGTGGAGAAGGGACTGCAATAGAAATGCAGTGCTACAAAGTGGACTCAGCCTAATCAAACCCTCCTTGAGATTCACACTGGTGTTACTTACAGTCCTTAAGAGCACACCATACCTGGAGCTGAGGTACAAGTAGCCAAAGGATGGCACCCTCCATTATTTATTGAGCAGATATCAACCTGGGTGCATGTTTGACCATCTCCCTCATAACCTGTTCAGAGGTAAATCTCAGTTAGTCTATAACAAATACATTCTCTGAGTACTGGCAGCAAAACAATCATTCGGTGAGAAAAAGAACTAATTTATGGTGCAAAATCAGAGTCTTTTGCAGTTAGAATATTGAGATCACCATTGGAGTATATCCTGGCATATTTATTGTGGTTCCTACGCTATAGGGATGGATTCTGATCTTAGTTAAGTCCTTCCTGATTTTGCCACTTAAGCAGCAATTGAAAGGTGAATTAGAAACATTTTTTCCTGCTAGTATTTCTAGTATTGATAGCATGCATTTCATAAAGCACTTTAAATCATAAACCAAAAAATTATAAAGATGTAAGTCATGATTTCCACTGCTTGACTTGTACTGCAATCGAAACATTGCCACCTTAGACAGCATTCAGAGCATGACAAACAATTATCTAGGCTTTTTTAAGACAGACAATACAGCTGGTTTATGGTACACGGGATACTCTTTCAATGAATACAGACAATGAAATTACTAGCATGATTACACAACCCTTGTTTCTCGTTAATGATCTTATAAAGGAGGTACTTCATCACATCACGGCTCTGACACTGAAAAGGGCACTGAGCACAAGAGAAACACATTTCAGAGGATCATCATTATAGACATGCTCTACAGAATGTTCATTTATAGCTGAAGTAGTTTGAATATACTTGGACTCTGCAGAGCAGAGCATCTGTCATTCGTTTAGTGGCCAGCCCAGCCCAAACTGCAATAGCATTCTATGTTACAGTATTGCTCTGTTTGTGTGATACTTCTATATATAAAACCAATCTTCAGCTTAAGTCTACCATAAAAAAGGCTCAAAAGTGTTGAGTCTTCATCTTTTAGGTCTTTCTATAGTTTTATCAACGAAAAAAATCCATTTTACCTGGTGGACAAAGCCCACAGTGGAAGGATCCCATTGTGTTGATACATTGAACCATTGGCGCTGTGGAGCAGCCTCCATTATTACTTTCACATTCATCAATGTCCTGGCAACTGAAGCCATTTCCTTGCCAGCCTAAAAAGAATCACAGGAGAGAGAGACATTAAAACAGAAAATTCCTGGCCTTTTAATTTTCTTCTTTGACTAGATCTTTTCATAGAGCAGAAAAATATGACTTTTGAATCTCATTTCATTAACACAAGAGAAGACCTGTCCCTCTCATAACTAATGAAAGTTAATCCTGGTCTGCAAAATAGGTTACAAACACAACAGGGTGGAGACGTGTGTGCAAGAACATTTTATTTTATTTATTTTAACATGTGTTTAATTGAAAGCATTTTAACCTAAACAGTTCTGATCTAGCACACACACGTACAATTTGGAGCAAAGCTTTACCATAACTCCAGTTATGATACACTTTAACTTCCCCTTCTATACACACTGCCTACCCAACTCAGGAAAAGGAATCATAGGTTATCTGGCTTGAGGGGACAACTAGATTTTTATACTGCCTTAGGGCAGTAGGCATAGGGACATGAAGGTACCCCGCACCTATTACATGAAGGCAAGAGGACATGATGGACATGAAGGTACCCCCTCCCACCTGAGAGCGTGGAAGGACGCGATACCTGCGGGGCAGGGACCACACCAATAGGAGCCCGGTGTGTTGTGGCACTGCACAGGCGGATTCTGTGAACACGGACGATGAGGGAGGCTGCATTCATCTATGTCAGCACTGCAGGCAGGGCTGCCAGGAGGGGACATCCAGCCAGTGTCACAGATACAGTGGTACTTGGGCTGCCACAGCAAACATCACATTGCGTATTTTAGACAGAACAGTCAAGTGTCAGGAGGAGTTCATTTTATAAAAGTGTCTTTTAAATCATCGTAAGAAAGCTTTCAGAGCATTACATATGTCACATATTCTGTTTTATAAGCTTCTTCGGTAGTTTCCTCAGTCTATTTCTTCCTCTGAATTTACCTATTTAGATTATGGAAGCAACAACAAGCTCATTCATTATGTTCATAAAAGAAACCTGTAATTTACCCCAAAGCTCCCAGAGAAAATGAACAGCAATTACGAGCTGTACATAAACATAATTAAAAGTCATCAACTCGCTTTGTAACCAGGGTAAACAGATCAGTGTAAGCAACCTGAAATCAACTTGGCTCTTTTCTTCTAAGCAAACTGTTCAGTAATCCGTGCGATGTGCAGCATTGACATAAAATTACAAATATACATTTTCTTTGAGGAAAACAATTTTCTCTCTAGTGAACTTAACTAATGGCCAGATTTCAGCATTTTTCTAGCTTTGGTCCAATTAAAGCTAATGGGAGCTTTATTGTTGACTGTCACAGGAGCAGACACTGTTAAGCCAACACTGAACCCTTTTGAAAAGCTTTTTCCACAGAAATGGGCAGAAAACAAGTGATGAGCTGTGAAAACTATAACAAATTGAGCAAAGGAATGATTTTATAGTGTATCGTAAAGAATATGTGGCGTGTCTGGAACGGTGCATGGGTGTATAGGAGCATTAAAGAGCACAGGCATGCCAAGGTGGGTGGTTTCGGAGGGCGGCTCTGGGTGGCAGCTCCCGGGCCACCATCAATAACGTTCCATGGGTATACCTTTCTCCAGGAAAAAACAGATTCGTGATGTTTGTCCTTCTTAATCATTTAGGTAATAAAATAGTCTAGCAGCTTAGAACTCCCCAAATAATGAGTTCAACAGGAAGAACATTATGCTTCAAGTAAGACTGACTATTCAAAGAATATTCCCAAGATCCCTATGGAGGTAGTAGTGGATCTGACACTGTGACAAGTACGTCTAACAAGACACAAGGCATTTTCAATTCTTTTTGCTGTTCTTTGGACAACAGAGAGGCTACGTTACGTTGTGGAGAGGCATTTCTTGCTGTTTTTTCAGCAGCAGCACGTGCTACACAGCCTTGCGGTGTTCAGCATTATTTGGTGCTTATTCACGCTGCGCTTATACACAACTTATGTTGTTCCTTACCTTGTTGGGCTGATCCCTGTCTGCATCTACACAGATGCCATGGCCACAGAGCACCTCAGATCCTGCCTGACAGTCATCAAACTTCGAGGCACAGCGAGGCCCGTAGGTTTCTGGAGTACAGGAGCAGCTAGCGGTGAAAGCAGGCAGAAAAATCAAAATGTTGCCTATATACAGCACTTAAAGATCACCTATTGCCGTAGTAAGAGATCTTTCCACACTCTTTCGGCTATGTGGTGTTTCTCATGAAATCTATTTAGCAATATTGGCAATGCCATTAATAATCATGCACACAGGCAAGGCTCACGTTCAGTAGAGACTCAAGAATCACACTTGTGTATATCCATGACCCTATGGGAGAATATACAGCCTTTTTTTTTTTTACCTTCGTAAGTGCAAATCCAGAAAAATGAAATGTCTAACACAAGACTAACAACAGACTATGAGCCTGGAATTCTCCCCTTCACTCAGAGCGCATGCAAACCTTGTTTTTCAGTTTATGACCCTCATATGATGCCGAGTGCCTAAACCCCTACATCTAGCAACAAGCAGAAAAGCCGTGTCCCAGAGTGCAGGGTACCTTCACACCCACACCTCAGCATGGTGTGGTTGTGTTCACCAGCATGGTGTGGAGCATGTTCTCCCAGCAGCAGCCCAGCTTTCGGGCGAGCGTGGCAGGCAGGAGGAGGCATCCGGGGCTGATGGGGTGGGAAGGACAAAGAAGTGGGCAGAAGGGATGCATCCCGCAGCAGGGATCTGGCTTGCAGGCTGCCAGCTGCATCACACCATTATTTATAGGGTACACCTTAGTCCCAGCACTGTACATATGCAGTGGAAGTAAAATCAGGAGCTTCGAAGCCATCGGGTAATATTCCCCTTTTCTCTGGCTGTTTATTTCTACATGGACCAAATCTGAGGCTCTGAAGCACAACTGAAAGGGACTTAAATGTGCAGAAAGCCTCCTAACAGTCCACTAGCTTTTTATAAAAATGACAGTGAGACCCTTGTCTGGATGTAAGTTACATCACGGAATCGCGGAATTATTGGAGTTAGAAGGGACTTTCGAGAGACCATCTAGTCCAACTCGCCTGCCAAAGCAGGGTTGCCCAGAGCACATCACTCAGGAGCATCCAGGCGGGGCTTGAAGATCTCCAGAGAAGAGGACTCCACACCCTCCCTGGGCAGCCTGTCCCAGGGCTCTGCCACCCTCACCCCAAAGAGGTTCTTCCTCAGATTGGAGTGGAACTTCCCATGTTCCAGCTTGTGCCCGTTGCCCCTCGTCCTGTCACTGGGAACCACTGAGAAGAGTCCGGCTCCATCCTCCTTCAACCACCCTTTAGATACTTGTCAGCATGAATAAGGTCTCCCCTCAGCCTTCTCTTCTCCAGGCTAAAGAGTCCCAGCTCTCTCAGCCTTTCCTCATCAGGGAGATGCTCCAATCCCTCCATCATCTTTGTTGCCCTTCGCTGGACTCTCTCCAGCAGTTCCCTGTCTCTCTTGAACTGGGGAGCCCACCACTATGCAGCCCAGGATCCCACTGTCCCTCTTGGCCACAAGGGCACATTGCTGGCTCACGGAGAGTTTACTGTCCACCAGGACCCCCAGACCCTTCTCCTCAGAAGTGCTTTCCAGCAGGTCCACCCCTAACCTATATTGGTGCCTGGGGTTCTTCCTCCCCAGGTGCAGGACCCTACACTTGCCCTGTTGAACCTCATCAGATATGCCGTGATGTCTGCTGATGTCTGCTCCTCACAGAGACATACGGCAGGTAGACAGCCCCGTTTGATAGCTTTTAAGCTGGCTGATGCAAACTACTCTGTAAAAGCATTTATCTGCAGCATTTGAATCAGGTTTTTCCAGTGCAGCCGATCTGGACCTTGAAGCAATTTATTAATAAGCTGCTACTGTCCCTGCCAGGATGTCACATGCTCAGGTGAAACAGCAACTTGATAAGCCAATTGCAGGTAACTAAACGCTGCACCCAGGACAAGCAACCTGGATGAACTTAGGCTTAAAAAAAAAAACAACAACACAATAGCCTAATGCTTAACTGCAGTCTGCAGTACTGTAAGACACATGTTGATTATTTTAAGAGAGGGCAGAGAGACCAACACCATCTCGCCAGGGAGGTAGCTCAACCTGGGCAAGCACAGAGGCAGCAGCTCAGGGAACCAGATCACCTTTGTATGTTCAAAGTACACTCAGAGCTTCATGTTCAACTCCAAAGGACACAGCAAGGCAATCAGAATGGCTCCAACAGAGGACAACAGCACTGTCTCCTGCCGAGTCTGTCAAAGATTAATCTGCTACCCATCTAAGCTGCTCAGAGAACATCTTCAAGAAGTAGGTCATGTTGCAAGGAGCTTCAGCCAAATTCAATGCACTGCCTTCGTTCTCTCCTGTTGCTGATGGCTTATCATGATGAAGCCTCCATTATTTTGATTCTGCCACAAAAGTCTGATGGACATGGACATCTCACAGGCCTTTCATCCAAGTGATGCAATGGCCTGTTAAGGTCCTGATTCAGGAAAGCATTTCCAGAATACCTGCTTGTTTTCCTGAATTATGGCTTGAAGCATGCAAGTAAAGAATCTGAACAGGGAGTGAAGACTGCCTTATGCTCCATTTGACAGTACTTGATCCAATATAGCTCTTCACCTGGTATTATCACCAGGGGCTATGGAAAGTTAAATATCACCATTTTCTTCACCCGCAGTCCATACTGCATATATGGCACATATAACTACACCAGAGCGGGACTGGGGTGACCTGGGTTGCTGGGGCCTAGGAAAACTAGCAACAATGTTCTCACAGTTGTTTAAAAGAGCCATGTCATGCTCTACCTGGGGATGGATTTGGCATCTGGGGAGCACTCAGGAGACAGACAGTATGTGAAGGGAGACTGCGAAGACAGTACAACAGGGTTGGGGAGAGGGCTCAGTAATCACTCAATGCCCTCAATAATCCTGAGGGAATAATACGAGAGCAATAACACTAAGATTTAGATGACTTATGAAGAGATCCATTTCAGGAAGCACTGATTCAGCAGGCACTAAGGAGGGCAAGAATTACATTGGGGAGAAAACTTTCAGGAATCACGACTGTAACTCAATGACAACACTTGCGAGAAAGGCAGAGGGTTTGTCCTCTCAAACCTTAATTTAGTCACACACCTGTACACCACATCTCTGAGCACAGTAAGAAACAACAAGTGAAAGCAGGCTGCTTTGTGTGTCATTTCTTTGACAAACGTCAGTGTTGGGGACAACTGCTGGCAAGCCACAAGCATCCTTTAAAAATCAAAGAAAAGCTGACAGGAAGCACCACGCACCAATGACACCTCAGCAGGCTCCGTGTTAATGCTGAAGTGTGAGGAGCACTACAGGAGAACTTCCCTTGTGGGAGGTTCTTCCAAGTACTGACAAAGCATTATAAGCACTACAAGATAATATTTGTAGGGGCTAAGATTTTCATGCTGAAGTAGGAGACAAAATGCTCTGCAAAAAGCTGTGGCATGTTCTCCACCCTGGCTTGTTCCCATTGCACAAGGAGAGCTTTGCATTATATCTGAAAGTTATTTATTTACCAGATTATTCCACATTTTGGAAAATAAGAGGCAGAACGTTCACAGGCTGGCTTGCCCTGTAAACAAGAGCATGTTTCCTGAGAAGTTGGGCACAGCCAGAGAAGGATATGCTTCTGGGATCTCATGTCTAGGGGGGCCCATACACGGGCAGCCCAGGCACCCTCCTGGCCAGGGGCTGCAGACAGCATTTCTCCTCCCTTTCCGCCTGGCAGCCCTGTGCATTGCCTGCTCCCCTGCAGTCTCAGCAGAGCCTGCACTTCTGGAGGGGCTGGAGGCATTTCTGAGTCATGCAGTGTGCTGGGAATGCCAGTGATCAAAGATGACCATATATTCAAGAGGTTTCCAACAGCTCAAAGCCTTTGCTGGGCCAAAGCTGTTCACCTCCATCTCCTTACTTCTCTTCAGGGGAAGGTGATAACAGAAAATCACAGAATCGTCTAAGTTGGAAGGGACCCTTAAGATCATCTGGTCCAACCATAATAACAATTTAAAAAAAAAAGGCCCTAAACAAAACACCACACACCCCAACACTAAACCATATTCCGAAGCACCATGTCAACCTGTCTTTGGAATATCTCCAGGGATGGTGCCTCAACCACTTCCCTGGGCAGCCCATTCCAATGCCTGGTAACTCTTTCAGTGAAGAAATGTTTCCTAATATCCAACCTGAACCTCCCCTGGCACAACTTGAGGCCATTTACTCTTGTCCCATCGCCTGTGACTTGGGAGAACAGACTGACCCCCCTGGCTACACCCTCCTTTCAGAGAGTAGGAGAGAGCGAGGTCTCCCCTCAGCCTCCTTTTCTCCAGGCTGAAGACCCCCAGCTCCCTCAGCCTCTCCTCATGAGACTTGTTCTCCAGACCCCTTACCAGCTCCATTGCCCTTCTCTGGACCCACTCCAGCACCTCAATGTCTTTTTTGTGGTCAGGGGCCCAAAACTGGACACAGCCCTCGAGGGGGGACCTCACCAGTGCTCAGTACAGGGGGACCATCACCTCCCGAGTCCTACTCCCCACGCTGCTCCTGACACAGGCCAGGATGCTGGTGGCCTTCTTGGCCACCTGGGCACACTGCTGGCTCATGTTCAGCCGACAGTCGACCAACACCCCCAGGGCCTTTTCTGCCAGGCAGCTCCAGCCACTCTGCCCCCAGCCTGTAGCGCTGCAGGGGGTTGGTGTGACCCAAGGGCAGGACCCGGCCCTTGGCCTTATTGAAACTCATGCTGTTGGTCTCAGCCCATCTATCCAGCCTGTCCAGATACCTCTGCAAGGCCTTTCTACCCTCCAGCAGGTTGACAGTCCAACCAAGGCGGCTGTGCTAGATGGGCATGCTGGCGAGTGTTGGTTACAGACCAGCATGCCACATCTCACTGCCCTGTCAGCACACCATGGTGCAGTAAATTTCCATCAAATCATCTGCACCTACAACAGAGAGCCAGGTCACCAGAAACAGCCTCCGATTTGCAGCCTCCTCATTTCCAGCTGTGTGAAAAATCTGATTCTCACTCCTCTTCTTGTGTCGAAGCAGGCAATGGCTTCAGGGAGCCTTCTGTGTCTGCAGTGGACTTGGGTGTACTGTATATTGAGGATTTTACATTCTCTCAGACTATAGTGCATAGATATTAAACAGACTCAATCCTAGAATTTGTGCAGCGGGTGTGATATTGGGTACAAAAATAGCAAAGCATTTCACATAGGGTTTTTGTGTATAGCTTTGAAAAGTTACCTGTAGCTGCCTGGTGTGTTCACACAAGTGGCTCCATTCTGGCAGCCTAACGCTGTTCCAGCATAAATCTGGCATTCATTAACATCCACGGAACACAGGAGGCCCTAAGATAAAATGGAAAATCAGTTTATTTTCCAAATAACTGAGAAATGAAGCAAACCATGGAGCCAATGTTTAATATAGTTTCCAAAGATATACAAACCATGGGCCACTATCAACATAGCTTCCCTTATGAAACATTATAACAAAACTCTGTATTTCAGCTGTGTTTCTGTGACCCTGGTTATCAGTCAGACGAGGGATAAAATATTTCAGATGTTTGCAGAAAGCATATGGACAGCATAATACTGTCATCCCCCCCTACTTCCCAGCTTGGTAGCAGAAGGCTCAGAAAACCTTCTTTCAAACTGTTTCTATCGGGAGATGCTGTTTCATTAAGACTTGAAAGCACAGCAATTTTGACCCAATTCCTGCTGGGACAACTTTCAAGTTGAGAGCCTTTGAAAAGAAGATGTAACTTTTCCACCTCCAGTGCATGTAACAGCACCATTGAAGCCTTTGCCAGTAAACTCTTTGGATTTAAAAATCTCAGAACGGGATTGGTTACTTACAACCCCGTTTGTCTAATTTGTTTGAGCTTGGATAAACTTAATTCCCTTCCCCCATTCTTTCCTATCCTTGCGTAAGAGCAACAGCAAGGCATGCAGTTCAGCTCACCCTGCTCAGCAAAAACCAGAGACTAATTCTCTGCTGTGGGAACTGCCAAGCAATCACTGACTTCACGGGCCATCGCCCGCGGACAGCAGTGCAGAGTCTGTCCGATGGTTTGGGCTTCACTTTTTTTTGGTATATACTGATACTGTTGAGAAGCGAATGTGCTGCCCTTCAACCTAACGATGAGTGTGATACTGCTGCTTTGCTGTTCAGCGTATCTCACTCTGTCCTGAGCAACCCCAAAACGCTACGCTTCATCACAGCTACGCTAAGCCAGCTGTACCCTTACAATTAACACACTCTGCGTTCAAGGAGGCTAAAGACTCACCTGCCAGTTGCTGGGACAGAGGCAAAAGAAACCATCCAGTGAGTTTACACAGGTCCCTGAGTTCTCACAGGGGTTACTGCTGCAGGCTTTCCTCTGGATAGCCTGAAACCCAGGAAAAGAACAGAAAATGAGGTTCTGCTTATTTGGTGTTTCATTAGCGCTTATTTTCAAGAGATCCCAGGAACTGGGATGTGCTGTGGATATGAGAAGCTTGAGCGTTTGGGAATAGCAAGATCAAACTCAAATAATGACAAACCATTTTTTCCCCTGGTTTTTTTTGGTGTTTTTTTTGTTTTTTTTTTTTTTTTCATTCTTTCTTTCATTCCCCATCGCCCTTTGTTTTTCAGCAAGGTTGATTTGTAAAGGTTTTGAGCCATTTCGCTTATCCTTTTACAATATAATGATTAATATGATTGGTCTTACACAAGATGGCCAGCTGCAAGCAACTAGGATGAGAAAAGCCCTGTAAGAAGTAAATATTAATAGACACTGTTCTTCAGCAGCAGACTGTGAGTCTAGATGGAGGGCTATCTCGTCTTATTGATTCCATGGGTGATAACCACTTTAACTGGCAGCTGTAGCTGTGCCTTGTCACAAGCTCAGTGGAGAAGCAGGTGATAGTTGAAAATTTGCTATTTCCAGTACCATATAAAATCCAGTTTGAATTCTCCAGCCTTCCTCTTGACAGATAAGTAGAAGTCTGCTTCTCCTTGGTATCTAGTTGTTGTTCTTGAGTCCACAACTGTTTTTCCTTTAAGGAATGCAGGCTTCAACATGGTTTATATTTTCTAAGAAGGCATTTCACCTCCTCTACATATCTAGCTTTTTTTAATCTTGTGTTACCAAAAAAAAAATTCCTCATTAATGAATGAGAGGAAAGAAATAATTCTGCTATTTAATGGTTGTAACCTCACTTTATTTTCTTGGGGTTTCCTTTTTCTTTTTTGATCTCTAGTTTGCTTCCCATTTACTCACCTGCTCTAAGCTTTGAAGTTTGTTGTCAAGACTCACGATCTGCAAGAGAAATGCAAATTACAGTGTGCTTGGGAGGAGAGCGACCACAGAGGTACGTGCTGGATGCTGGCAGGCTAACAAAATATTTCCTTTTGAGAAAAGAGAACAGCTGGTGTTTGAAAGGAGGTGACAGTCAGGTTCAAATCAGGCCTCTTTCACTGGGATTTCAGTGTTTTTGGCCGTTCAGAAAATGACAGCTCAAATATGTCCCAGTTTGGCTCCAAGAAGCAAGACTCAGGCTTGTGAAGATGTATTCAGGTGCTTGGCATTGAGAATGCAAATTCTCCAATGGGGTTGTTTGGGTGCTCGTGTGTGTGTGTGCAAAGGATGGAGGTCTGAGACAGTACACCGAAAGCCAAGAAAAGTTTCACCATATCTCAGTGGTTATAATCACAACCAGCAAACTGAAACCGAATCAGGGAATACGATGGATATGTATTAGCACAGTTTTCCTAAAGGGAGGTCTCTTAGGCTATACAATATTTTCCTATAAGGAACTTGTGGCAACACTTTAATAAAAGACGGTTAAACCACGTTAGACACAGGTTTCAAAATCTTCTGTTGGAGAAAAATCTTTAGTAGCAGGGAAGAGACAACACTTCTGCATAGGTCTTCCCACTGCAAACCCCTATAGCCCATTTCACCTATGGAATGGAATGTCTGTGTAACACCTATAAGAACAAATAAGGTCACTTTCCTGAATTTAGTGCGATTTTACTTCCACAAAAATATAGTCCATAGAGATGTGGACAATGAACAAAAGAAGAATCCTGGTAACTGGAAATTATGGGATTTACAGGAATATTTCCATTGTCTCCAGAGTTGCTGAATAAGTATCTCAACATTAAGCACAGACTCTGAGCTGATGTTAAATACGGACTCCGCCCCAGTTCCCTGAATTGGAGTCCAGAAATACTAAAATGAATCAGGTAGCAATGTTAATCTGAGGAAGGGAAAACCGGGAACGCTGGAGGAGGATACCACAAGGGTATGGCTCACCTTGGAGGTCAGCAGAGCAACCTGCTGGGACACATTCTGAGAGGCCCCATTGGCTTTTTTAAGTTCTTGAATCTCCACCTTATTTTCTCTCACCTAAATTTAAGCAACAGAGATTATGTGAAACAAGTGTGGCTTTTTCAAAAGCTTAGAAAAGTCCTGTTCTTGCTTAACTTTAGTATTATAAAGTCCACTTAAATGCAGAGATCTCTGTTACATACACAATTTAATCTTTTAATTATTTTCTGTAATGGCATAATTACTTTATGAGTCTGCAATAGCTTACTTTCATAGGAGAGTGCTGACACAGATAATATAAAATAACAGTCATAAAAACTACATCAAACATTTGCTAAGACCAATTCTGAAGACAATTAAACTATTAATGTGCAAAAATACAAACAAAACATATTAAGGAAAAGTAACTCTATCACCTGGCTAAAAAGTTCTGCAAGGTCTTCTTCATTAATTTTTATTTTCCCCAGTCCTCCAGTTCTAAATTCAATATTTTTGCTGGAGCCAGCGTGGAACACTAAATTACCGTGCTCTGAGGACAAACGAGGCCTGTTGTATTAGAGAAAAAACAAAGAGATCATTTAGTTACACGTATCTCCCAAGGAGCATGCAAAAAAGAGCTGCAGTGAAGCCATTCTGTTCCCATTTACTGGCACCAAGAAGCCCCGTATGAACAAAAGCATCTGCAAACAATAGTACTTACTGCTCCTCATAAAGGGTTCTTTTCTGCCTCTTTTTATCATAGTGGTTTGATTCCCAGCTCAATCCAGTAAGTAATAACAGTGCAACTAAAAGCCCAGGGGCAGGAGCAGCCCAAAGCATTGCTCTCCTCCTCCAGCTGCCCCGCGTTGGAAGTGAAATCTCCAGGGCTGGATTGTCCTGTGCTGAGCCCAGGTGCCCTTTGCTCTCACCCACCTCTTTATTCACAGGGTGCCCGGTGCTGCTGGCTCGCCTGGCGAGGGTAAACTTTATCTCAAGTAGCTAAATTAAAGATTGACAGCATGCAAATCACCTGGCCACTATATGCATGTTACTCTTTTGATCTTTCGGTTTCAGGAGCTTTGAAAGATCATGAATTGAATTATGCCTGTATTTTATCATTCTGCCTTTGACCTTTGTACAGCTGAGCACCCTTGGGCTCTCAGAGAAGGGGAAAGGCTCGCTCTCCCCACCTGGAAAGATTATTTAGCAGCAGTAAAGGATCAAAAAAAACCCAACCCCAAACCCACATATAAAACCCATAGTGGCTGGCAAGGAATATTTGTATTGAAAGAAAAGCTTCCAGCTAGTAATTCACTGGGCAGATGACACAAACAAGTTAGCATTTACCAAACAGCATCCCATGGATTACAACCGCAAAATACAGCTTTAACCAAATATGGTTGCTCTGACTCAAGGGTGACTCAGAGCCCAGATGCCAGGGAGACCGTCGCTTACCAAGGGGACTGCATTTTGTTTGGCACGTGTAGGCTGTCTTCATTGTACACACTAGGGCTCCCAAATCCAGGGCCAGCCACAGACAATGCAGAAGACCATGGAAGAATTCAAAGGAGACTAAAAAGTAATTGAAAAATGCAAATCAATATGTTCTGAGAGCTGAAATCACAGAATTCTATGGGGTTGAAAGGGACCTCTGGAGATCATCTAGTCCAACCCCCTGCCAAAGCAGGTCCACCCAGAGCAGGCTGCACAGGAACGTGTCCAGGCAGGTTTGGAATGTCTCCAGAGAAGGAGACTCCACCATCTCCCTGGGCAGCCTCTTCCAGGGCTCTGCCACCCTCAAAGTAAAGAATTTCCTCCTCATGTTTGAATCTTGATTCCATTTCCCTCTAACCTTCAGTAGTACTTTGCAGCCTTCTCAAAAGAAGTGTCACATCTAGGGGGGACACTTATCTGTGTTTGTGCCTGAGACCCCAACACTGTTGTGGCTGGAAGCAATGGCAAAGTCCATGTCTCACCTCCCTTTCGCTTTTGCCAGAGTCTCCATATTCCCCTTGCACAAGACTTTGCTGTGCTTCCCTCTCCCTGCTTGAGGGAGCTTTGTGTGTATTTTCCTTCCTCATGCTAGGAGCTATCTGAGTCTCCAGGCCCACCACCATTCTTTTGGCTTTCCTTTTTGCTTAGTAGACAACTCATTCAGGTTGCTCACATTTCAAAACTCTACTGAGGGGGAAAGAGCAGCAAGAGTTACAGCTGCTCTTCCTCAAAGGCAACAATAGCCACCATTCACTGATCCTTTGTACCCCAGACCGCCATGAACCTCCTGCACTTCCTAACTCTGCCCAGCCTTCGTTTCTGCTCCAGTTGGCACTTGTCACCTACAGATACCCCCCAGATATGCAGGACATGCCCTGGAGCTGGGAACTGAATGAACTCTAGAGCTTTCACGGGCAGAAATGTTACGAGGTCAAAGCACTCTGGAAGACATTGGGTGCAGCAATAAAAAAGGCTGTCACCTCAGAGAGAGGTGGACTATGAACATGAAGGTGAAGCCAGGACATCTAACGTTTGTGGTACTACCACAGAGAATAATGGGATCTTTACTGTGAATAACTATAATGTCCGAGGTTCCATCAGCTGCATCCCACCCACCACCTCCACTGCTTTCTGTTGCTTGCATAAAACCTAGATTTTTATTACATTTTATTACCAGTGTTTTTCGAAACTTACCTGACAATTCAGAAGAGCGTTAGCCTGCTGGCCATCTTTCTTGTGCTCATGCAGATTGTGACACAGGTAACCCAAGAGTTACTGCTGCTGCCTAGAGGTCTGGAAGGGCAGAGGTGAAGCTCCTCCTGACCCTGCGGGGGACAGCCCATCCCACACGCCCGCTGGTGCAGTAGCAGCGTTCAGCTCTCTGGCTGTTCACCTGCTCCACAGCAGCCCCTGGCCTCCAGCTGCTGCTGCCAGGACACAGGACCATAAGGTGGAATCCCCATGTGTTGTCCTTTACCACCACAGGGGAGAGCGTTTACACGAAAATACGGACTTGCATCCTCAGTTGTTGAAAACCATCAGTGCTCCATTCAACCTAAATGAGTTATGATATTTCACACCAAGTGAGGATCTGCCCTCGCACATTTTTTAATTTCCTACTCTGCTCTTTGCTCTGAAACCTCTGTTCACCTACAGGAGAGCATAAATAAATTATCGACGTCCCTGTCTAGTCGACAGGACACCTTCTGCCTCTGGGTATCCTGGTACTGTCCATTAAACTGGTGCTCACTAACATTCATGATGTCGGTTCTGATGTCTGTCTGGGGCTTTTTGCTCTTTTTGTTCTGGTTTGGTTTTTTTGTTGTTTTAACAGCATCCTGAGTTTTTATAACTGTAAGTTGGGTGTCAACCTGAAGCAACTATGGGCCAACTAAGCCTGCACTTCCTAGCAGGCTGGTTAAAGGTATGCATACTTCAAGGACTTTCTCTCCTGAAGCCCACTGTATGCTGACAGTTTTCAGCCCAGATTTTGGCTGGGACCCGCAAAATCCTTCCTTTTCTCTTTGCGTTTCTTTTGCATAGTGAGTATGCATTGTCCCTCTGCTGCATGTCAATCTTTGATTCAAGCTTCACTTTCCAACTAATTAACTGCAATATACCGAATGACCAACGAGCAATAAACCATAGAGGATGCAGAAATTACGGCTGAGGAAACACCTCTGAAGAGCATAGGTTGTGCACAGTTTGGCAGAAGAAATTGAGCACTTGTCTCTAATTCTGGTTGAAGTTCATCCTGCACTAGCAGGGACTGCAATTTACCACCATCTTGTGTAGCTGTGTGAAGTGAAATGGCGGTATCCCTCTCCTTCTCTAGAAGTATGTGCCTGCAATGCAAAGACACTGCTGTAGAGCACAATAGTTGACTCAGATTATGGCCAATGTGCACTAATTTCACCTAGAAGTCAACTCAGATGCAGAGACATGACATCAGTCTGTGACAATGCTCTCCTTTTACATGGATGAAGGACAAATATTGGTGTGAATCCCAACCTGGCTAATATTTTAAATGAAAGACTAACAATCCTATGTGACTCAAATATTTGCAAACAATTATAAATCCAGCCCTGTTGCTGGTTTAATCCTGATTAGTGCATATTTATCTGAGTTTCCCCTCAGCTGAGGTCATGTCTCCTACCTGCATGGTACAAATTTTGTTGGTGTAAACAATGCTTTGTATTGAATTCAGGACTTTTGGTGCGTCCCTGCAGCTTCCAGACGACTGAGCACTAAGCTGGTGTTAGGCTCTATATGGAAGATAACAACCATAAGGTTTATGTCAAACAGAGGTGAGTCTGAAAAATAACATTACCCCTCCTGTCCCTTACACATAACCACCCATCACCGCTTCCTTCCTTCTCTTTACATATCTCTGGAGAGTTTTATGGCCACAGCACCTTCCCCAGGGGCTGCTGCAGCTGCAAGGCTGCATTTCCCGTGCCACTTCCTATGGATTTCTTCTACTTCTCAGCATACTGCCCTCTGACACCTGCTTAAGATTAACTTCATCTACCCTGCTCCCTTGACAGGATTGATGAAGTTAATAAATTACCCACTCATGAAGTTAAACTAACTGGCCAGGAAATCTAGGTTTTCAGTTTTTAACAGCCAGTAACAACAAGCTGAGTTTTGATTTGGGTAGGTACTTCAGCTGGAATTGATCTACTGTCCTAATTCTCCCTCAGCATCTTTATCAAAACAAAGGCAGTTATATATTAGGTTTTTAGTTTCACTAAGTGACCTGTATTTTGAATCCTCTAGCTATCTTATTCTTCTTCCTACACACATAATTTCTACAAACCACCAACCACTTTGATGCTTCCTATTTTCTGTTCCATTCTTTTTTTGAAATTAGGTTCATGAAAAGTTTCCAGTCAGTTACATTGGCTTTGTTCTTTTCTATTGATTATTCCAGTCCTTTTAGCACATTCCAATTGCTTTAACGTAGACTGGAGTTATTTTTAGGGACTTCCATTTGCATAGTCATCATTGCTACTAACAACCCTAAAGCCATGACTGGACCTGGCTGCACAACCTCCCCCCAGTTCACTCTATTCTGTACTGTTGGCTTCATCAAGAGGCTTAGGTCCCAGCTAAGTCCATAAATCATTTCCTGTGTATTGATGCTGTGATTACAAATATTGGCATTCTGTCACCATACAAATATAAGGAAGGAAGAGAGATCATAATGGGTTAGAAAAAGATCCATGTAGGTCAGTTCCCTGTCTCCAACAGTGGCCAGGAGCAGGTAGTTAGGAAACGAAGGGTACACGAAGGGGCAAACACACACAGTACCTCTCCTAGGTATTCTCTTGGCCTCCATTTATGTGCAGCTTGGGAACTCCATCAGCCAGAAGTCTGCATACTCAGTACTCTCAAAGGATTTTTCTTCCGAACTTGTCCAGTCTTCTCCTAAACTCTTCACCGTAGAGCGCATGTACAATGAATGAGTAAGGCCACACAGTAATTAAGACCAAAATACAGTGAAAATGCCACTCAAATATTAATTCTGAGGAGAAACCCATTTTAAAGTGTAATATTTATAAGCAGAATGGGATGTTTCTTTTTTTTAAATATACACTGGGCAAACATTTGAACTAATCACAACTCTTCATTACTGCCTAGATATGAGAAAATACATTAGCACCATCAATGTGCTTTGCTGCCAAATGCCAGGCTCCAATTTAAAAATGTTTGCATTCCAACAGCCCAGTGCGTGGACAAAACTACAAGATAAACATGCTTTCAAGGAAGCCAGGATTTTGGGATGTATTCCTGTGTTTAACTAGATGATCTCTGGAGGTCCCTTCTGACTCTGACAATTCTGTGATTCTGTGAAATCAGAGGCTCCCCACTGGAGGAGATTTTAGGGGCTTCTTTGCTGCAGAGTTTCCTGAATCCCCACGAAGGGTACCCAACTCGAGTGGTCACCTGAAATTCCCTCCAACAACCCCTCTCACTAAGAGTGGTGTTTTGCACTCAGTTTTATCACTTTCAACTCTGCTCTTGCTTCATCAGAGCTGTTACCAAAAGATCCCTTGTCCGTGCTTCCTCTGACTGTCAAAAGGACCAGGTGGAGGAAAGTTAAAGAGAACAACTCAGTTGTCTTGACTTCAGAGATGGCTGCGTGGTCATCTAAGGCCACATATTTCTTTTCTTCAACAGCTGTATAAATTCCCCAACCCTTTTAATCAAATAAAGAGAAGAACAACATGTGCTCTTCACAATAATATATAAATGGACATACTATCACTATTCAATACTTCATTTTCCCTGGTGTCTTGGATATCAGTTATCTATTCAAAGAAGTTGTTATTAAACAAGCATAATCTTCCCCTAATGAGGTTGCAGCACTAGAATGCTCATGTTTGCACAGGCAAAAGGAAAATGGTTACTGGCATTAATTTTGGGCTGTATGCCTAGTTTCTTATACTTTCATATTATTTTTCTTCAGATGTTTCTTTTACCATTTCTTTATACACTATTTATGTAAGACTGCCCAGAAACGACTAGTATTCTTAACCAATTCTTACTATGTCTCCTCCAAATCCTTACTAGTATGACATATTCTTTAACGCCATGCAGAAAAAAAAAAAATGGAGCACATACGTGACTTCAAATATCTAAGAGGCAAAACATACTAAACTGCTGAGGAAAAGAAATATAATTCAGTATTTATTCAATAAGCCAACAGAATGCAAAACTTCAGTATGAAGAGCAAACAAATAGACAAGAGAAATCAAAAGGTGAACTGAAAATTAATAGTTCATCCTTGAGATGTAACAAATATTTGCTAAATTTTCTGTTTATTTTAGAAATGTGACAATTGCTAAAACAAAATTGTACAGTCATCATTGGAACTGTTCAGATTTCTACTAAGATGTCTCTTTAGAAAACAAAATGAGCTTACCCATGACTAAGTTTAAGACATACGGTAGTGTTATCACAGATTAATGTTTTTCCAGCCTGGAATACACAGATCTCTGACAATTTTTATACTCCTCCTCCGAGGGTCAGCAAGAGGCGAGACAAAAAAGCCTGTGGAGAGGAGCTTACATTCACTGCATGGAAGGATGCACCTTCACCGTAACATTTTGAGTTCATGTATCAAAAAAAATAATATTTAAATCCACTGTGTTAAACAAATGGTATTTTAGTAACTTCACAGCTACACAGGTTTCTTCATGAGTATAGGAAATTCCTAGATTAACTCAGATAAAAAACAAGTTTATGTAGTTAAAGGCAACTGGTAAGCTTCAAAAATGACTGCACAAATCTGACACCCCCAAGTATGCCATCCTTCCCTTAGTGGAGCTCCTCAAGTTTGAAGGAATGCAACCACATCATCTCACTCAGACAATGACATGTATTTCAGGTGCACAGAATAAGTGAGCTATAAATCGAGATTCTGGAAACCTCCTTCCGTTTCCAGAGCAGTCTTCCAGATTTCACTCATTGACTTTTCAGCTGCTTTTGTAATCACGTTTCATTGCTGTGAAAAGGCTTAAGCTGAAGTTGCAAAGTGCAGCACTGCTGTAGGCTGCAAAGCACTTACGATTAGCAGACTGCTCGGAAAAGGAAGCAACATGATCATCAAGTCAGGTCAAGCAGGTGCAACCCACCAGAGCTCAATAAACGAGCCTATTAGTGACAAACGGAGGGGATAAGCAGCAGTCACTCCATTTAGCTGCACTGGTATAACAGGGTTAGCAGGGGGAAAATACAGAAATACACATTTACAGCTCTGAGATCTGTTCTTTCAAAGTATCTCCTTCACAAACAGCTCTGATTAACGAACAGGTTTCAGACTTCACAATCACACCGAATTAAAATTCACTGTCAACGTGGAACAGGCTGTACTGCTATATTAGTTTTAAATGCAGTTAGGTAACTTTCAACTTATACTGCTTGCTTATAAGTGGCGTATAAATCATTGAAACCTTTTTTACAAATTAAGGAATTGAAAACTAATTGTTAAGAGTAATATTTTGCTAAGTATTATTACAGTGAGGCAAAACAGACATGGTTTAGCAGAAATAAATTGCCATTTACACATAAAACTGATCTCCTTTGTTTTCATTTCAACATTTGGATCATGTTAGATAGCACCAGATCTTCCTATTATCACATTTCTCCCAAGGACGAGACCATTCAGCTACCAGCTATTGTTCTGGCTGATAAATCTACACAATAAACACCATGTAAACAGATAACTACAGTTCATAACTGTGTCGAAGACACACTTGCTCTTTGTAGTTTAGTACTATGCACAGACTAACATTAATCTGGTATTTTTTTGCCATGACAGTACTATAAGAGACCAGGTAAAGATAGACTCATCCTTCTCTAGAGGCTAGTCCAGAGCTCTTTTAGGAGAATCAACTTCAATTTTTCTTTTATAGCTGGAACAGCCTAAGGAGTCCAAAAGTTCCTGGGGAATAAGACAGGGTGAAGAAGGTCAACCCAATTTCTTCCTGGTTTAATAGTCCAGAAGCAGCATGCAAATCACCACTGAAGAAGAAATACGCAAGGAGTCAGCATAAGTATGGCACAAAATAACAAAGGACTACAAAAGTAATCCTTTTCTTTTTCAGGACTAGAGCAGATGAGAATACTCTACAGCAACTCTGTTCCTACAGTCTTTAGCTTCTCCTGCATTACCAAGCCTAGATGTAATACGCCCTGCCTGTTCCTGTGTGATCCTGTAGAAAAAAACACACAACCAACCAAACAAAACTCAGTCTTTCAGGACTGGCGACTTTGACAACTTAGTGCTTTGGTGCAGAGGAAATATGAACAATCTATGAACTCCTTCAAATCCTTCAGTTTTGTGACACACCAGCTCCCTAATGGATGCTTACTAAATATCATCTCGCCTTTTGCTCCCTCCAGCTGCTCTTTCTCTGGATACCGATATAATATTACCTGCAAGGAAAAACAACAACTGGAGCATAAGCTTCTTTAGAAGGCTTTCAGATTTCCCTTGTTTTCTCTATTGTTCCAGAGATGCCAAACTCACAAGACTTGATGATTAAAAATACATTCAGTCCAGCTCTATGAGACTGTGTACAACTGTGGCACCCTGGATGGCCACATGCAGTGATTTCAGCCCAACAGCCACTGCTAACCCCAGCACTACTGTCAAGTTTTGTGAAGAAATCTTCAGAAGCAGTGCCCAGAGTTTTCCTCCAGTTCTTATGCCACGGGAACCTAAAAACAGAGCTTTACAAATTTTTGGCTTTTATGTGTAGGTCTTTGGTAAGGAGAAATGTTCTTACCTTGAATAACATAAGTGAGAACAGCAACAGGAAAATTATTAGGAAGGCTGTGAGAATCTTGCAATACTTTTATTCAGCTGCACTTAAACAAATTATTCAGCTGCACTTAAACAAATTGTTCCAGACAGATACAGTCAGGTTACAGAAACCTACAAGTTTTAAGAGAGGATGAGAGAACCGTAACTAAGGATGATACTGCACCTTCTTACAAATAGTACACAAAATACTGAATTTAAGAGTTTAATTAGCTACAAAAAAAACACATCAAAATTTCCAAACATATATGCAATAGATCTTTTAAGAATGGATTACTGATATTTACAGATTAAGATATCTTACATGTAGAACTTGGTCTTTGCACTTATTTAAAACAGCTTTTACATTTACAGCCTTTCTATACTGTACTAAGAAGATAGCTTTAAAACAGTCTTCCCTGTTTTCATTGTATATGTAAATGCTGCTCTTTTTCATTTTGCAAACTAAAAAAAACATTTAAATAAAGCAATTAAGTTCCATTTAAATAAAATACCTCTGCAATACAAATCCATCATAAAAATAAGGTATTAAAAATATATCAGAACTGTTCGGCAGACTGTCTGGACAGATATTTTGGTAAGCTATGATATTTGTTCAGCTATGATTTTTGTTCAGCTACCAGCAGCTTTCTCTTGAAAGATGGAAGTATTTTCTGCCACCAGTCCGTACTCTCAGGTTCAGGTTCCAAATTATCCAAGTAGAAGAGAGATCAATTTTGCCACCACATGTACGTTGAGGCTGTTTCCCAGAAGACGGTAGCATTGCTTTACTGTTACCTTGTCAGGAAAGCCTGAAAGAAAAACATACAGCGCAACATCATTACCCTGGGTTTAAGTCTACTCCTTTTTTTCAGTGCATTTATCCCAGACTGCGGCAGGGTTCAACCCCCTAAAAAACATCACAAAGTTCTGAAAATAATTCCAAACCAGTTCATTGGATTTGTTTCAGTTCTTCTATTAGCAGCACTGCCATCTCTGATGTTTAACAAGAAGCCTCAAAACATTGCGCTATTGTGTAACTAATGCCCATCTAGAGAGGTCATCCTGCCCCTCTGCTCTGCCCTGGTGAGCCCCATCTGGAGCACTGGGCTCCCCAGTTCCAGAAGGACAGGGAACTGCTGGAGAGGGTACAGCAGAGGGCTACAAAGATGGTGAGGGGCCTGGAGCATATGAGGAGCTTATGAGGAGAGGCTGAGGGACTTGGGTCTTTTTAGTCTGGAGAAGAGAAGGCTGAGGGGGGATCTGATCAATGCTTATAAACACTCAAAGGGTGGGTGTCAAGAGGATGGGGCCAGTCTTTTTTCAGTGGCGCCCAGGGACAGGACAAGAGGATATGGGCACAAACTCGAATAGAAGAAGTTCCACCTAAACATGAGGAGGAACTTCTTTGGGGTGAGGGTGGCAGAGCCCTGGAAGAGGCTGCCCAGGGAGGTGGTGGAGTCTCCTTCTCTGGAGACATTCCAACCCCCGCACAGGGACACGTTCCTGTGCAACCTGCTCTGGGTGGACCTGCTCTGGCAGGGGGTTGGACTGGATGATCTCCAGAGGTCCCTTCCAACCCCATGTGATTCTGTGATCTACCATCTCTTCACATGGCTCAAAACACCCAGCACTCTCAAGGAGGGGCAGCAGCACCTAAAACACTGCACAACTGCTACTCTAGAGAACATCCACAGAGGAACATGGTCACAGCAGAAAGAAAAAGTGATGATCCTGCAGATGGACCTGCATTTCTCAACAAGCTTTATAATGTACTTCATACCTGAGTCCCTCTAACCACCTGAGGCAAATCAAATGAGTCTTGCAAGGCTTATTCAGTGAGTGACCAAGCAGCTGAACAATTTCCATGTAATTCAATGCTGACCCTGTCAAATGCACTCAGAAATACAGACAGGATGTGAAATGTCCTTCACATGGTGAGTGCATGGACTGGCAGAGAGAAGGGAGGCCCAGAAAAATTAAACCGGTCCAGGTATTGTGAAAGGGTTGTGTTGTGTATTGAATGAACAAAGGTGACCAAGCTTCTGAGAATGAAGATGCTGCCCACAGCCAGCTGGGCTGCTGTAAATGTCCTTGCTTGCACTCTCAGCTTTCTCCAGCTGCAAGCTGAAGTGCACTGGCTTCAACTTGAGTGAAAGATGAACAGCAGTGGCGATTCAGCCATTAAGGTCATTTCTTAAGCCACTGAAACATTCAATTATTTGATCATTCCCTAAGAAGCAAACCTAACTTTGAGCCCGAACTCATCACCAGCCAGATTAGCTTAGAGTGCAAATAGGGATATACATGTTCTGAAATTTTCATAGCACTTCAGAAAAATTCTCTTCTAGGGATTGCTCAGGAGAGAACACGGTTGGACAGTTGCTGAGCCAAGGGTGGAAAGCTGAGGAGGAGGTGTCTGGGAGGAGTTGTTCCATCCTTCTCTGCCAGTTATTAATGCCTCAAATGTGCGCTGCTTTGGTAAACACATCTTCTGCCAGCTCCATCCATTCTGCCTAGCTTCCTGGCACACATATTTGGGCAACCGTTCTTCTCTTTGGAACAATCACTTGCACTCCCACACACACTTCCTTAGTTGGAGTTTTCACATTAAATCACTAAAGGTACAGAATCTACCGATTTTAAAAGACTATATAAAAATAAATATGTATTTATGCACACACACACACACATATGCACATGCACTTCTAGCCAGAGAAGCTTGTCTGAACCCTGAAAATGTCAAAGTTTCTCCTTCTGTTTCTTGGCAACTGAAAGCTTGCATTAATTTCCAGGGCTGTTTCCTTTATCCCAAGCCTCTTCCATCTGCCTGTTAATATTATCTTGCACCTTCTATCTTCTCGGCTCCAGAGTAGCCTACATCAGAAGGGTAGATCTAACACCTCATAGTACGCTGGCACTTGCTGCACAGCTCTCACCGTACCATTTAGGTCACGCACATTACTTGAGGATGTTGCAGTCTTGGCAACATGCACTACCACATCACGCTGCCGTTCAACTAGGCTGCCATTTGTTTCCTAATAGCTTACATACATCACTAGCAGGAAAAATGGAAAAGGCATCCTGATATCACCCTCATGAAAGCAGGTCACAGGTGCAAGAATGCTCCGATCACTTTTAATGATATTGCTGTGGGACCCACAGTAGCGGCTAAGACAAATGACTGCAGTATTTCATTTGACTTAAAGTACGATCACTATTTATCTGTTTAGATGCTAAAAGCCCAAATAAATCTGTTAATGTTAAGATGAACAATGATTTTAACTCTGGATCTCACATACTGGGAAAGGCCATCAATTTGTTAAAACACAGAACCATTTAGACATAATCATGTTCCTTCTGATAATACTGTAGCTGCAGACAGTAACAGCATCTGTTACAAAGCTTCCTGACATTCCCTTCACTTCATTTTCAGCTTATAGTTTTCTACTTCTTTAGCTTCTTGGACCAACAACGTATTTGCAGTGGGTACACCTCCAGGCTTTCTGTTGTTGAAAATCTCAGCCCAAATGTTGCTGTCGCTACAGAACACAGGAGCAGAGAAATTATAGCACATTTCCCTCTGAAAATACCACACTTCAAAATAAGGACTTGAAATTTAACATGGGAGAAATTCCGTCAGGGAAATACCCGTTGCTGTAGCCATATATATAGCAACTTTCAAAAAACCCCATAGCTTGAAAATCCTCAAAAGAAGCTTAGATTATAGTATCTAAATTCACCAGACATTTCAATCAGCCTAGAGCTGAGTAACACTTGGTGGTTTTTTTTAAGTCCTAAGTGGGAAATGTCTTAGATTGAACAGAAAGGAAAGAAATGTCAGACTTGTGACTCAGCACAGCGGGAAAAGCTTGTTCTGCAATACATCCAGCCACTGGATGGGAGAGGCTTGCTTCATGTGTTGTGGAAGCTGGAAAAGTAGGATAACAAGGCAGGGACCTGCAAGAACCATAAGGAAGGTCCCATGCTTAAGGCACCTCTAAGAGGTGGACTCTGTCCCTGCCCCTCCCTCCATAAAAACAGTCCGAAAATGAAATAACTGACCAAGGGCTAGGATTGTCTTTTCTAGAAAACAGAGATGACTTAGAAGATCATTAACTCAAGAGTTTGGCTACTGAACAAAGAAGTAGCTGTATCTTCTGAAATTCCCTGTCAGCAGCTGCAAATGTGTGAAAGGGAGAAAGCAAGGAGCTCAAGCACTGAGAGCCACTACCAGACCTCCTAAACTGGCAAGATACGTTGCTTTACCAGTTGTGAGTAATGGTGGCTGCTGAGTAAATAGCTTCAACTTGAAACAAAGGCATTCCTTCTTTGCCATTCAGTAATAGCACATTTCTCATGCCGAAACTTTTTTCTTAGTTTATGAAGATAAACCTAACCACAGAAGCTGACTCTTATAAAAAACTTATAAATATAAAAAATATAAAATATTACAAAACAATAAAATCTTATANAAAGGCAAAAGAAACGCCATGGATTTAGTCCCCAGTAAAAGGCTACACTGGCATTTCTGAAGAATGATATAGAAATATATAATTTATAGAAATATATCATTTATATCAAATTTGCAGCACATACCAAATTCCAGAGGGAATCCATGAAGATTTGCTATTTCTCTTGGGGTAAAGTACCTCAGTTTTAGCGTCGACAATTTCACAAGCTTCTCTTCTTCTGGTAATTCCTCAATGTGTTTAAACACTGATTCAAGCTATGAAGAATAGCCAAAACAACAAGTATCACTGATACAGGCCAAATATGTAAAATTTAATACATCGTAACAATATTTCTTTAATTATCACAGTGCTAAAGACAATAATGCGTTTTGCTTGAAAGTATGACTGGTGGTGTATTTTTGTAGCCCATATCTCAACGCATGGACTTGCAAGAAAGAAATCAACGTTGCCATGAGGGCATTCATCATTTCTTCCTCCAGTTACAAGCTATACCAATACTTAATGAGGCAATCAAAGGACTATCAACATTTGTTAATGACAGCATAGTGACTTCATGTAACTCCATAGCAGACCATCCCCACAAATTAAGCTGTATGGATGCAGCTGTTTTAATACATTCGCTTTGAGATTATCCTGAATTCCAAAGCTGCCTCCTTCTTGCGCTTAGAAATGCCATATAATATTAGTGAAGGGCAGGAGAAAGTGCAGGAGGAGGTGCTTGTGTACAAAACAGGCTCTATGAAAACTGTCTTTGAATGATGATTCACTGATAGATTTATTTTTACCTTCCCCAATGCCAAAATACCGCTTAGTTCACTTTGTGGTGAACTTAGTATTAACAGTAGAACTTTTCCAAATACTACGTCTTCCCAGACAAATTAACACTTTTGAAATTCAAACATGTTAAACATTTGACAATATTTACTGGATCATCTGGGTACAAAAAACGGCCCTAGATTTGCAACACTCTACTGCAGTTTATCCATAGAATTAGTAATTTTTTAATGTTTTCACATATCCCTCTGAAACCTCTCTTTGACACTACAGATAATAAAATAATAGCAAATCTTATACTCCACTGCAAGAGGAACACAAAATTTTGATTTAAATCAACTATTGTTAAGGAATGAAAAGTAAATGGATTGGAAACTCAGTTGCCACAAATGTAGTTTTAAAGACTTTTCTGCTACAATATTCAGAATAACAAAGCAGAACACAGAAAAATCCCACAAGTTTTAAACCAAGTCATACTCATACGTTAGTCTACACATTCTTACCTGTACATCTACTGCTGTCTGCAGAACAGAGCCTGTGCCTTCTACATAGTGTCCATACCTGAACAAACAATAACAATCTTAAATTAATATTTTCATGGGGGCTCATAGAGCTGACAACTGCAAAGATGCGGGCAGTTACTTAAGTTCCTTTGCTTTGATTAACAAATAGCCTCCTGGATAGATAAAGCAAAAGGCCTTGTTACTAACAATGCTAACCTTTGGAACGCAGTACCCTCTGCACAGGTTCTCTAGGGAAGAGTTTGCAATCAATGCATGGGGGTTTACCCACACTAATGCCTTGGAAGGCAACTATACAAGGCCAAGGAATTCAAGCACAGCATCATCAGACCATCAGAAAGGGCCATCTACATTGCACAAACCAATTTTACATAAAGGCAAAATGTATTAAAGGCCAAATGGTCCCAGGGGACCTAACTCTCTGTATTGAAAGGAGGACCATTAGTGTCAGCCTCCAGCAATCCATTAGGAACAAAGTGGTTCAATCACATTTAACTTTTGGTTGCTCATGGTTATTCCAAAGAGGGAAGGGATGGGGGATGGCCAGGCATCTATGCAGAGCAGTAGAAGAAAGAAAGAAAAAAATTAAATCTAACTAAAGAGTAAGCAAATTTACATTCTAAAACAATATGATAGCTTTTTTGGATGCTTTGTGGTTGATTGCATAACACGTTTACCTTGTAGTCTCTTCCAGACTTAATTATATTTAAATATAATTACAGACCTTCAGAAACATGTTCTGCTGATCTAACTATGACAGTTTTTGAACATCCTAAACAGAAGGAGACTGAGTCAAGTCAACAGATGGCTTTTGCACAGTGGAAGAACTTTGGAAGATCCCCCACATCAGAGTGATCTGGTCTGCAACCATTAAAAGACACTATTCTCTATTTTAATCTGTGCATCTGTAAAGTCAGTTATAAAGGTCTTTTGCTCCACTTGGGGCCCGCTCTAAAGCAAGGCACTGGAACAATTTTTGTTTCTAGCCTTCCTAATTCTGCAATGAATAAAGCAACAGTTTCCCTTCAGCACAGACACAGTGACCAACCGTGGCGCAATCTTGAGAATTTCTTTTTCAGTTGGAAAAGCTTACGAGTAGTTCTGCCAATATCAGGGAGGGCAACACTCATTTTAAAATAACGCACTTGCAAATACTCCTTAGGATCAGAAAAAAAGGCCCTAAACACTGATGGAGATTAAAAACATACAGAATCAAACTGTGTTGTAAATAAATCACCTTTAATTGATTAGCTGCATTCTGAAAACGCAGCAAGTTTAACAATATAACACACAAAGCACTGAGAAATTCTGATGATCTTATATAGCATTGGATCGTATTTCAGATTAATATATCTAAGCCAAAATAAATACATGAGGATAAATTTCAAGGCAGTATTTTAGAGGTTTATTTGGAGAAAAGAATCTTTTAATAGGATTCATGTTATATAAAATACTCCACTAAATAACTAGAGTACAGAACTCCTCACAAAAAAAAAAATCCAGCTGGTGTAAAAAATGGTTTGGGGGTCGGGGGAGCGTGTGCTGGTTTTTTTAACACAAATGTGGGCAGATAACCAATGTCAGCTGGACTGTTATTAGTATTCTAGCTGCTGACTACAGAAAAATTAACATTCCTACCTTAGACTCAGAACATAATTGAACACGGGAATATCTGGCACAGTAAAAAAAGATGCATTGATTTTCTGACATTTTACTACCAGATATAATGAAAGAAGTTGGCTTAAGAAATTACAGTCTTCCATTTTCATCCAACTCAAGATTTATTTTTTCCTCCTCCATTTCTGTAAGCTTTAAAACAACTTTTTAATTTCATACACATAATATATTATTTCTGGGTATATTGTGTCCTATATTATGACTAACAAAAAGTTAATTTCCACAATGCTAGAGAGAGTTTTTGTAACTAATATTATACTTCTAATATTTTAGAAGGCATCGCTTCTCTTGCCAACAGCATAGCAAGAATTTACAAGTCCAGAATGATTCTATCTAAAGAAGTATTTTTCATTTGTTCTGTCCTTTAAAATGGACGATTTCCTCTCACAACTTCAGTCACCATAAATATACTCCTAAGAGAAACCATGGCGTCTGTAGTCTCGAGGAAGTCCAAAAGCATTTTCAATTGCCTAGGAGTCTAAGGTCGTAAGGAAACATAGGATCATGGGCTCAATCTCTTGTGCGTCACAGGCCATTACTCTCTACTCTTGCCCTCTACTCCACCCAAGCCTTTCAGAAGACATACCGGCATGACAAAGGCAGAAAGGCAAAAACCCCTGCTGAAATACCAGTGTTTGTGATCCCTGAATTAGCAAGGACTGGGAAAGGCATACCTGGATTTATCCTCATCACACAAACCTTGCTGGAAATATCTGAAGACCAGTCAGAACTGAGGGAAATTTTTCTCCCAGTCTCCAAGCTGATGATCAGTATGACTTACAAGAAAGACGCCAGACAGGCATCTTGCTTAGGGATTCTGTCTACTACTTGGAAGTGCTGTTCTACTCCTTTTAGGGTCCTCTTTCCTAAATTTCATGCTTCAGAGAAACACAAAAACAGAACTCCTAGAACACATACAGCAACAACTTCTTCTTCAGAAAGTGACCTGGATGAAGCCTGAGATGTAATTACCATCTTTTTCTTAATGAAGAGCTGTAAATGCTATGACCACACTTGAGAACCATGTTGGAAACCTTCCCTCCCAAAGGCTCTTAAAAATGGGAACAAAGACAGTAAATTAGATTCCTACATTTTGAGCCAAGAAGAACTACCACAGCTATCTGGCCTGGTTCCTTCCACATCAGCAGAAGGGCAACAGTCACGTTCCATGTCAGATTTCCCACTGCTACATACAAAGACTTCACATTAACTACTCAGGAGCCTCCTTTAGGGCGATTTTGATAAATATGACCACAAACTACCATAATGTATTCTAGCAAAACCACAAGTGGCCGATGTATTTTTGACGACACCTAAGGCATATGTGAGATACACAAGGAATCATTCTGGCCTAAGGTTTTTATTTGACTATTCTAGTTCAGACACAGATCCCATGAGACACCGACTCCCCCCCAACTCAAAAGATTGAGGGCATCTGTCAATGAGAGCTGGGGGAAGGGCCTTCCTATTGCACAAATTTTGAACTTTTGAAATGCTTTCTCCTCTCAGCTTTTTTACTGTCAAAAAGTTGAAGTTACAAAATCTGCAGGAACTCTGTCAACCTGGCAGTCTAATTTCTACTAATTAGGAAAAAAAAAAGTTATAATTAGCTTTAACTCATCAACTAAGCCGTTTTGTTGAAACATTCTGAGAATTCCAAAAAAAAAAATCTAATCTGAAAAATTCACCAATACTCCAACCAGCATTTTCCAACACAAATGCATTCAGTGCAAAAGCTCTTGACCGGTTTTCTGTGGGGTTTCAGAACGCTCAACAACCTCCAGCAGTCAAACTTGAAATTGCAAATTACAAATCAGACAACTACTAGACAGAAAAGCACTGATGTTCTGCACCATCAAACAGGATTTGAAATGCAGCAACTTAACTGTTTTTATGACATATGGCCAATCCACAGCTACTCTGACCTCCACAGCTGAAAAATCCAAGAAATCGATAAAACGTACAGTGGAGACAGTTTTAATGAGGAATGGATCTGTCATGCATGAGACTTTGTAACTTCATTGAGCAACATAAAAAAAATTCATTAATGAATCAGTACTATACCAGTCTACTGGAACCATATTTCCGCAGGGGTAATTAAGCTTCTGTGAAGGTCAACAACAAATGGCACTGTCTTTTGTGAATGCCTTTTTGGAGTGGGCACATGATGTTCTGCCAGACAGATTCTCATGCCGGCATTCCACTGGACCAGGAAGCACACTACACAAGGAGGTTTTTTTTCCAGAAGCCTGGAGTTTTTTTGATGAAATTGCTCTCCTTGTTTTTACAGTACACAAGCATAAACACACTTAAAATTTCAGGACATGATTCAGCAAGACATCTTCTTTGCAGCTTACCCTTTTGTAAAGCATGTGGATCTGCGGCAGGTAGGTTTAACAATGTCTAACAAGAAAGCATAGCGCAGTAAGGACTTTGGTGGTAAGAAATACTGACTCATTTCTTCCTTTTCCTCTTCTAAGAAATCTTTTAGCATTTGAATAGAAGAATCATTGTCCTGATCACGTTTCCTTTCCATTTCTTCTACTGTTTCAAGCTTAAAAAGAAAAGCTCCTTTTGGTAAACTCGTCTTGCTGCTGCAATCAGGACCCATGTTTGGATCCAGTTTCTTCTCTTCAGAAGACGAGGAAGAAATAGCTTCATGCACTTTGCCAGCAACTTTGTCCTTGACTAAGTCTTCTAGATTCTGATCTGGGAACCTTGTCAAAATCTAGGAACAAATTGTGAGAAAAATATTAAAGAACTGCATTTGATAAACAACTTGAGAGCAGACTCTGCAGTGAAATAAGAATTCCTTTAGAGATGCTCAAAATAGAACCATAGAATAAAATAATAGAATCGTCCAGGCCAGAAGGGACCTCCAAAGGTCATCTAGTCTGCCCTCCTCACAGTCAGCAGGGACACCCCCAACTAGACCAGGTTGCCCAGGGCCTTGTCGAGCCTCACCTTGAATGTCTCCAGGGAAGGGGCCTCAACCACCTCCCTGGGCAACCTGTTCCAGTGCTCCACCACCCTCATTCAATGCTATTTTCATGAAGATTGCAAAAACGGTTAACATCAAGATGTGGCTGACCTACCAGCAATGATGTCAGGAACAACCACAAATAATTGCCTTTGCAAAAAGACCTTTCCAAGGGTGTGAAAAGGGTAGCAGAATGCATTGTTTTCTAGCCCACTAACAGCTACTGACCCCCAACTATTTATAGCCATCTAAGCTGCTGGCATGCATTTCAGTCCTTAGAAAACTCAGTATCAAGGCTGAAAAGAAAGAATTAAATTCTCTGTTGATACCACTTATCCCTCTCTCCATTCATCAAGACACACCACTACACTGAAAATTTAGTACCCAATCTTCATGAAACAAAGCAAATTCAAGTACCACTAACGGACTCACCTGACCAGGAGCTTGAAAGGAAAATGGCTCTTGGTGAAGCTTTGCAATTAGAAAGTATCGGAGCCTAGAATTGGGAATGCCAAGCTGTAAGCAAAATCCACAATCCTTTAGTCCATATGATAAAGAGAGAAAAAGTGGTCTAGTGTCATATAAGTTATCTACCATTATATACGCTAATAGAACTATGCCACACAAATATATATCCTAAACATTTATAACTTCCGTGCCTAGGTATTTTCAAGGAAACAAGTATTCTTTGCACCTCATTGTTTTTACTTTCTCGGAAATTGAACAGGAATGTAAACAAACTTTTACGCAAGTAAGAAGAAAAACACGATGCATGATGATTTCTTGGGACAGGTATTACCCGTTTTCTTTTTAAAAAGCAAAAAGGCATCTCCTTGCCTTTTTAAACAAGGAATTATCAGACATCTAATAATGAAACAAATGCACCTCAACTGGTTTTCAAGCTACCCTCTATCAGCTTCTCTAAGATATATACAGTACTTCACTGATTCCACAGTCTTGTATAACCTGAAATCTGTCAACTTTGTTTTCAGTTGCCAGGGAAACAAGCAAACAAAGCCCCTCCTCCCACAAATGACATAGTCACATTTTCTGTGCTGGGAAATCCACAGGCATCAGCACTTCCGAAGCAGTGAGGCTCCTGCAGGGAAAACCACCTTCCCGGTCATGATGTAAGTTTGTGCCTTCTTGAATAATATCAAACGGTAGGAAAGCAATATGGGACTAGGATCTGAACAATAACAAGAGTATGATTTTGCCAGGACAGTGACGAGAAATCAGGAGTCACGCTTTTCATTCAGAAGAGTATGCTCTGGGCATGACTTCCTTTTCTAATACAGTGGATCACTTTAAAATCTTTTTGGGCTCAGCGCAGTTTGAACAGTTAAATAATGTTAGAGCAATTTTGGTACTCACACAGGTTGGAGACAAGAGAAATTCTTGATATTTAAATCCACATGTTTCTAGTGTTTGCAAAAGTTCATTTCTGGCAGTGAAAAAATCAAAAAGCAATTACTCCCTTCAAACAATCCTTAGGCCCTTTTTAATCTTAAATAAAAAGTCATTAAATGCACTACCTTCGGTACCAAGACATTCAGCACATTCAGTGAAAGAACTGTACAGAGAATTACAGATAACAAGTCATTCATTTCTGAACTTGAGGAGACAACATACCAAGTTCAGTGTTAGCATAGCCAAAAATGACTATTACACATTCTCGGGTATCTCACACCTACTTTGGTGAAAACACTCCTTCAAAAAATATCCCATCTCTAGGAGAGTACTTACAGCATGTCAACAAGGAATATAATCAGAGGGCAAGACATTCTCTTTATTGTGAATTATAAAACAAGAGATTAAAACAACTACAAATAGCTCACTACTCTGTTCCTGATTCTTGGCATCAGCTAAGCCTAACAAAAGGGCTAACTCAAGGGATGACAAAAATTGGTGGCTGATAATAACAGTGAGGTAGGACTGTACTTCATAAACAATGGAAAAATCACTGAAATGGAAACCTCCTTAAAAAGACTTGCCTTTTCTATTCCATGCAGGCTGCACTAGGTTGAACTATACAAAAAGCATGAGCTGTGACCCGTCCCTGACACTGTAAGTGACACCACATTCCAAGCATTGTAAGAGAAAGCAAGCAATCTGACTGGGGTGTTTTCTGAACTACAACTTGTTCCAAACACTGGCCAGCAAGGTGTAGCCTAGGGAATCACAGCATCTACAGCAGCAGCCTGCACCTCCAACAGTGTCCAAGCACTCACAGAAGACTGCTGCCCACCTGACCAGTGAGAAAGCTGAACATGTCTCCCAGCTGCCTGCCGTACTCATGAAGGACCATGATGTGCAGGGTGGGTGCTCTCTTTCAGGAATGCTATGGAAAGATCCTACTTTATTCCAGCAAGAAATGAGAAGGAAGACCGTAACCTCTCGTCTCCTGCTATGCCCACAAGAGAGGGGAATGCTCCTGCCGTTATTAGGTAACCTCACTGACAACCTTCCTCTTCCACATTTCAGACAAAGACTATACACCGTTTTCATACTGTATCTCTGGACCATTTGATGGGAATCCCGAACCAGGGATAATCTACTATCAACAGAGGTACTGAAGTAAGCCTCTATGTACTGTGATCTCCACACAGTATGCCGTGACCTTCTGTCACGGATAAAACCCTAAAAACTTCGAGTACTACACCTACTGTTATTTTTCCTTAAAAATTAATATTGACCCTTTCTAAAGGACACATGATGATCAAATAAAATCAATTGAGTCTATTTGTTATAACATATTATCCGCTTATAGAAATAAATACTTATTTAGCATGTTCCTTTCACAGTCTAAGATTTTCATTTCTAAATTAAAGCAGTATTTTTAACCCACAGCTGCCAGGTGTCCCATCTCACTGTTTTGCTAAGTTAAATTCCAGGAAATGAAAATCCTGCCTTCTCCTTCTAAAGAAAACGTCCTTTATTGAAAACCTGCATAAATTAGACCTTACCTTGCAGAAGAGGATTCAAATCCTTTAACATTTTCCAAAAGTAGGTATTTTGGAAGCTTCTGGAGCCTACAAGGAAAAAAAGAGAAAGGATCAAAAAATCAGAGGAGCAAGATGTAAGCTACATTATATTCATCCACAGATTTGTTTAGCTATAAGAAAGATCATAGTATTTCCACATTATGCTAGCTGTCGAAGTTTAGCATCCTTAAAAAAAAGTACCTCAACTTTCATGGTTGCCTAGACCAAATCATTCCCATCTGAATTAAAAATGTGGACTGCTTGGAACTATAAAAACCAACAAAACCCACTTATGTTCAGATCGACTGCTGTAACCTCCTGTAACCCATGCATGTACTTCTGAAAATGCTTACTGCTGTTCATTTCCTAAAGCATAATATTATTATTCAACAGATTGAGTTTGCAATAGGAAAGATAACTGTCAGGACAAAAGAGATTACTATTTAGCCAGGGAACAGAAAAGTTTTGTTTTAAAGTGCCTAAACCTGAAATCAATGTCAAAATGTCATATCAACTTTAGTGATAACACATCAGAAAGAGAATTCATCTAATTGCTTTAATAAATACAACATGTTTAGAGCTCAAACTGTAGATATTACCAATCTTCTATACTTAACTTTTTCATTTAGGAAGGGGAGGAGGGAGAAGGGGGAAAGGAGTGCCTGAGGTTTAGCAAGATCAGTGCAGAGGTCTGGAAATAGGCTCTTTCCAAAAACAGCACATAAAAATCTCTGGAGAAAGGAACATGCCCAACCTCTGCCAGGGACCATTCTAACAATTTAGAAGCACAGGTGATTCAGATTCAAGTCTCTGGGCACATTCCCTGGCACTGATTAATTCTCTAGTATGGCTAATGTAGGCATAGTATGTTTGTCACATGCTGGGATCTCAGAACAACATATAGAAACAGGATACTGACAGCAGAGAGCAGTCCCATGCTAATTTAAGTCAGTAAGTGACTTTGATCTTCCACTGGTACAAACCACAGCAGAATTTGTTTTAGCATGTTCTTAACTACCATTAATTAAAGACGTTTACATGAAGAATTAAAGAACTAAAGCACTTCACAAGAAATAGGAAAATGTACAAGATACTAAACGCTTAAAAAATTTAAAATTTAAAAATACTAAAAATAATAGCAAAAAAAATAATTCTTAACAGAAAAAAGCAGCAGCAGCCTAATTTCCTGCAGAGGAATGGAGAATATATCTGTTGGTATGTTTACCCACACTCAACATCATCATCACTTACTACAAAACTGATTTTTAAAGTAATGAATCCAGAGCATAGCCTGAAACGCAAGAGCTCATGCAGGATCAACAGATCACAAGACAAGTAATCACGATACAAAGAGTGTGTGTTAAGTACTTGGCAGGTATTAACATTACAAATGGGTCTGTAAAATTAGCACTTTGGTGTCTTAGCATTGGATTTCCCTGGGTTATGGCTTGGACACGATAAACAGACAGTATCTGGACCATTTGGGTCAGACCCTCTTTGCTGGCGGAGTGCTCCAAGGATTTCCCAAGTCTTTCCAATTCCTGAAATTGTCATTCCCATATCTCTAATATTTGTCTTCCCAGGCTATCTTTGAGCTTCATTTAAGCTCCATTTCATTATAAAAGCCTGAACGTAAGATGGGAACAGCCAAGGGATGAGAAATTATTTTATAGTTTCCATAAACTGAACGCATGCTGTACCAATTTAGAATTGGTGGTTAATTCCTATATTAAGAATTTCCCTTTTTTGGGCTGAAATACTCCATACTCAATATCTGGCAAACATATCATACCCAAAAAACACACAAATGCTATCTCAGTAAAACATAAATCTATTAGAACTGAGAAACGCTGCAGAAGCCACCATCTCGAGCTTATTACAGACTGCCTTCAGTAAGTACTGCCTCCAGAAACAACCTGCCCAAGGGAGATAAGGGACATCAGCAGGGTCTCATGGGGTGTTGAGATAAGTGCCACAGCCAAGCCCAGCTCCTTTGCATCGTCATGACGAGAAACATAGGTCCTGCAGTCTCCAAAGCTTTGGTTTTGAGAAGGAAAAGCTTCTACCCTTTATCCAGCTAAGCCCACAGCAACAAGGAAGCAACATTTCCATATTAACGCACAACAGTGTCCCAAGAGCAGCCAGCTCCTTAGCTGTGTCTCAGTTTAACGGAAAGGAACACTGAGGTCAGGATTCCCTTAAGGATAAGGAAGGTACTATTATGCTGACAAATTATTAACGTACACTCTACTTGCTGTTTTTAATTTATCATTTTGAAAAGTCAGTCTGGAGGACTGAGCTCCATTCATTGTTCCAGAAAAGATATCCTATGCAACTTTTTTGTGTCTCTGCTAGAAATGGGGGAGTAATAATAATAATAATCTTTGTTTTTACCTATTACTGATCTTACTAGGCTACAGAATCTACTTTATGTTCTGTTTTATGTTCTCTGCCACAGATTCCTCAGGTGATTCCAGCTAAGCCACTCAGCCCTTCTGCATCTGTGTTCTCTATCTGCTGATGACAAGGGCAAAAAGGCAGTCCCATTTAATGTTGCTGGCTGCAAAAAAGTTCTTTCTGGAAGAAGGATGAAGACTCTTTTCTCCCAGTGTTGAAAGAAAGGCTGTTGTCCGTACCAGTTTTCTTCTGTGCAGAAAGTGTTCATCAAATAAATCAAAGAAAAAAAGAGACAGGCAAACCTCCCTTCGTCTTTCTTGAATTCTGAAAGCAAGATTAACCAACAAAGGAATACAGAGCTGACCCAGTCTCCAGCAGAAACAGCACTGCCAGGAATGGTGTCTGGTGGGCTGTAACGGATGCAAATTCTCAGGCTCATGCCAATTGGTGCCCAGTGGACATCTCAATCCAGAAGTAGAGATTTCTGCTGGGTAACCTCCCTGAGCAACTGCTTGCTTCACTTCCCCAAGAAGGGTTCTTACAGTGTTATGCATCTCTTCCCAAAAAAGACTACGAGCATTAATTGGAGCTGATTTTTAACACTCTCAGTAAGACCAATTTTGGTCAGCAAAACTCACTTTGTATGGATTTACTGTTTCAAAATTTAAGGCATACATAACACAAATAATTATGGCTACTTTATTAGGAACTGGGGGCAAAATGACAGATCAATACAAATACAAGGGCACTGTTCAGACAATGCAGTTCTATTTGAATTCTTTAGTATTACTACTCAAAACAAGAGACTGTGTATTTTTAGTTTGTAGTACAATCTGCCCCAAGATATCTGGAAGCAACACCAAAGATACACAGCAGACACTTTACGAAAGAATGAAAGGGGATGGAAGATGTATCGTAATAACAAGCCAGTAACTTATTTAAACAACCTTTCAAATGTTACCCATTCAAAAAGTGACTAAATGTTGAATCAAAGCTTTTTTTACCTGGTATTTCAAACAACTTCTGTATTTCCACTATGCCCATTAGCAAACTGTTGTTATTACCTACTCCTGCTTCTACATAAAGTTAGTGCAAGTTTGATGTTAAACTGAAAATAACTCAATCTTTTTTTTCTATTTATGATATAGCCACAGTTTAAACAAGACACACAATAAAAAGAAAATCAAACAATAAAAGCATATACAGTAACTATGAGATGATAGTGACATTAGTAAAATACAAGTATTGTAAATTATATATGATCATGTGAAAATAAACAAGTAATTCAATAACAATACTAGTACTATCCCTGTAAAACATTACAGATGACTTATCACTGAAATATAAAAGAGCTACTTGGTTACAACAAAGGCTTAAGAACTGGGGTAGAAGTGCATTTATACCTTGGGAGAATATCAAGGATATAGAGAAAGCTCTTTGTCCGTGGATCAGTTACATCACCTTGCAGGCCGATTCTAGGGAAGAATAAAGAAACACCCCTGTATGACTCAGAGCAGACTGACATTTGACTTCTGTTTTTCTACAGAATCCTGACACCTTTTGCTCTGAGTTTCAAAAAGGGATTCTGCAAAAGCATCATGTACAGACAGGAGGACCTGCGCACAGAGGCAGTGTCCCAAGAAATGCTCCAAGGAATGAAAGCCTGCCCCTGGCATCCATCAGCTCACAGTGAGGTTAAAATTGAAGCATTCACTAATGAAATCCACTCCCCACATCTGCAAAGCATTTAGCATTCTGGTCTTGTCCAGCAAACTCCTTGAACATACTCAGCTCTGAAAGAACAAAAACACCCCACTGGGCCCCTGGGAATACCCCGCTATTTTACACTGAATATATTAAATTATTCCTATGAATTAAAGCCTCAGTGCTCACCATTTTACAGGACTGAGCCCCACGTGAGTAACTTTGTAACCAATTTTGTAACATTAAACTCGACAGTTCATGTAGGTTATAAAAATGACAATACAATATAACCATGCCAGGTCTGTGTTCCCCTAACTTATACTCGTATTAGCTCTTAAAAAAGAATAAAGCCTTGGTAGAAGAGTTTTAGCACCTCTCTAAATTAATGAGACAGACACAGTTTTTTCTTTTCACCATATTGTTAAAAAAAAATGAAATTGAAGGAATGATTCCTATATACATCATAGGTTTGCACAAATACATTTTTATAGATCAGCACCACTTTGGAGGGATTTCTTTTTAATCTTAGAGCATCCAATGTGATATACTTGCTTACACAAGCAGTTTCAACACCATCAACAGACTTTTTTATGGAAGTACTATTTTGCATAAGTATAGGTACTAGAGTCTTACCTCCACTGGTCACTGCTGCCAAACAATATGAATTTGAAACTAGTCTGACAATTGACACCTCAGGAAGCTCAGTTTGTAATCAGCAAGATATTTCTCTGTATCATCTACAAAACCATTTCAAAGCTATTATCCTCCTAGTCTTGGTTAAAACAGAAATATTCCTCAGAATAAACTATTTGTGTGCACATACAATTTTCAAAGTACAAATAAAAACAGATTATAGTTTTAGTCTCAGGCAGAAGTAAGAAATTCCAATCCTCTTCCTGGAGTTGCCCCAGGAAAAGATTAGATCGTTATCTAAAGGGAAAGGAAGCACTCCTAAACAGCAAAATCTCTGAATTTCACTGTGAGAGGAATAATACAGTATGCAAACTAAATGCTACAAGAAGCTTACTTAAACTGAATTAAAATCTACGTTACAAGAAATGTGATGAATAATTAAGATTCAGATTGCTGCATTTCTTCCACCTCAGCAAACATCATGATGAACAGAGCTACAACATTTTTGCTTAGAAGATAAAGATACACAGATGAACCACACATTGTGTCCCTCTTGAAAACATTTCTCCTCTAATAGTACATACTGTAATACTGCGCTTTTCTCCAAAGTGTGCTATATCTACCTTGTAAATGGCTGACAGGGAGGACTCATCAAAATCATATCAAAAGATAATCTGTCAAATTCTTTCAGTGTTATGCCCTGAATAAGGAAAAAAAAAGAAGAATGTTGAGTGTTGTAAACTGTATGAAACTCTTTCAGACGAAACTGCCCCTCTTCCACTATATGCTTCATCTAGCAAAAAACTACCTAAACTCCCATTTGACCTAATAATTTCAATCCTTTCTACCTTAGCAAACCATGCAACGAAAATATACATTAATTGCTTTGAATATGAAGCAAAACCACTAATGATGTTAGCATCTATTCGTACTCTTGATGTTTTTATCTACTCATTCTTTCAGTGCATAGTGGTTCTTTCAGTAGATCATATCAAAATACTGCCTAGTTATTTCTCCCCATCCCTCCTCCAAATAAAGTACCATTATTCAGATATTAAGTCATTGTACATCAAAACCAACATTAACCTATTCAAAACAGGTGAAAAAATACTAGATCTTCTCAAAAGACAAAATATCTGAACAAAAAAGTGGCTCAAGTGTTAACATGACAATTTTTAGAGTCCGTGGGGTTTAACCGTTTACCGGTCCAAACTGTGGGGTTTAACTCTTAGGAGCTCATTACCCACACATCCTATAAAGTTTACTTCATTCTAGCTTTTGCAAAGTAAAAATCACTCTACTCTGCAAAAATATTTCTGTTTAGAGAAGAAAGAATTAGGTCTGTGTCATGAATTAAATGCACAAGTAGAAGTTCCTCTAGACTACATTTTAAACAATACTAAAAGGACAACATACTAAGGGCCAAGAGAGGAGAAGGATAAAGAACAAGTAACTATGAGCTGGGCAAAGAACTCACTGCCTTACATATTTTGAGAGATATCTACATAGCAACTGTAAAATACCTGCCCACAGAAACTACACAAAAGCTGTTAATATTTTTTGCAATAAATTTCAAGGTCTTACTGACTGTAATTTGCCTTTATAAGGAGGCAATGGCAAGCATTCTTCTTCTTTTCCCATAATAAACTGTAAACTATCGCTTACCTGCAATTATTGAGTGCTGAATAAGCATTTAACCTTTCTCCACCTATATAAGTCTACTTAAGCTGGTGTCTTAAATCAAATTCACTATCTTTCACTGTCACGTTGTAAAACTGTAAGAGAAGATTAAGAAGTATACACTAATTTCTAACTAAATCCAGGCAAAGCTACATGCCTCATTTGCCCCTCAGTTATTAAAACAAAATCCAATTTTACCTAGTTCTCCAAATAATTTGGAAAAGGGGCAGAATTCCTAAAACATTTGATCTATTAAGCCCACAAAAAAATGCACAACTGTGCCATTCAGTATATTTTCTTGTGTTTTACTGAGCTCAACTATAACTACAAAACAAAAGCATGCCTCCAAGTAATTTAATTAAATTCTTTAAAAATACATGAAAATATTTGTTTAATCTAAAAATATTATTTTTGTTATACCTTTATTGGTGGTAAGTAATAACCTTTCACATAGCCTTTCTTGACGCAGCAGTCAAGACTTTCAACTGCAGTATGAGCATCCCTCTAACTTCAACAAGCAACCATAACACAAGAAATCAAAGTTATTGTAAAACTTCTATATTCATAATGACATATATTAAATCTTTTTGTTTTTCTTGTTAATAATAAGGATAATGAAGACAACTCACTTCCACAAATGCCAGACTAGAGTAAAAAAGACAGTCGTTACTCACCTCAATTGTCTTTGCCCATAATGGTGTGCTGGGAAAGTTGTGCTTATAAACTTCATTGGCAAGAGTGCTCACATCAACAGCAGCAACAACTTCTGCAGATATGCAGCTTTCTAAAATTAAAAAAAGAATTTGAAAACCGTAGCTTCTCTTTACTACTCTTGGAAAAATGCATTTGTTCAGTTGTGGTACAGCTATGCTCAAAAATAAAAGGGAAATAACATCATCAAACTTTGCTGTGGTGCCTTTAAAACTTTATATGAAAAATACACTGTGTTTCTAATCATACGGCAAATACTTCTCTGCCTTATATATCCAAAACAGAAGCTAACGTCTTAATTTGTAGATACAGTCACACAAACTCCAAATAGGGCACATCTCTACAACGCCTTCCCCCACACTTCTGTTTTCAAAGAATTTAATTCTCTGTGACCACCAAGTTCCTTAGCCATAGAAATGTAGCCTGAGTCAACCTGCAGAGACATCCTGCCGCTGACTGAACCTCTCCAGCCACTGACAACTTAGAGGAAGTAACTGTGTCATTTTAGAAGTATATTACTTCTCATTGTGATAAAACTGCACCAATAAATATGTTTGAGGTATGTCTACTCTTGCAATAAAAGTTTGAGAAGCTGCCTGAAAAACATTTGTGCTTATATTCCAATAAAACCTTGGGCCTTGAACTCAACTGCTGCCTCCTTTGAGTTCAATGTCCCCAAAGTACCAAACATTTTGAAGGACACCACCTGGCAGCTCCTCTTCTCTTGATATCAAAGGAAGTACTTCTGGATGCTTAGGAGTGTTATTGAAAAGAAGAGACTACAGTGTAACAAATCTACTGACAGCTAAAATCCTGAAAGAAAAATACGCTAAAAAGAATGTAAATAAGCAACGGTTAATTTATAGAGTAACAGAATAATAGATTCTACAGAAACTAAAGACATAAAAAGAACAGTGTTTAATCCACTGCTCAGCGTGTGACACTATTTATTATTATTAATCACAATACCTTCACTGAGGTTTTTTATCAAGGGAGACAGGCTGTGGTCACTGCTACAGCCGCAGGCAGAGAACAGCGACCATACTTTCCTGATATACAAGACCAGTTTCAACCACCAGAAAATCTACATTAGGGTCCTATTACAAACCCCTGGATGAAACCCAGGCATTTAAAAAAACAAATTTTGTAAGCCAAAAGAAACAAGACAAATAGCATATGCCTTTGAGCAGTCTCGCAACATGCTCGAGTAACACATTAACAAATGACTTAGTGAAACACTTTATTAATTAGTGCTAGTCTGCAAATTATTTACAGTTTGAAAGTATGAAAACCCAATTATGATGTCCCCAGTGGACTTAATTTTGACTGATGCAGTTATCACCCACCTATTATCTTTCAGGTTTTCACAGCCATCTTATGCAAAACTAAGATGAAAGAGAAATCTGGGTATTAGAAAGATTGTAGCAGACATTTTAACAAAGGTCAGCCTGGTTCTCCTGGGTTTACTTGGTGAAACAGAGAGTACAAAGGAGTTTCACAAGAAAAATGTTTCCAGTCAGCTACCTATTACGAGTCAACATACAAATCATTGTTTGCAGTTAATGCCTTGACATCTTGACCATAAACTGTAACTGAAGTATCAAATACAGGTGTATTCACTAGGACAACAGAATGACTACACCTGAGGTTAAGGAACAGGTATGTTAACACTGACATCTAGCGTGAAAAGACCGTCACCTTAGCAGCTCCACTCTCTCAATTTACAAGCCTATTCAAGAACGAACAGTTTCATTTTCCTAAAACAAAACTGTAACACCTGAGTAATGGGAACAAGCTTCAAGTAATGTTTAAGAGACTGCTTTTCTAATCTATGCTTTCTGTTCTAAAACATGTGTTACAGGCCCTCTGGAGGTTAAAGAAAAACGAAAAAATATAATCAAGAACCTCAAATTATTATCTAAATTAACATACAGTTTAAAAAGGACAATTAGAAAGACCGGCAGAGTGCTTTCTCATTATTCAGATGCTCATCGTTTTTACTGGCATCAGTCCAATCTCTCCCTGCCTACACACAAACAAAAAGAAGTACCGGGGACTTGCACTAAACAACTTCACAGGCCCAAATGCCTGGAAATCCTGATAGACAGCATATAGTTCACAGTCTTTTATCGAATCCTCTTGCAAAACAATGTTCAGTCTAATCCAGAGATGTTAACCCACACGGACAGGAACTTTCCTGAACTATTCCACCCGACATCCTCTCTTCCCAATTCAAAGACCTGATAATTTTTTCAAAGCCTCTCCGCCTTTTCACTCAAAAGCTGTGCTCACTTTTCCCTTCCTCTGTGAGGGAGTCACAGAGCAGACTCCCTCTAAGAGCTGATTAAGCATATTTGTGTGGAAATACCCTGGAAACACATGAAGGAGCTCGAGCAGGCAAGCGGATCTCACACATCCAACCTAACAAAGAAAAGCTTGTGTAAATTTCAAACAATGTGAAAATGACACATTTTTAAAGAACTTCTGAAATTTAAGTAACTCTGACATCAAACTGTGATAATCCATTTTGCTATAGCAACTATATTTATGGCTTGAAAATGACTGTAGGAATGTATCATAAAAAAAACACTGAAAGCAGAGTCTAAAAAAAACAGAATCAAGACTGTGTTTAACTATCCCCGCTGACAAAAGGCACAAAAGCAACTCAGGAACATGAAAATGCCCCTGAATTGCTGACTTAGTGAGATGTTAAATCAACTCCCCAAAAGATATAGCAGAACTTCAACAGAAACAGACTCAACTCTGGAGACATTTTTTTTTTCCCCCAAACGAGTACATCCAACTTTCAAAACTTTCAAAATTTAAGAAAATTACAACTATGCAGACACAATTTAATTTTATGCAGACTAAAGAAAAAGTAATGCACATTTTCTAAGCAAAACTACATAGCTGCTGGAATACTTGCTTTGCAATACTCCTCAACACCACAGTTTTTGAGCCGAGACTTCACATTTCTGTACAAGATGTTGTACCTCAAAAGGAAGCCATAGACACGAATGGGAAGTTACTGAGGGAGGTGCTACAGCTTATTTTTAGGTAGACTAGACTGAAATACTCTCTCTTAGCTGAAAGCAGGTGAATTCAAATTTGCATCATCCTATTAGGAAAGTACTGATTTTACACTTCAGTCTTAAAACGTCTAGGATCCACACAGCAGAAACTCTTTAACTGTTATTTAATTGCCTAAGGGTGCAGCAATCAAACTTTGGGTCCCAATTCTCTATTTTGCTGTATACACAATGTCTCTGAGCCATTTCAGCTATGTAGTAGTCATTTGAGTGAAAGGGACTCTGCTGCAATGACTGGAAGGTGCAGCATCTGAAGCAAAGGAAGACAAGATGTGTGCATTAACTGCTGACTTGGAAAAAAACAACCCCAAAGGGTGTCATCTTCAAACACCGAAAATAAAATTTCTGACATTACAATATCTTTTTCCTCTTCAGAATCAATTCCTTTGTCATGTGTTTCTAGCAGACCCTAAAATTAACATAGATCTGTTTATATTCACCACTGTACTTCTGTAATAGAATCATCAATGTCAGCCGAGCACATGAAAGACACAGCGTTACACCAAGGGCAGAGCCTGGCGGATCTCGGCATATTTTAAAATCAGAGCCAGAACAATTATCTATTCTAACAGGTATATGGAAACAGATGGAAAAGGGAAGATTAGTCATATGTTTTGTCAGTCCTGTTTCCTTTTTAAACAGAGAGCAAAGATTTCACTTGGGGATTGTCAGCTCACATCTGAAATGATTACACTGAACTGCCCATGGCTATCAGTAAGCTCCGTACTTGCTTCCTGCAGGATACTTAGCAACTTTTTTCACTGCTCTATTTGTACAGGATTTGTTCACGTTCAGCCATATAAACTATGCAAATTTACATTATAGCACAACTGGCACCATCCTGTGCCATATTTTAGAGAAGCATTACATCAAAATGAGTTTAGGTGTAAAAAATTGCTCAAGCAGGCAATATTTTTGTTTTGCATTGTGCTGAATCCTAAAGCTGCTTGTTTTGTCTCCTTTGCCTCTCCTCCTGAGATAGCTATGCTCTGTGTAATTACGCTGTGTATTATGCTGTGCAATTGAAATAATGAAATAAAAGAATAAACAGAGAAGACTCAAATTCTTACTCCGTAAAATTGAAAAATAACAATTGCAGAGGAAAAATATCACCAAATTCATCACTGCAAAACTCCGGTATTTTTTAAAAGATGTCTCCGTGGGAGACTTTTTTCAGTGACCTGGCAGATTACAAACGCTTGTGGCAGAGACCTGGAACCCATTTTTCATGGGAAAACTGCCTATATTAATAAACCAGTTTAAGTTTATTTCTGTTGGGAACGGGGAAGAGCAAGCTGTTTGTTTGATGGAAAGTTGCTAAGGAAATTAATTTGTAGCCATAGACTTTCTAAAAATAAAACACTGTATTTTTCCCTGCAGAAACTCTGCACTTTCTATATAAAGAATACATTCACAAACACACACACATATATGAAGCATTGTAGATTCAGACCTATATGATCTAAACATCAACCTTTATAAATCTCACAAAGTTTGGAGCACAAGGTGGGAAGAAGGAAGAAATGCACTTCCATTTCTTAGCTACCTCAATCAAGAGTGTGAATACGAACAAACTTGCTGACTTCTGATACTAATCAAGCTGAACTTCCTAAATTTTATCCTTTTGCATGTCTCTTCTGTTTAACTTAAAATACTATTATAAAGCATTCAAAATCTGAAACTAGAAATTCTGCATATGCTGAATTATCGACAGCTGAAGTATCAACACAGAGCTAGACAATCCCCAAGATTTTTCTTTTTCAGTTTTGGACTGAAATCTTCGGAACAGATGCCTTCTCACTGTCAAAAAGAACTCGATTCAACTATGTAGGTATGTACCAATACTGATTCAAATATGTAAGTATGTACTAATAGCTTCTCCATACTGTTAATAGAGAAGCACTTGTAAGAGAGTATAAACTCCCGTGAATTTATTAAAACTCACTTATTTCTTACTGCAGGTGAGGACAATGTCAAAAGCAACTGTATACTATTTAGTGTCATATGCATTTTATTTTAATGACAGCTGCCAAATGAATGCACATCCTCATCTTGTAAGCTCAAATATGTGCTATCTTAAAACTACATTTATGAAAGATTACAGCCAGAGAGGCTGTAGAAAAGGCACTGTCAGATTCCCTGGAAAATACCTATTTGCCAATTGAAAACAGTGGCAATTTGACAGAAAAGTAGAAAGTTGGACCAGCTCTACTAAACGTAACTGGCCACAAAACTATCTCCATAACTTGGCCAGGAACCAACACTGAGCCAGAACTTGCCAAACTGCAGAATCCTTTTTGTAGAACAAGTAGCTTTCCTGGGGTGCTTCAACTGAAGCATTCCATGCTCTCTCTCTTTTCTATGTGTTTCTATTCTTTTTCTTGGCTGTATAGATTCCCTAGAAACCATACCAAGAAAATAAAGTATTACCTTCAATCTTTAAATGTATTACCTTCAAATTAAAGTATTATCTTCATCTCTCAGGTATCTGGGGTATGAAAGCACCAGTGGAATGGAGGGCTTTCTTTCAAGCTTCATACTTATACGGAAAAAAAACCCACTTTTTAATATTTCTGTACTTGATTTAAATAGAAAATGCCAAACAATCTGCCATTTCCTAAATGATATCCAAAAAACTGTGTCAGAGGTGTTTTCAAATAGCATGGTTTCATGTACACATATAGGCCTAAAACATATAAGAAACCCTGTTATTATGTACAAAAAGTACTTCCAGAGGAACATTCACTTTTTTTGGTTTCATTTCCACATAAAAGCAAACACTTAAATGGCCCTTGACTTTACTTTGTTCCTTAGGAATGGTAAAAGAAAACTGAATCCAGATGTTTAAGAAACTTAAAAAGATAATACAGCAGAAAGCAACAAAAGGCCTGACTATATCACTATTCTTGAAAGTCATTCAATTCATCAAAATCAGTTTTAGATAATGACCTGTCATTAAATACTTATTTCAGTACAAATTGCATAGAACTCTTTTTATTCAAACTGCCTGATTATTAATTTCAACAACACTCCAAAAAAGATTTTCATCTCAAAGCATATGGTTTGGACTTTTCCCAAGACAACACAATGCCTATGGGCTGAGTTCTCATATGCTTCCCAGAAAAATAAGTAACCAGTTTTGAAAACAAGTTATACCCTTTGTATACACTTTGTAAGTTTCAATTGGTATTTAACTATTTAGTACTATCTAGCATCATTTACACAAATAATAACACCCCATCATCAGCCTTGGCTGGTATGACTCTTCATACTTACTGTAATTTCTTTAGTCAAATGTAACCCCAGAATAAGAGAAATTACAACATGCACTGACACCAATGCATTTGTTCAGCAAGGTCAGAAACAGTAAGCTTGGAGAGAAATTTACCCTTTCAGGAAATAATACATGGGTTTTGGTTAATTCCTTCACCCTCCAAACTATGCAAGATATAACTGTGATATATGCTCTCAAGCCTTCACATGCACAGTAACTATCTACTGGATACAGGTTTACAGTATTCTGATAATCTTCTAAGGCTGCATTCCCCATATTCCCATTCTTTCAAGTATTTTGTTGTATTGTAAATGATGCTTTCTTAGGTAGGCATCCATAGGATATCACATCTGGCATTATAATTTATTAACTATTGCAAAACATCACCAAACATTTGCAAGGCATCTATTACTATGTTAAGAACAGATAACATTCACTAAAGATTTGTTACATACAACACACCAACACATGACAAATGCCAGAGTGAAGGACCACGGTGCAGGCTTTCAGGAACCAGTCCACTTTCTATGCAAATACGGAAATCATCTATACCATGTAGATAGTTCCCCATCGCTTCAGGAAACAGACCACTACAAAAGTAGGGCACTGCTACATCAGCTATATATATAATATACAATGGCTAACACCCTCTTTTCAATTTCAGAAAGACTCCAAAATCTGCAGTTTCATACAAAGATATATTTGGCTCGTAATAATCTAAGGATGTCTCTGGAAATAAGGAAAACACATCCCTACAACACAGAGCTAGGATTATTTACAATAATAATATGGGTATCTATTTCAGTATGTCTTTTTACATATCACATATATAAAACATATATGTGCATTCAAGTAAAAACTAGATAGTAGAAAAAATGCCGCACTGCCAATTGTGAGTATGCGTTAAGTGAATGAACGATGCTAAATGGATTCTACTCTGTAAGCATAACGTTTTTAATATTACTCAGCTCACCGGAAAATTAACAAGGTAAGTTTTCACCTGATGTTTTTATGAAAATGTTCTCTGTTGTAGAGTGTGACAGAACGGCTGCTAATGCTTATGAAGACTGAAATACTTGAAAGATTGTAGTTACAAATAATTATGGCGATTCTCTTAAATTATACAATTTTTTGTTGAATCTGTACTTCAAAAAGGTCCAGAGGAGATCAATAGCCCTAGCTCAATTTTTCATTTGGGGAAGCCAAGTCACAGAGCCTACAGGGCTTGCTGAAGGTCACCCAGGCCATGCTTTAACAATATAGCAAATTCAGTTCCTTGTACCAAAACAAAAACTCGCCTGGGAACATGGTTTAGCATGAATTCACTGCAAGAGTTTTCATATTTAGAAAATGTTATACCAGTCTTCTACATGGGTTCACTGGGATACGTGCCACAAAAACCAAGGCTGCGTGCCGGCCTGTGGGATACCTGGGCTAATTTGACTGAGTATCAAACTGTGCACGACCCCATTTGCAGCAGGTATGGGTCAGCACATGACAGAACATGTATTACCGAACACAAAATCAATGGCCTTCCCAGAAGCAGCTGCCTGGGCCGCCGCAGGACCATGGATCCATGATTTCCACCCCAGCGCGCTCCTGGGCACCTTGCTGCCACCCAGCTGGCCACCAAGAATATCGGGCACTGCTCTTGTTTACAGCCATTGACTCACAACGTAAACACACCTCTAGCCAAAATTCAGCTGCCTATGCCCCTTTACAACTCGGCCTGTCACAGCAGGCCCGTCAGACACCTGCCTCCCCCGACTCCCCTCAACACCACCCTCACCACCATAAGGGTTTTTTTCTGCCCCTGCAGAGCTGGTGGCTCTGACTCTGGTTTGAGGGGACAAGGGTGCCCCTCTCACCTCACAGCTTCCTTCCACGCGGTGCTTGTGCAACACAGTGGGCGGGGGGCAACGTGCTGGGCTCGGGAAGGGGCTGCGGGAGGAGGGGGGCCATCTTAGCCCGCCCCATGGAGAAGATGGCGCCCTCCACAGCCTCCCCGCGGGGGTTGGGGTCCCGTCGAGAAGATGGCGCCGGGGAGGGGGGGGACGCACGGCGGGACTGCGGCTGCAGCAAGTACCAAGGGACGCGCTGGAGGTGGCCGCTCGCCGGTACCTTTCAGGGCCTGGTGCATCCCCCCGATGCCACTGTACAGCTCCAGCACCCGCAGTTCCGCCATTCTTCAGCCGGCGCCCGACCCGGCGCTCCCGGCCCGGCGCTCCCGGCGGCCTCCCCGAGCGCCGCCCGCCCGTTCCGCTGCTCTTTCGTTCCCACCCGCCCGTCCTCCTCAGGGTCGGCGGCTCCCCGCCAGCCCCCGCCCCGCTGCGCAGCCCGGGAATTTAGCGGCTTAATTTGGCGTTGCTAATTGCTCATTAAACCCCAAAGTGGGCTTAGGCCCGGAGGGTAAAGCCACCCGCGGACACGACCGGTTCCGCTGCCCCCTGAGGCAATGGCAGACATGGGGCCGACACAGCTCTGCCGCCTGCGCCCTCCTGGGAATGGGGTCTCAGAAGAAGACCCTTCCCCCCACCATCAGTCCCCTTGGTGACAACATCTCCTCCTGGCCGAAGGCTCCTCACAGGGGCAAGCAATGAAATCCCCGACCCAACTGATACCCAAGGCAGATTTTATGTAGTTTATAAATGGCTGAACTGTAGAGAATCTTCTTTTAGAGAAGAAACGTAGCTATCTTAGTAACTATCCCAAATGGTTTCAAGGACTCAGTAAGATAAGAAAGGATGTCTGTGGCCCTGAGAACATGGTGACCTAAGACAGGGATGACAGGGATGCAATAAATATGGACATTAGAATCATAGAATGGATAGAGTTGGAAGGGACCTTAGAGATCATCGAGTTCCAACCCCCCTGCCATGGGCAGGGACACCTCCCACCACACCAGGTTGCTCCAAGCCCCATCCAGCCTGGCCTTGAACCCCTCCAGGGATGGGGCAGCCACAGCTTCTCTGGGCAACCTGTTCCAGTGCCTCACCACCCTCACAGCAAAGAATTTCTTTCTGGTATCTAATCTAAATCTCCCCTCTTTCAATGTAAAACCGTTACCCCTTGTCCTGTCACTGCACTCCTTGACAAAGAGTCCCTCCCCAGCTCTCCTGTAGCTCCCTTCAGATATTGGAAGGCTGCTCTAAGGTCTCCCCGGAGCCTTCTCTTCTCCAGGCTGAACAACCCCATCTCTCTCAGCCTGTCCTCACAGCAGCGGTGCTCCATCCCTCTGAGCATCTTCGGGGCCCTCCACTGGACCCGTTCCAACAGGTCCATGTCCTTCCTGTGCTGAGGACTCCAGAGCTGGACACAGTACTCCAGGTGGGGTCTCACCAGAGCAGAGGGGCAGAATCACCTCCCTTGCCCTGCTGGCCACACTTCTCTTGAGGCAGCCCAGGATGGGGTTGGCTTTCTGGGCTGCCAGTGCACATTGCCGGCTCATGTTGAGCTTCTCATCCACCAACACCCCCAAGTCCTTCTCCTCAGGGCTGCTCTCCAGCTATTCTTCACCCAACATTGTCTAACAAACAGGTGGTAGCAGAGAGATCATTAGTTTTAATAAGCAATTAAGCAGCTAGAGTGTTTTGCCAACATGAAAAGTGAGCCAAAGGACAGGTGAAGAAGATGAAGATTGAGGAAGAAATGACCCTCACTCAAAATGAGGACCACCAGAAGGCACAACTACACATGCCCAAAAGCTTATTATAATATGTAAATAAATTCTTGGAAATGTAATGAACATGCTAATATTTTTTTGGAATTACATTGAATATGTATACCTGTTGTATATAAATTTAATTTGATGACAGCATTCAGTGTGCACAACAGGAGGAGCGATCCCCTGCCCACCCGGCACCACAATAAAGAATGTCTGCTTTCTGAACTTTAAATTGAGTCTTAGAAAGCTTTATTTGCCGGTTTGTGGTAACGCCACCACCCTTCCTCACACCTTGCACCACCACAGAGCATCCAGCTCTTGCTGGTGAGGCGGAGGCCAAGCCCGGCCATTAGTGTCAGGGCAGGGATGAAGGGCAGAAATTAATTCAGGTGGCTTGTACGGGGCCAGGGTGCAGGGAGAGAAGGAGACGTGGGGTAGGAAAAGGGACTTATTCCCACGTGGGGCTGTGTGTGCCCGCCTGCTCTCTGGCCAGGCAGCCCGTGCAAACAGCCCACGGTAGTTTTATGGGCTGAAGCGTTTTGTGATTTCAGCGTGCAGAGATGTTTTTGAGAAGTCATTTCACCGCCTTCACCACCGGTGGAACAGGAAGGAAGGAAATAATGATGAAACTGTTCTAATTTGCCCCAACACTATGAAATTGCTTTTGCTAAATTGAAAAGGAAGAGGTGACTCAAAGACATTGTTGCCCCTGAAAAGTATTTTGTTTTTAAAGCAAATGTCAGACAGATGCATTTACCTATTTAACAACCAGAGTAAATATCTTGCACACTATTATGTGGCTTCCCCATCACATGCAAGTAGGCGCTCACCTGCGCCTCAGTTTGCAGATTTAGATTCTAAAGCGAAGATGAAATATTAAAAACAAACAAACAAACAAAAAACACCACCAAAAAAAAAAAAACAACCACCACACAAAAACCTGAACATGTTTTGCTAATAATTTATTGAGTTAATCTTATTTTTGTGGAGCCTCGTAGAAACCTGTCAAAAATATGGTGGATTTGAGGAATATTTATTTTTCCATAGAAGCTGCCTCATCCAGCCTGTCCTAGTAGCTCGTACCTCTTGCCTTTCAGTGGAGGAAGAATGTTTAGCTGAAACTGGGAGGCAGAAAAGAGAGACATTTGCTGCCTTTCATATCACTTCTCCAGAATATGGGATGCATCAGCCCTCTACAACTACCAGAAAGGAGTGTGTAGAGATGGGGGTTGGCCTCTTCTCCCAAGGGAATAATGACAGGAGTAGAGGGAATGGTCTGAAGTTGGGGCAGGGGAGGTTTAGATTAGATATAAGGAAGAATGACTTTCCTGAGAGGGTGGTCAGGCACTGGAACGGCCTGGCCAGGGAGGTGGTGGAGTCACCATCCCTGGAGGGATTTAAGAAACATGTAGACACTTCAGGGCATGTTCTAGTGCCCGAGACTGTTGGTTTGATAGAAGCCCGAGGTCTACTTCTAGAATTTCTGAAAGGAAGTGTGGCAGCCGAGGTACCAGAGGAGAGCAGTGCACCTTGAAACCAGCGGTGAGGCAGGCTGCACGGATGGCTGATGGAGGACTGAGGAAGGTGGCTGAATCACAAACCCACAAATGTACTGGCTGGAGAAAACAGTCTTGGGAGAAAGAGAAGTCTCTGAAAAAGAGAGTTCAAGACGATTAAGGTGGCTACAAAGAACAAGGTTGTTATCAGCTAAGACGATACGCTTCAGTAGGACCCCTTCAAAATATGGATACAGAGTAAAGGTTTAAAAAAAGGCAGCTTTTAGACTAATGAATTTAAAGCTGATGAATGAGTTTGAGCTCCTTGTATTACTGTTTCAGCAACCTGTACATCACAGCAATGCTAGATACTGTGATGAGTGGGATCTGTAGGCAGTCGGGAGCAGTTCATGTATTTGGAGCTGCCCAGTTCCTGGAGCGATTAAAGCTACAGAGGAGCCATATTTCCTTATATCAGACAAGGAGACACAGCTGAGCCCTGTTTTTCCCTCTCCTTTCCCTGGCTCCAAGCTATTCTTGCCATTCACACACGGGAAAGGTGGAGTGTGATGGAGAAAGCAGCACAAATGTCTTTTCTATACTGGTGGCAGTAGAACAGTCCCTGCTCGGGGGAAATCCTCCACCTACATCCTCCACCAGTGTAGTAAACGGGAGAATCTGATCAACACGCCTCTGCTCTGGCAACAAATTCATAAACTAGGTTGGGATTTTATTGGCTTCTTCTTGCAAAGAATGGGAAGCACCAAAATTTCCCTAGTGCTCATTTTTAAACAACTGCCAGTACTCAGTTTTATAATGCTATATAGCTGTGTCTGCCCTAACCTGGTTCTCATTATTAATTGAGAGCTGCAAAAAAGACCAAAAGGAAAACAGAGAATCTGGAAACGGTTACTTTTAGGGCTCTTCCCTTTATAAATGTAAAGTCAGCATAATAATAACCACACTTTTTCGATTAGACCTTACATAATAGTATTTAAGGTATGCTCCTTTTTCAGAGACTGAGGCAATGGCTGAGAAGTGCTGAGATCCATGGCCACTCATATTTTTCTTCTTACAGAAAAGCTGAATGATTGCAGAGAGAAGATGAGCCCTGTGAAAGTGATTGTTCATACTTCACTCAGAAAAACTTGCTAACACATGCTGCCACTGCCATGGGGCGGGCTAAACAGTTGCTCACTCTTTGTCTTGTGACCCCAAAGCAGCCACGTCTGCAGAATTTCCCAAATGGATCTCTCTGACTTACTGAAATGTGGATATTAGGACAGCTGCTTTTTTCTCTGCTCCATGCATATAGGATGCATGGGTTTCCCGTAAATATCAATGAACATTTCATTTGATTAACAGAGGAGATCAATAACAGACTTGAAGTCCAATGTCCACCTCTGGACTCTTAATATTTTTTAGGACACAGGTACAGGCTGTTTCATATATCAGTTATGGCTCAACAATAGAGCTGGCTTTAAATAACAGTTGATAGGCTTTTCTTAAAAGATGTTGGTTTATTCTAAATGAGCACATCTATAGAACTATGATAATGCATTGATGAAGCATCTATTTCCTTGGGTCTATTATATCTATAGTAAAATATCCTTTAAGCTAACTGATTGTTTAATGACATTTGTAAAGCCATTGACATAAGCATGTGATACCAGCATTTTCATTGAGACAACTTTTGAAAACTCCTGCCTCCTAGCAACTAGCAGCATTTCCTCAGTGTAGAAGTTTCCGAAGTTTGCCCACATCTCTGATGAGGGGTATGATACAGGTAATCAAGCTAGATCTTAAACTGTTGCCCTGGTAACCAATAAACACATCCAGTGAAACAGCTATATGTGGTAAGAGGAACACGCAAACGAAACCACTGCAATATTTTCTCTTCTTAAAATGCTTTAGAATTGTTAAAAATGTTACAATGAGCAATGCTGCCAAACAACAACACAGAAACATGCAAAAAACACTGTCTTAACGTTCTGCATTGTACTTGGCAACCGAAAGGTAAAATTACAAACTGTGTGTGGACCATGTAGTCTTGTCCTCAGAGTGAGAAGAACAGATTTCTGCTGTTGTATTTCTATAGCTGACACCAGCAATGAGTGCACACAACGAACTCACGCCCACGACATTTTATAGGCATCTCAAGCCTTCTGCAGATATACCTAAATCTTCTCCCTGCCCTCCCACCTGCAGCAGAGCAGACTAACACGCCAGCAAGGCCTCTGCCTGCCTCTGGCTGTGAGCAGGCGGTTTCCAGTCTACAGTGCATCTCATGATCCCAACACCACAATCCCAATCCCACAGCAGTAGAAGCTGCCTAAAGTTTCCTTTGAATGTAACCCCTCAACGTAAGACTAGGTAATGGCAGCTAGTAGACCTCTAACTGTGAAGTGTTTGTAAGCACTTCCTCTACATTCATTAAATGGAGAGAAAGCAAGAAAAATCTTCCTCTGCTGACACAGCAGATGTTTTTAAAGTTCATTCGCAGGGATCAGGCAAAACTTCAATACAGGCAAATATTAATGTTGCGTCCTGAGCATGATTTTTGTCTCCCAATATCCAGTCTGACCTACTAAATACCTAAGTGAGGATCAGGAAGAGTATACAGGCATCTCAGCTGTCCAGAAGGAAAGCTCATGTTCTGGGTCAGAAATCACTGTGGCTAGGAAAGAATGTGAGGCATGTCATGCCCTTGCAACGCAATCACTGAATTGAAAAAATTCACTTAGAGCGCCTAGCATAAATTATTGTTCCCATAACCATTGGCCCAGTAGGTTACTAATAAAACTGAAAACCTTTTGCAGTTTATCTAAATCAATCTGTACTGGATGTAACGTCTCAGGAGGGAGTTTATCAGATTGGTTTCTGCTGAAGTGATGCTCAGTAAAGGTAGCTGTCAGCCACAGATGCGGCATTTCTGGGAAGCCTCTGGGGTTGTGCCAGTACGGCTAACGAAGCCTACGATTTTCATTTATAATGCCAAGCCTCTGCAAGACTAAAAACGAAACCCACATCAAACCAGGTTTCTTAGCCTCTCCCAATACGTTTCTAAGAACTCTACACAGGAGACATGTATGTAGCTGAAATTATTCAGAAGAGTCATTGGACACAAAAATTTTTAACTCTTTTCAAATATATTAATCTCTCCAGGATTTTATTTTCAGGTTCTGAAGCTATGCATATATTTTGTAGGGAATAAGGAATAAAAATACATTGCTTCTGTAATTAAACCTTTAATTCTCTGGTGTAAATAAATTCAAATCTAAATAAATCTGGCCTGTTTGTTATGCTTGGCCTGCAGTGGTCACCCTGGCTGGATGGACACATATGTTTACATAAGGTTACTGACTTTCTTGTTGTACTTACACATTCCAGTGCTTGACCAAAAAAATAAAGGATATAAAAAAGCTAGTAATAAAAAAAAAAAATAATCTCCATATAAAACCACCCCTGGCCTGAACAAAACAGACTCTGATCCCGATAAGGCCCGCTGCAACCAGCCAAAAGATTCCTGCTGCAAGGAATGTGTTTTGAATCAGACCCTTGAAGGGTGACAGGGAAGGGGTGACGGCAGGCACAGAGCCAGCCGCTGTTTGGGGGTGGTCAGTTCAAGCTGCTCTGCCAGGATGAGGCAATGGCGTTGAGAGACCCCGGCTCGCTCCCAGGGGCAGGAAGAAACGGCGCGGTGCCTGCTGCTCTCTCGGGAGGAGGGGGGAGAGACAGAGTGCAGATGGCGACCCTGGATGTGCCTCTTACCTTTTGCTTAAGGCAGGAGTTTTCACCTCCGGCATCCCCACACGATTTGCACAGTCTATAGCGTACAAACTGAGAAAGACTCGTAGTTGCGCGTTGGCGTTGGTCATGCCTTTTGCTCGCAAGGCCATCTAGTATCACCTAAAGCTTTTGTATACTGCAGACTTGGCTTTTAAGGAGTTCAGCCTCTGCCCAAAATTTGTTTTTTTTCATTCAGTCCCTTGTGACGAGTTTAATCTTTGACTAAGACTGTAGTTAGCACAGGAAATGAGATCTTTAGGCTGGTCATCACAGTGGCAGGATTTCAGTAGTAGGGTGTTTCCTCCAGAGAGAAGGAAAATGTTTATTGCTGCCACAGCAGAGCTGTAACTATGGACTCGCTGAACTCTCTTAAAATTAGATAAACTACAATCACACGCAGTAATTACCTCAAAATCTTCCCAAGAAGCTGAGGACTTGGTGCCTAGGCAGCACCGAGATGTCTTTCATCCTGGCTATATTGCAGGCACTTTGCAAATGAGTTACTTTAAAGCTAATTTAAAGATATTTAATATCATTTAGGAACTGCAGCTACGGAAATACTGCAAATATCCTCTTTCTCACTTTGGACGCGTCTACAAATGTCTGTCAGTCATACCAATATACTTAAGCTTAGCAGCTGGGACATAGCTATTTTCTACCAAAATGTCTTGAAAAACTTTTGGAGAACAGTCTATAAAAAAAGCACAGGTTTGAAGAAGTGAGATCTTGTAAGGATAAACTGAAATGAAGGATAAATTGAAAAGTAATTCTGCAAAAAATCCCAGCTAAAATGTAGAAGCGCCATTTTTGGCTGCTAGGTCTTTTGGAGTCCATTCCCCCAATTAAGTATGGCCTCAACTAAGAATAAAAAGCTTTGGGTTTTCCTAAAGTTGAAATAAACCTTTTTTCAAAAAAGGGCTAGGAATTTAAAATGTTATTTTTGATGAGACCATCTGGAGAGAGAAGCCCCAATAAGGCTAATCTAAATGGGTCAGGAAAGTCTATAATAGTTCTCTCTGAATAAGAGCAAGCTTCTTGCAGAAGACATATGCCAGTATGGACTAGCAGTGTCAATTTCAGCTGTAGGGAGTCTGGCTGATTTAAGACTCCAGCAAACATGTTTCACATCATTCATAAGAGAAATACAATGGGAAATTGTTGGAATTGTCTATTGGGAACGCTGCATGTCAGCTGAAGTCCCTGAGGATGACTTCATTGCAGTAACAGTGCCAAGTCAGATGTACCACTCATCAGCTATGGTATAGGACACAGTTACTCAAAAACTAACAGAATTAAACTCAAGTAATTAATTAACCTACACTGTGCATAATTCCCATTGTCATTACCAGTCCAGGCATCATGTATATATTGTAGTACAATAGTATTATGTCCTTCATCTGCATGATATATTTCAAGATTCCTCTTGATACCACAGAAGTTGATTATTTTCAGAATACAGCTTCAGGAGAGTGGCATTATTACCGCATTCAGGGTAAACCATTCCTCAGTCTTTGAAAGATTCTGATATCTGACCTGCACATTGTTTCATCCTGGTGCTCTTCAGACTTACAGGATAGACTTGGTAACTTCCATGCCATGGAATTCATGGGAAATGCCGGATCCCTGTCAAATAAACAGCCAAAACACTGGCGAAAGTCTGAGACTCATCAAAACTAAAGCATCTACAAAGTTCTTAAATGGTTGCTAGGTTCTTCCTCCTGTCATCCTACACAAGCTCTCTCCCACCCAATGACTGGATGCAAGACCAAATTCTCAGGGAAAATTTCAGATAGATGGTGAGTTTGTCTTTGTAGTGGGAAGTGGGTCACCTTTCCATCTGAAAAAAATGTGGATTCTTCCCCTCTTCCAGATATACGCTGTCTTCTTTCTCCAGCCATATGCACCATCTGCTCTACACGTATTTAATAAATTTTCCATTCCATTCCCTGTAGCCCACAGTATTTTATGAATACTATCATCTTAAATCTGGATCATCTTCCCACCTCAATCCCAACTGGACAGAGTATACTTATGCTTGAAAATTAGGCATAGAGCTGGCATGTAAAAACAGCTTGGCTTCTTAGAAACTCAGTCTTCTCAGCCCTGGGGTGTGTGCACCACCGCCTCTTCCCTTTGTAAGAAGCCAGCTAATCCCAGAATGGCTAACACAATGTAAGCTCAGTTTATGAGTCTCATTGGAACCAAGGATTTGGCACAAGAACTTGGACTGAGGAGTCCACTAAAAACTTGGCCCTCAAGGAGCTAGTGCTGCTCTGCTTGTCCTGGGCATCTCAAAGGAAGAATGGAACAATTGCTGCATGCAATTAACGATTCCATTGCTGTGCTCTGCCTCTTCCTCAGAATGAACTTCATCGTTTCCTGGTATATCATGGCAAGAGAACATTATGCTATTTATGCTTTGTGTAAGTGGTGGAACTGGGGGAGAGAGAAGAATGAAATCACTCCTCAGATTTAATTGTTTCTTGGCTAGAGGAGCTCTTAAGCAGTTTGCTTTGAAAAAACTTGGCCAAAAAAAAGTAGTAAATGTCTAACTGACGAGGTTCATTAATGGTGTACTAGAATCATTTCTTTTAGCTTTTTCCAAAAGAAAGAATGGATGGATGAATGACTCATCTTTGAAAAGGTTTGCAATCTCAAAATTTGAAACAGCGATCCCAAACAGATTAATATTTATGGCTTCCCATTGTGATGTGACAAATGAATGTTCATGCATGCTGTTGACTTCTACCTGTGCCAACAGCTTGCTTCAGGGATTGCAGCTGGGCACTGCTCTTGATAGCAACGTCAAGGTAGCAAAGTTAGCAATGTGGCAAAGGACAGAAAGAAGCCCAGCACATTATACAACAATTTACAAAGATCCTACTGAAAGCCTAAACTAACTATAAGTTTACATCCCTTATCTGATATTTAAGTTAAAAGGTCTTTATGAAGTGCCCGTCATGATCCTTGAATGGTTGCTTGGAAAGGAATACCTATATAGTCATCAAAATGCACTTCAAAATTGTTTGCATTGATACTGAAAGAATATAAGGTGGGGTTTTTTTTCATCTTCATTAAAATATTTGCAATAATCATTTATTCTGTTTGTGAGACCCACTCAACATAAAATGCACAGTTAAAATTAAGTCTACATGAAGTTCCAACATGAAGTATCAGGGTGAGAAGTCAACAGTGCTGAAAGAATTTCTCCCCATTCCTTCCTCAGTTCATTTGTGATGAGCTAAGGAAGCTTTGCACCATAGGAAAATGGTTAGTAGATGTTAGTACCACCAGATCAAAGAATCTGAGACTAAAAGTAAGCACAGGGTGGGGCAGACAGAGTGGACCACCAGTAAAACATGGCTTTTCTTGTCAGTAATCAAAGAATCATGGAATCATAGAATCATAGAATGGTTCGGGTTGGAAGGGACCTTAAAGATCATCTAGTTCCATCACCCCTACCTTGGGCAGGGACACCTCCCACCAGACCAGGTTGCTCAAAGCCCCATCCAGCCTGGCCTTGAAAATCTGTAGCTCCTCTAGTTTTACATCAGTCCTCAAGAGTGAACCATGAAGCGATAACAATAATCTCAGTCTTTCCTGCATTTTCTTTGGGGTATCTTCATGTTTCTTCAAGTTCTCAATATGTGAAGTAATTTTTTTTTTTCTCCTTGAGCCCTTCTCTTCTGTGCTTCTGTACATTAGCTGTATCAGTATTGAACACATGTCCAAGTATTTATTGACTTTTTTTTTTAAGAATAATCTCTTTCAGCTAAAGAACACCTCAAACCATGCCAAACCTCTTGTCACTTTGGAAAACCTTGTCCTTTATGTCCCAGTCATTGCTAAATGTATTGCTGACATTCAGCAGTCAGTGCTATTGCTATTAAATGAAGTGAGACAGATGGAGTACATGGGTTGTTATCCTGTTTTTTTTTGTTGAAGGGATGGATTAAATACATTGCTATACCTATGACAGAGCTGAAAAACTTCTCTTTCTCTTCTCTGTGTTGCTAGAACCGTGCATGGTGTTTGAGACAACCACTGGACTCAGGGCAGAGGACTGTATTGGCTTTGAAAATGTGTACCTGATTTGGTACAGGAAAGTCCTATGTTGATGCAGAAACTGTACTATTCTGGTAATTAGAAACTATAGTAGAGGGGAACTTTAAGCACGACAGTAATAATTTTTGGAAATCTAAGTCATTCAACTGGGTGGCATGAGTCATGTTCAAAACACTTCCCTAGTGATGAAACCCCTGGCAGTTTCATTTAGTTCATTTTACATTAAAATATAATATTGCAGAGAGACTTGGTTAGTTTTGAGTATAGAACCTAGTCATTTCCTTGAAAAACTCAGTAGCTGGTCACACCAGTTTGCAACACTGGCAGTCACTGCAGGCAACGCCATTTTAAAAATAAATTTCATTAAAGAATTTGCCGGTTTCTTTCCTTAAGACCATAATTCGCCAAGGATGTTACTCACAAGAGGAGACTTCAATGCCTGGACGTTTAGGTGTTCTGCAGCCCAGTGATGTCCAAAAACCCAAATCAGCTTCCCTTAGGCAGCGTGCAGGGAGATGTATTCTCCGGGCTCTAAAAAATCACCTCTTCCCTGGATGCACCAGCCTTTCCCAGGGGCTCCTCATTAGACTTAGCTCCCGGCTGAAGGGGTGGACCGGCCTCAGCTGAGGATTTACAGCCAGAATCCATTTTTTTTTTTGGAAATATGAACCTTTATGTTTTTTTTTTAAAACCACAGCAGCCAGACCACGGCTGAAGGGGGAAGTGCTCTTTCGGACTAAAAGTTGCAGCACTTCCAAGCAATAAGGCGCAGCACTTGCTGTAGTTTGCTGTAGGACATTAAGAGCCTTTCATATCCTCCTGTAAGAGTGAGTCCCCTTTGCCTGGGGTTTGTTCAATATTCATGGAGCTGCGGAAGCGTGCAGAAATGCCTCTATGGCCCTATGCACGCTGGGGCTTAAAAGATTGCTGGGTAGTACTGGCAACACAAGTGACTGCAAACAAGCAAGAGGTTTTTCCTGGGTGTTTCATATTTATGGGGCATTTTATACCTCCTGGAAGCAGCAACTTTACTAAAAGTGCACAAATCTCATTAATGAAAGCATTCACATTTGTTTAGTCAAGGTCTATAATAACTGGAAAGCGCATTTCAATACGTGGACTAGATTTCTGCAGGATTTTTTGCTGTGTAAATGAAATGGCAAATCAAATCGTGTGAATGCTCTTCTTTGCAGTGATGTTTTCAGACCAAAAAATATTTGTGCAAGAAAATCAGAGAAATTCTGACTGTTATGGGGACTTTTTCATTTTCAGCCTAGCAGATTTTCAGTCTGAACCCATTCGGGTATCTGTACCCTCTCCCCGTGCCCACCCATGTTCCCTGGTAATAAAAGTTACACAACAATGCGATGTATTTTTGCTACGCTTCTAGGGCTTGATTCCGTATTTCATTCTTGGCAGTATACCAATACCTCAGTTCTCTGGCAAAAAGCCAAAAAAAAAGAGGCCAAAATAAATTTTGCAGTGTGAACGGAAAGCCTCACGATAAAAGCAGTCGATTTCTTAAGAGCGCCATTGGCTTACCCCAGGTCTGCCCCTGCAGAGGCAAGCGACATGGCAGCTGGAATTGCAAATGAAAAGCATCACAATAAGCAGCAGGGATGACAACTAATAGAGCAGTTTATGAATAATCCCTAACGTGGTGTTTAGTGATGCCATGAGCTGTCTGTCCCTCACGTAAGAAGTGGTCAAGATCCTGACCAGCCGCGGTCTCTGAGAGTCCCACGGCACTTCCCTTAAAATTAGGCTGATTTTAGGGGTTTCATTTCAATTCAAAGAATTGATTCTTATGAGATAGAGTCTTTCCTGACAAGTGCTGTGGAGATCGCTTCATGTTTAAGAGACCAGTTCTTGTTCCCCTTTGGGGTTTGGGATGCAAATGCGCGTTAAATTTATTACAGCCTTGTCAGAAAGTTTGAGCTGCCTCCGTTTATGTATCTGTGGAAGTGCCAACCAGCAAAAGGCACGCAAAGGTTTGTTGTAGTCCCGACAACTGACAATATCCAAACATTTCTAGGAAAATTTCATAGTGAGAAACAGCAATGAGGCAGGTGGCCAAGAGTACATATGGCAGCGGTGACACAAACATATGGAAACCACACTTGAAACATGGTGGTAGAGGGGGGGCATATTTATTTACTGAAACAAAAAGCTTCGTGGATTTTAGGGGTAAAAGCAGTTTCTGAATGAAGAATGACCGTGGCATGTGTGTGCCATTAAAGGTTTTGTGGAGCATAAAAAAGTTGCGCCCTGTAAGGAAAAACAGACTGGGCACAGCGCACCTTTAAAAAAACCAATCTGCTCCAGCTCTCAGTGCTTCTGAGCATCTTTAATCTGTTGGTTAAGAGCTGGTTTACTTTTTTGCCTGCTCATAGAAGGAGTGTGTACTTCTGCGTCAGGGCTCACAAAGGTTTACAGCTCAAACTTGATGGCTTAAATAAAGAGCTGTGAGAGGGCCGGACAGCCCGGCAGCGTGGCCGCGGGTCCCCTTAGCCTCAGGAATGCCGTCTGGCCTCTGCCTCCTATTCAGGGGGAGAATGAAATGAGCTGTAGCCCAGGACTTAACGCTGCAAGCACTTCAGCAGCTCAGCCCTGCCAGCTCCATGTGCTTGGCTAAGCTTCAGCGAATAAAGAAAATTAAAACCTCAAGGACCTACATTTAGATACAAACTCCATTCCTGCACTTCTGGTTGCCATCAGAATGAAACTAAAGCACAGTTTCATTTACCAAAAAAAAAAAAAATAAAAAAAAAAAATATCCTTAATAAAATATACAGGCTCTGATTCTTCCTCGCAAGGTACAATACCTGAAGTACAACAGCTGACTACACTGTGAATTGGGGTGTGAAGGTGTGAAGATGTGAAGATTACCTTCCTCTCCGCCTGCTCTTTGTGTTCAGGTTTATCAGAATTTCCATTGGAGACGTTCTCTTCTGCAGGGCTGCAAGTTAAAAAGGACTAAAAATCAATGGTAGTTTAGCATCCCGTAAGTGCTGAAGTGATAAATTATGGATAACACCTCTACATTGCATCGGTCACTTCCCATAGCCAAGAGGAAAAAGATGTCCCTTTTCCGATGTGTCAGTGAAGCATTAGAGAATATGCTTCATGCTTTCACAGAATCGCAGAATGATACGGGGTTGGAAGGGACCTCTGGAGATCATCTAGTCCAACCCCTTGCCAGAGCAGGTCCACCCAGAGCAGGTTGCACACAGGAACGTGTTCAGGCGGGGTTTGAATGTCTCCAGAGAAGGAGACTCCACCACCTCCCTGGGCAGCCTCTGCCAGGGCTCTGCCACCCTCAAAGTGAAGAAGTTCCTCCTCATGTTTAGGTGGAACTTCTTACGTTCAAGTTTGTGCCCATTTCCTCTTGTCCTGTCCCTGGGCACCAATGAAAAAAGGCCGACCCCATCCTCTTGACACCCTCCCTTTAAGTATTTATAAGCATTGATCAGATCCCCCCTCAGCCTTCTCTTCTCCAAGCTAAAAAGACCCAAGTCCCTCAGCCTCTCCTTGTAAGGGAGATGCTCCAGGCCCTTAATCATTTTTGTAGCCCTCTGCTGTACCCTCTCCAGCAGTTCCCTGTCCTTCTGGAACTGGGGAGCCCAGAACTGGACCCAGTGCTCCAGATGGGGCCTCCCCAGGGCAGAGCAGAGGGGCAGGATGACCTCCCTGCACCTGCTGTTGCACCACTCTTCCTGATGCCCCCCAGGATGCCCTTGGCCTTCTTGGCCACAAGGGCCCATTGCTGGCTCATGGGCATCCTATTGTCCCCCAGGACTCCCAGGTCTTTCTCCTCAGAGCTGCTCTCCAGCAGGTCAGCCCCCACCCTGTCCTGGTGCAGGGGGTTATTCCTTCCCAGGTGCAGCACCCGACACTAGCTCTTGATTAATTTCATCAGGTTCCTCTCTGTCCTCTTTGGCCACTCAAGTTTTAAATTATCTACATGACAGGGATTCTGTCATCTCCCTTAAACGACTTCTGCTTTGATACTGAAACAATCTGCTGCTACTCAGTCTAAGTTTTTATCTTACTTTTTATCTTTTTATCATAAAATTTATGCCACTGTTATTGCCCTGCACTGCCAGCATCATTCTTCTCAATCACTGGTAGTGCATTTTGATAGTAAAATTGCTCTTGAAACCCTGGGATTTCTGTCTGCCCTTTGAAGCTACATACAAAGGGTATTTGTGGGTAGTGTCTAATGAATAATTACCATTTTACCAGGTGCTTTCCTCAGACTCTGTCTGCCTGCTGAAATGAATAGCAAAAGTCCGTTGGGTACAAGAGCGCAGAAACAAAGCTTCGTTAAAATCAAGCCTGTAAAATCAAGCCCACACTTTAAAAATAGTTGCTGCTGCGATTGTTGTTAAAATAATTAATTACTTGTGTAAACGCTCACCCAGCTACAGGGAGGGCGCATTGAGACTGTAAGCGTCGTGTCTTCAGGACCGAAGTGGGAGCAGAGATTGCTGTCGGCTGGAGACGTTGTTGTCTAGTTTTTTTTTCTGCCCGTTTATTTTGGATATTGGGGAGCCCCGTGGGAACCGCCAGCATCCCCCTTCCCCGCTCTCACCTCCCTTTCGGGAAGGTGGGAAAGCAAAGGAACGGGTTCTCAAGAAGATCTCTGCCGAGGGAGGGTGTTTCAGCGCGGGCAGCCTGGTGGAGTTTTGCCCCAAAAACCTGCCAACCCCCCTCCCCCCCCGCACCCCCAAGGGGTGCGGGGGGGGAGGGGGGTTGGCAGGTTTTTGGGGCAAAACTCCGCCAGGAAAAGAAGGGGGTGGGGGGCAGCGAGGGGCTGTCAGAGAATCATAGAATCATAGAATCATAGAATTATAGAATCATGGAATCATACCCTCCTCCTCTTCCTCCTCCCCGCCCCCCCCCGCGCGGGCCGCTTCCCCCGCCTCGGACGGTGCGGGGGCTTGCGGCGGGCGGTGCGGGGAGAACCGCGGTGCCCACCCCCCTTTTTCCTTTCCTTTCCTCTCCTCTCCCCTCTCCGCCGCTCCCCACGCCCCTCTTTGTGCCGGCGGCCCCCTCCCCGCGGGGCCGGGCCATTGGCGAGGGGCGGCCATTGGCGAGGGGCGGTTGGACGGGGCGGGCCCGGGCCGGAGCGGGGCGGCGGCGCCCCATAAGAAGGAGCCCTGTGAGGAGCCACCGCCTTTCTTCGCTCGCCCGCTTCAGCGCCGCTCTCCCGGATTACAAAGCCCCCCGCCGCCGCCGCCATCATGAGCATCAGCACCAAGAACTCCTCGTACCGCCGCATGTTCGGCGGGGGCAGCCGCCCCAGCACCGGCTCCCGCTACATCACCTCCAGCAGCCGGTTCTCCCTGGGCAGCTCGCTGCGGCCCAGCACCGCCCGCTACGTGTCCGCCTCCCCCGGCGGCATGTACGCCACCAAGGCCACCTCGGTGCGGCTGCGGAGCAGCATGCCCCCCATGCGGCTCCACGACGCCGTGGACTTCTCCCTGGCCGACGCCATCAACTCGGAGTTCAAGGCCAACCGCACCAACGAGAAGGTGGAGCTGCAGGAGCTCAACGACCGCTTCGCCAACTACATCGACAAGGTGCGGTTCCTGGAGCAGCAGAACAAGATCCTGCTGGCCGAGCTGGAGCAGCTGAAGGGCAAAGGCACCTCCCGCCTGGGCGACCTCTACGAGGAGGAGATGCGGGAGCTGCGCCGGCAGGTGGACCAGCTCACCAACGACAAGGCACGCGTGGAGGTGGAGCGGGACAACCTGGCCGACGACATCATGCGCCTGAGGGAGAAGTGAGTGGGTGCCGGGGGAAGGGCGGGTCGGGGCTGCATCCCCCCCCGCACCGCCCGGAGGCAGCCCCCCAGCTTCCCGAGCCGGGCTGGGGACGGCGGGGACCTTGGGGAGGGACTTGAGGCGGGGGTTGTGCGTGTGTGTCTGTGCGTGTGTGTCTGTGCGTGTGTGTCTGTGCGTGTGTGTCTGTGGGGAACCCCCGGCTCCTTCCTCACCGCTGTCTCGCCCCTTCCAGGTTGCAAGAGGAGATGCTGCAGCGGGAGGAGGCGGAGAACACCCTGCAGTCCTTCAGACAGGTTCGTGGGGGAGGAAGGCCTGAGGAGGAGGAGGAGGAGGTGGCGGTGCCTGGGACAGGAGGGTGGGACTGCAGGAGTTTGGCTTTCCTCGCACAAAGGAATTCCATCAGCTCTCACGCAAAGCCCTCCTTGTTTTCTTTAGGGGGGTGCTGTGTGTCTGAGGGGAGGGGACGGGGAGCGGGACACACACACACACACACACACACTATTGTCTTGCTTTATCCAAGTCTAGCCCGGCTGACAAAAAGCGCCCCGACGTGGAATCGCTTTCCGATCCAATAAAAGTGAAAGGGGGGCCATCTGCTCGCTTGGCTGAAGGGTATTAATGGTTTCTATGGGATTCACCCTGGAATGCAGATCCAGGCATTATGGCAAGTGTGGTGGCAGCAGATTGAAATAATGGATCCCTTTGTGCCGGGGGGGCGGGCAGTGGGCTGCATTCCTCCGAAATGTGTAATGGTGCGGGCATATTTCTAGCAAAAAGTGTCTATCGTGTATATGGTCCGTTTTTTTTATAGAAAACGGTGCCTTTCTAATGAATCACTTGGGGCAGTGCGTTACTGGAAAAGAGTTCCAAATTTTACAATTTTTCATATGGGTGTTGGCTGCTGACGAGAATGAGACAATTTGTTCCTTGTGGGTAGCTCACAGCAGGCCGGCCTGTCTCCTCTGGATGGCCGTTAAGAACACAGAATTTAATCCCCTGTAAACAAAGATGTTAACATAGGAAACAAGTTGCTATAGAGTTTAGTCTCTGTAGGAAGCTACAACGTTATCCAGATAAACTAGAGCCCACAGGACAGCGAGAGCCGACTGTGCAAACAGTGCTCAGAAAGTGTTAAGCTCAGGTTTTTCATTTGTGCAAAACCAGTTTTCAACTTGGATGAAGCCTTGTTTGGACTAGGGAGATATTTAGGAATGTGCCTTCTCAAAACAAGTTCTCTTCCCTAAAACTGTTGGTGTGAATTGGCATTGCTGGCATTCCTCCCGGCTGGAAGTGACTGACCTTATCTCCAGACAGCTGGGCATAGGCTGACTTAGCCCCCAAGTTCTTCGTAGACGTTACTAGATGTCACCATTCAGGAAATCATCACTTCATTGTCAGCGTTTCCCTGGGCAAGGCTTTTGACTCCAGCGTATTTATAGTCTCTGGGGGAGAGCAGGTGTCCTCATGAGATAACGTGTGGAAACTGAGACACCTACTCCTGCTTGGAGCCTGGGAATTCAGAGTCTCTGCTGGCGTTCTGGGGACAGGAGTTTGAAACAGAACAGTTTGAGGCACTGCCCTAACTTCAGCTTCTGCTTTTTTTGAGTGCTAAGCCAATTTAACGTTCTGTGAAGTTCTGTGCAGAAGCTTTAACTGAAGCTTTAGAGAACCTAATCTATTCTGATCCATTGCTGAGTTCAGTTGGAGGATCCTTTGACTTAAGGCTGGTTTAAATGATCTTTCATATGGAATTGGTGCACTTCGAGGCATGTCTACCTCTGTTCCGAGGCAATTAAATTTTATGAAGGCTGGAGGCTTTTAAGTGAGCTTGGCTTTGCGCATGTCCTGCATTCATTGTCCAGCTCTGCCCTGTGCTGGGGTAAGGGGGCTTTCAGGAGCTCAGCCTCCAGCAGATCTGTGTGCGCCGTACGGTCAGAGCGGGATCTGTGTAACCTCTTGAGGTGTAGCTTGTGCAGAGGAACTGCAAATCATTGTCTGTGGAAACACTACACTAAATCCACACCTGATCTCAGTGGTGCATGATAGTGTGTTTTATTTGAACAACAGTAATTCCTAGTTTTTCCCTACCCTGAAAGGGTAGGCTTAACATGCAGGTTCTGAAAACTAAAGCTGTTTCGGTATTGTTCTCCTGCAAGTGAAATGGTATTCATAGAAGGCTGAATTTGAAACATCCTGTTGTGCTTTGCATTGTAAAAAATGCACAACTTCTTATTAAACCGTTATATTTTTGCACTGGAATGTTGTATACATGGTTTCAGAACACTTCAGCAGATACTTTACTGTTCTGATGTAGCATCAAATTTACTTTTTACTTGATGGAGCAGTTGTATACTTCAGTATTCTAAAAGAAAATTAACAAATATTTGAACTTAAGCTTTATATTTCCAAAAGCTGCCTGCTTTAGAGGCTGTTTAACTCGGATGTACTGAATTCTAATCTCCTGAACAAAACCACATGGTCTTACTCATATGCTGAGGGGTGTACTGCATAAAATAAACCTAATGATTCAATGAGTTTTTTTTCTTTTGGGATAAAACAAGCATCATGATTAGTGAGAAGGTTATTTACGGCAGCTTTGCCAGCTACTCTGGCAGTAAGGAGTAGATCCTGAACCTATGAAAGGACTAACAGGTCTGCTCCTGACTAACATGAGGTTTGTCTGAAATTTGCCTGGATGCTCAATCCCCTAAACGGTGACTGGCATTAAACAATTTCCAAGGATAAAATCAATGTGTTGTCCAATTGCATGTGTCTATGCCTTACACTGTACTCAGACTACATGTAGCTTACTCATTTATATGGCTCTCCATATATCTAGGAAATACAGATACACTGATTCATCACTCCCTAAAGTAAAATGCATGCCATATATTCAAAGTGTCTTCAATTTAAGATGCTTTCAATTTATTATAAGCTACTAAAAATCCAGTAGCTGTGCAGTTGTCCTGGAAAAAATAATGATCTTCAATATGCAGATTTCTGTAAAATCTGCTGAAAATTCTGCAGATGTCTGTCTAATTGTGTAAACGTGTTAGGTCATAGCCATGTAATTTCCTGACAGAATGGTCTTCATTTTTTTTTGGCGGGGGGAGGAGAACAAATGAATTAAGGAATTCTTTTTCTGAATTGAAAAACAGCCAATATGAACTGTGGGTGTAAAACTGGAGTTGGTAGGGAAGTTATGGATCTGTACATAAAAGGGGTGGTTTGCTGGATAGAAAAAACAGAAGAATTATTCTGGAGCAAGAACCTTACCCCAGAATGGGAGTGACCCAAGGAATGACTTTCTAGGAGTCTAAGGAAAACACTCCCTATTTCAAAGGTGCTGTAACAGTGAGAACTGCTGATTAGGAATGCTTACACTTTGGGCAAATCCAAAATAGCTTTAGAGTAAGCTGTGAAAACCTGATGCATTAATACTACGTGAAGATAAGCATGTAGCTGTGCATGTAACCAGCGTGAAGGAACAGTTGTCTTCTTTGCAAATGAATTGCCTTACTTGCACATTTAAAATGTGAGAAGTTACCAATCAATGATTAGTCTTAAGTTATGTTTTTGAACTAATTCAAGCTGCTCCCACGTAACATTCATGGTATATCTTCTGTTGTGCCGTAAATGAATTTTTGCTGTTGATTAAGACTATCTCTGTCCAGCAAAAGGTGGAGTCTTTGCCAGCTAATGTGAGTGTGTAGGCAATGATGACTAACTCATTTTGTGTTTATGCTTACACCATCTTTTTCTCAAGGGAGATCTGTCGAACCACTTGGAGAAGTAAATGCTTGCAGTTCCTCTATGTATCACACAGGCTTTACAAGTGTGCTTTCAAGCTGTGGTCTGTGGAAGCAAAGGGCTCTGGGGTTGATCACCAAGGAGTCCAAGAAATAAACGAAAAATTAAGCCACAGGCACATGGGTTGCATTTCTTAAGCCCCACTGGAAAAAAAAGGGAAGCCTGTAAACTGCAAGGCTAACTATTCTTCAGTGTAGTCAAGCTAAAAGAGCTCGTTGCTGGCTTGTGACCCAAGTGTCTGCTTCATCTTCAAGCAGGATTTACACCCACCATGATCTGGGTGCTCTTGATCATGCCTAGCAATATGTTGGCAAAGGTGAAGTAATCTGTGAATGCTGTATAGTTCTCAAAATCACTATAAAGGTGCATATAGTGGTTTCTGAGGCTAGGGTAGGAGGTGACAAAAAGATATAAGTTTTTTCCCGGGTCCTGGTTTCATATTGTCTTGCTAAGAAGGTCAGATGTATATAGGTGTGTATGCTACTGAACTGGCTGTAAGAAACTTCTCTGCATCAGTTTTGTAAGATTGCTAATCATTCCTCTCTCTGGTCAGGATGTTGACAATGCCTCTCTGGCCCGTCTTGATCTCGAGCGCAAAGTTGAGTCCCTGCAAGAGGAGATTGTCTTCTTGAAGAAGCTTCATGATGAGGTAAGCTGAATAACGGGAATTGTGATTAGATGCTGACAGTCTAGCAAGCGAGTAAGCTCTTTGCTGGTTCTGGCCCAGAGTCCCTGCCTGTGTACGTTCCCTGTGTTGTCGCGGGTTAACACTGAGTGTCTGCTCCTCTCTAAGGAAATCCGGGAACTTCAGGCCCAGCTCCAGGAACAGCACATCCAAATTGACATGGATGTTTCCAAGCCTGATCTTACTGCTGCCCTGCGTGATGTTCGCCAGCAGTACGAAAGCGTCGCTGCTAAGAATCTTCAGGAAGCTGAAGAGTGGTACAAGTCCAAAGTAAGTGAAATCTGTTCGTATACCTTGGGCACTAACTGTACATAACAGCTCTTTGGAGCACTTGGTGATCCCTCTGTCTCCCCACTGGACATGAGCAGAGGGATGGCCCAGGGTCTTCTTCAAATTCCTAGTCTAGGAAGAGTACAGCTGAAAACATTACTTTGCACTGTAAGCGCAGCATCAAAGTAATGGGTTCCTACTTGGGGTCTTTCCTACCCCTGTAGCTGGAAGCAGATGTTGGATGAAATACTGGAGAAAAAGAGTGAACAAATTGGGTAAAAAGGTGATGAAAAGATGGAAAACACACAGGGTGGGGAAATGAAAAGGTTTAACTATAAATTCCAATTAAACAATTAAAAATAGAAGGTCGTTTTAGGAGTAATGCTAATATTAAAGTGTTAGGGCTTGTAATGGCTTCAGTTACCCTCAAAAACTGTGTTCAAAAAAAGTCTGTTATACCATTTCTGTTGAAGCGTTACGCTAACCAAATTGGGGATTTCCACAGTTTGCAGATCTCTCTGAAGCTGCTAATAGGAACAACGATGCCCTGCGCCAGGCCAAACAAGAAGCTAATGAATACCGCAGACAGATCCAGTCTCTCACCTGCGAAGTTGATGCCCTCAAGGGAAGCGTAAGTAGAAGACAGCAGTTGGGACACTCTTCCCTTCCCAGCTTTAGGCACGGCACTGCAGGTTAACTGGTGACATGGATGTGAATGCAGCTGATCTCCTGTGCCACACAGTAGCACATTGGTACTTTTTAGAAAGGATGCTATGGGTTCACTTTGCCTGCATGAGCTCCAGGGCGCTGGTCAGATTGATGTACTTAAGGTATAAACAATGAGTTCATTCCCTTGCTCACTGTTCATGTAACGCTTCCTGGAGGTGTTTATGGCTTGTCTGTCAGGTACAGCTGAAGCTGTACAAAAAGCTGGAGGAGCAGTGGAAAGGAGGTGCAAATCTTGCTGTTGCTAGAACCTGACTACCTTAAAGTCTGGCTTGAAGTGGATTTAACATAGTAAAACACCTGCAAATCCCCTCAGCGAGGACTGCCTGCATGCTTTGTGTTGCATGTGCTGGACTTACTGTAGGGGATTGCTTTGCCAACCTGGTAGAAGAAATATATAGCACACCTCAGATAAAGTAGTGGAATAACCCACCTTAACTTTGCAAGGGGAAGATACGGAGATGACAAATTTGGGACATCATGTCTGGGTGCTTTCAGAAAGGATGCTAAAGTAACTTAACTTCCCCTTTTTAAAACTTCTGAATGTCTTGAGGATGGGAAAGAGTGGCTGAGCTGCAGCAGTGCTTGATTTCATTGTCTTCTTCCAGAATGAATCCCTGGAGCGCCAAATGCATGAAATGGAGGAGAATTTTGCTGTTGAAGCTGCTAACTACCAAGACACTATTGGCCGTCTGCAGGATGAGATTCAGAACATGAAGGAAGAAATGGCTCGCCATCTCCGTGAGTACCAGGACCTGCTGAATGTAAAGATGGCTCTTGATATCGAGATTGCCACCTACAGAAAACTGCTGGAGGGTGAAGAGAGCAGGTAAAAAATCATATGCCGACACTTTTCTAAACACCAATTACTAGAAGACACTCTGTACCCATGTCTGACTATCCATTTCTTTTTTTTTTTTTCCTTCAGGATTAACATGCCTATTCCAACCTTTGCCTCTTTGAACCTGAGAGGTAAGCCGTTTCTGCTACTTGAGTCTAGCCAGCTGTTCTACCTTTAGCAAAAGGGTCCTGGATAGTTCCTTTTACTCTAGCATTTGAACTTGTATAAATGCAGTTGTGTGTGCCTCCTTTTCTAAGCTATAAGGACAGTATTTGCAATTACTTAACTTGGGTGGGAGGAGCTACTTTCTTCCTAGGAACAGCTATTTTGGAATATCAGTACAGAGTGAGTGGTTGGTTTAGATGCCTGCTGAAGGTGCTTTAAGGGCAATAGGGAGAAAATGGAGATGATTAGCTTGTTATTCAGAGCAGGAGACTTCTTCATACACTAAATTGGGATTCTAAAAGTAGACACTAAAATCTGCTACACATTGTTTCTTTGAGGAGGCACTTCATCTAGACTATTGGTAATAATACATTTTCTTCTGCAGAAACCAACATTGAGTCTCAGCCAATGGTTGACACTCACTCAAAGAGGACACTTCTAATTAAGACTGTCGAAACTAGAGATGGACAGGTTGGTGGTAATTTTGATTTTTTTATTTCTATCACAGCTGTTTGCCTTAAAATGCTCATAGGTTTGTCTGCCAGTCAGAGCACCCCGTATATACTGCAGCAGGTATTGAGTAGAACAGCATCTGGCAATTCACACTGCATGGCGGAACATACAGATGTAGCCAACAGGCTTCTGTGGAAAGGATCACAAAATTCACCTGGTAGCACAACCTTCAATGGCTGAAAGTTACCTGTGTAGCGAGTATTTAAGTTCAGCTGAGTTAGGAAGTTCCCAAAAGATTTCTCACATCAACCAAGACAAATGGCAGTAAACAGAGGTACTTGTTCGGGACAAGATACTGTTTTCAGACTAGGTCAGTAAAGCTTAAATGATTTCTCCGTACCATTTATCAGCTAGAGCTTCTCACTTACACGTGAGAGTTGATACCCATTTGTTCACATCTCTGTGGTACTGGATGTTCCAGTTCTAATTCTAAAAAAAAAACAGCCTTACTATAAAACTTGATGCAAGTATCTCTGTTTTTTCAACAGGTTATTAATGAAACTTCCCAGCATCACGATGACTTGGAGTAAAGCTGAAGTGAAGATGCATACTTCTTAATGCAGGAGAAATTCTTACCAGCAAGATTTAAACAGTCCATGTCTTAAAGGAAGAAACAGCTTTCAAGTGCCTTTCTGCAGTTTTTCCATGAGCGCAAGATTATTATGCTAGGAAATAGGTCTTAGATCTTGCAAACTGACTCTCCCTGAAGGATTAGAGTTTACAATGGAGTCTAGTTTACAGATAGCAATATCTTGTGCTGCAATACTGTTTTTAAGTATCCGAATTCAATAAAACTGCTTTTTCCAGCACAGTATGAGCAACCTGTCGCTACTTCAATAAATCTTTGAAAAATGGCTCTTGATGTGTTCTAATTTGTTAACTTCATGACTTTTTTGGAAAGCCATAACAACATAATGCTGGAATTACTATGCGGTTGACATCTCCAGTACTGGTTGTGTGAAATGCTGGTTTTTTTCAATTTAACTAGATAAACTGTGTTACTTATTTACTGCTTAGGTTTTGGAACCAACTAAAATGGACAGTAACTGGCAGATGCATAATGTATTATATTTCTTATCACTTGAATAAAATATGATACTTCAAGCTAATAAAAATTAATCTTGCTTCCATGTACCACTTAACCCAGCCACTAAGAGCTGAAAATGCCCCAAATGCCTTAAAACTTAGCTCTTTAAGACAGGGGAGTTAAGTAGCTGTGAAAAAGCCCTTATCTAAGACAGCACCTTTGCAAGGCTAACAGCTGACTTCATTCATTGACTTCATTTTCCAGGAAAGACTAGTTCCCAAAGGCTTGTCTGTGCTACAGAAGCTCAATGAAGGCTTCAGATGGAGTGGGGGAGTGCATAGAAAAAATAACTTGTCTTACTGGTGACTTGGCTCCAGCATTTAAACCCTTTTAAAAAAGCAGAGGAAACTCCCCTCTGGCCTGCCATAGTCTCCTGAGGGGTGGATATGAAAGGTTGAAGTCCTCTGTGAACACTTGGAAGCTTTCTTTTCTCCTGCAGAGCAAGATCCTTCTCCAATTAAAGCCTAGTCCAACCCCCAGCACAGTTCTTGCCACACAGAAGTAGCTGCTGTGTCCTGCGTCACTCCTCCTGTAAGTTTTCACTCGGGTGCAATTTTTGTATCATCAGTAAATGCAAACTGGAGTTGTTGAGTGAGGATGAATTGTGTTCAGGGTGATGTAGTAGCTTCACGTTGTACAGATGCTCTCACAAGCGCTTGGGAACTCATCTGTAAGAAAAAACTTACTGGTTTCCATATAAGTAACTTATTGTTACTCCCGACTGATAGGGATGAATCAAAAGCCTGTCCCCTTGGTGCTTTAGGTGCTCACCTGAGAGAAAAGTCCTGCAGCTGGTCCTGTGTTTGATCTGGCGACTTTTCCATGCAAAAGGGCTAGAAGTGGCCCTGAGGAGTGTGCCTGGACTTGAGCCTCAGCTATCACGTGCTGCTGAGCAGAACAGATACAACCTGGTCTGCAGCCCGGTGAGTAGGGTAGCCTCGTCAGAAAGCCAAAGGGTGAACCCAGCCTCTTTTCATGCTGTGGAGGTTAGAGACACCAGGTTTTCTACTACCTGTCAACAGCCAGAATGATAAAAAAAGCACAAATGAGCTTGCACGGGAGATGCTTTCTGTGATTGTGACAACCCTGGGTGTGTGCAATAGCTAATTTTGAACACATCACAGAATCACGGAATGACATGGGGTTGGAAGGGACCTCTGGAGATCATCCAGTCCAACCCCCTGCCAGAGCAGGTCCACCCAGAGCAGGTTGCACACAGGAACATGTCCAGGTGGGTTTGAATGTCTCCAGAGACGGAGACTCCACCACCTCCCTGGGCAGCCTCTTCCAGGGCTCTGCCACCCTCACAGCAAAGAAGTTCCTCCTCATGTTTAGGTGGAACTTCTTCTATTCAAGTTTGTGCCCATTTCCTCTTGTCCTGTCCCTGGGCACCACTGAAAAAAGACTGGCCCCATCCTCCTGACACCCTCCCTTGAAGTATTTATAAGCATTGATCAGATCCCCCCTCAGCCTTCTCTTCTCTGGACTAAAAAGACCCAAGTCTCTCCTCATAAGGGAGATGCTCCAGGCCCCTCACCATCTTTGTAGCCCTCTGCTGTACCCTCTCCAGCAGTTCCCTGTCCTTCTGGAACTGGGGAGCCCAGAACTGGACCCAGTGCTCCAGATGGGGCCTCCCCAGGGCAGAGCAGAGGGGCAGGATGACCTCCCTCCACCTGCTGTTGCACCACTCTTCCTGATGCCTTCCAGGATGCCATTGGCCTTCTTGGCCACAAGGGCCCATTGCTGGCTCATGGGCATCCTATAGTCCACCAAGACTCCTAGGTCTTTCTCCTCAGAGCTGCTCTCCAGCAGGTCACCCCCACCCTGTCCTGGTGCAGGGGGTTATTCCTCCCCAGGTGCAGCACCCGACACTAGCTCTTGTTATATGCACAGGTTTCTATAACCTTTCAGGATAAGAGTGGTATAGGGTCCTGATGTCCTGTCTACTGCAGGCTACTGAAGTCTTTTTCTGGATCTGGGCACTGAGCAGGTTGGGCCAGGGCTTAAGGCTGTTTCTTGCCCCTGAAGCACCGTGGGAGCCCTGGCCGGTGGCAGTGGGGCAGGGAGAGGCAGCTCCGCTGGGGGACGGTGGGGACTGTGGGTGGCAGGGACCCACGGCACAGCCTGCTCTCTGAAGTGCACGTTGGCTGCTAGAGGCTGCCTGAATTGTGGTAAGTCTTTCAGATGCCGCTTCTCCCCTCGCCAGCAGGTACCTGGCTTGCTGCTCTCCGTCGCCTTTGATTGCTTCACCCAGTAGATGAAAGCAGTGACTGTACCCAGGTCTGACAGCGCAGCAAAGGAGTTATTCCTGGCTCCTCTACGCTCAGGGTTACTCCGAGCTCAGAAGAGCACGTGGCAGAGCCTTCAATCCTGGGAATACATAAAAATAAATAAAAATAAAACCTAGTTGCCAAGGGGGTTAGGAAGACCGCAGGAAACCTCCGAAGTCTGCACTGTGTCTGAGTGGGAGAATACCCTCCTGCTGGAAAGGAGAGCGGACGCTGACTCTGTAAACTTCTCAATGTTTGATCTGGGCGCTCCAGGCTTATGCTTGCATATAATCGCGGAAAGCTGCTCAGTGCTGAGCCAGCAGCCGGCCTCCAAACGGGATTTCACATTCCAGTAACTGCAGGCAGCGGCCAGAGGGAGCAGGGCAGCCCCCACCGGGCACTTCTCCCACCCTCCAGGGAGCACCATGAAGCTGTTCCCACGAGAGAAGAGCAGGGCTCAAAGACTGAATTTCCTCACTTGCTGAGGGACTGGTGCCCCTGGCAGTCACCAGCTCCTTGCACAGTGAGTAACAGAGGGTATTGCTACAGGCAACACTGTGTATTTTTTGGTAAATATTGATTTCTAACAAACCCTTCTGCCACTAGATCTATTCCAGGTAACCCAAGCAGAACTCATTTTGCCCAAGTCACTTCAGGCACATTGTGAAATCTCTTACACAGTGACTATTTCCAAATGAGTGAGCTGTACTCACAGTAAATAATATTAATCCTCCAGATAATTAAGAGTCCTCATACTTAGGCTATTTTCCTTCATGTAGCCAGCTTG